>JAOWBW010000972.1:0-509393 GCA_026119855.1 Campanula takesimana | reverse complement strand
CACTGAGCGCGCAATCTTCTTAGACAGCTGATAAGTGCGGTTGACTATGGTGAAGGTATTAGACACTCCATCTCTTAAATAGCGCAAATGACCATTATTAGAGTTCTGATACTTATCAATGGATCTCTGGGTGATCGCTTGCTGTTGGGAGAAGTTTTTAGCAAGAAGCTGGATATGCTCTTCAACAGCATTTTGAGAAGTAAGAATGTCTGCATAGATATGTTCTGCGCGCCTATCTGCGCTAGAATGCGCAACACCAAAGTGAGTCACAATCAACCCTTTCAAAACATCCAACTTGGATAGTAAAGCGCTAATATCAACATTAGCATCTGCGCTAGGAGTAGGCGCACTAGACTTTTCAAGCACTGAAGGAGGCACATCTGCTTCTGCTCTTGGTGCCTATACGCCATAAACAATTATGCCAAAAATTTCTAACTCATTCTTCGCTTCACTGAGTTTATCAACCACACCCAACAACTTCTGAATGTGTACTGCTACCATCCCAAACAGCTTTCTTATGTCAGAGGCAACACTATTCTCAACCTCTTTAATAGCATCAATAAAATCTTGACCATCAGTGGGTTTGATGCCTCCATCTATTCTGTCTTGAAAAGCTGTAAGCGTGTTCTTGAAGATAGCATTCATTTGATCGATCGCATCATTCCATTGCTGAGGAGTCAATAAGTGTTGTCCCTTATATCTCCCCCATCCACGCCATCTCCCCCTTAATGGCAGTAATCTCATCAGCTTGACTGGCAATCATTGAAGTATGCACTTCTAACTAAGACTCTATGTGTGCCTGCCCTTGCTGAAGTTGCTTCAACATATAAAAAAATAAGTCCCATTTCAGAAGGACCTGGAGGAGGAGTAGGCGCACGTGGTGGAGTAGGAAGGCACGTGGGTGATGGAATTGGCTCATCATCAGAAGTCCTAAGGGCATCATGGATAGCCTGTTGTGCGCTAGAATCAAGAATATGAGAAGTATGGGGAGGAGGCGTAGGATCAGTTTTGCGCCTTTTGAGAGGCACTGGCTCCCCCTGACTTGCTTCACCCTCAGAACCACCAAAAATTTTAGAGTGCATTTAATTCTTGAGTTTTTGAGTGATAGAGGTAAGAGGAGGCGCAGGACGAGCAGGAGCGCGTTGTGGTTATACGCTAGAACCTGCGCCCTTTAGTCTTTCAGCCTTGGCTAATTCAGCTGCCTTATTTGTTTGATAGGCTTCATCCCTTTTCTCTGCGCTTCTAGCCGACTGGCTTCCTGCGCTTTCTTCAATTCCTATCTTCATCAATCTGTGCCCTAGTGCGCTTTGGTGCATGCCATCCTCTTTCTACAAACTCAGTCATTCCTCTGTTTGGATCTCTAGGCGTGTGATCTTTGAACTCTGTGCCTTTCCATACGTCCTTCCTTATTCATACCTTCTTCTTTAGTAATGACTTTCCTTTTTTCTATTTATGCGCCTGTTTCTGCGCCATTTTCTTCATCATTATCAGATTCAGTTCTTCATCCACCAATCCACCTTCAACATCCCTTATTTTAATTCCTTCCGTATGCTTCACTGGCTTCTTCCTGTGCTTTTTGAGAGCAAGATATCCTTACCAAAAATGGAATGTCATAATTTTGAAGCTCAAGATCAGCAAGAATGAGCTTTTCAAGCTCAGGATAAGTGAGGAAATTTTTGGTGAGTAGCAGACAATGAGTCTTGAATTGGTCTTGCCATCACTTCGGTTCTTCTTGCACTTCTTAACTTGTTCCATAAATGTTTTCATGAGCACCTGATGCCAGTTCAACTTAGCCTTGACCATAATAGCAGCGGTATACTCCCATTGTTCCACTGTAAATTTGTTTACATTCCTGTTTTGAAAATAATAGAAGTATCAACGAGATGCGCTATATGTTCCAACAAGCCACCTCCATCCTTGATTTCGACAACCTTGATATTATTTTGAAGAGTATGATTGTTAGGATTCATTGTTAGTACACCCACCTTAATTTGATTGATCCATTCTACGTGTCTTTTATGGACTTTAGGACCGCATGTAATGAAGTTCTACTTCAATTTTTAGATAAGTCCATTTCTAGATTTTTCGTTTTCTAGGCTGAGTATAGTTCGGTTGTATCATTAGCGGTTTAGTGCTTCTAGCCGTCATCTTGAGACCGCCATCATGGAGCTCTTCAGTTTCATCAAACTGCAGTTTGCATGTTTGATGAAACCGCACAATCAAGATCATTCTTCAAACCGCCCCTATGCTTGGTGAAACCGCAGAGCAGTTATTGAAGAATTAAAGAGATGTCATTTATTCCTTAGACAAACATTCCCTTTTTGACCGTATAAGGATGTTGTTATGTCATGTCAAAATAACTCTAAGTTAACTTGGAGTTTCTGCAAGGAATGTCGGTTTGTCCATCAGTTTGAATTGTTTACCGTTAGTCCTTTCTGCAACAAAGGACAATTGTCAGGTAGTGTGTGCAACAACTACCAAGGACTACAAGACAAAACCAAGGACGAAAATGACAGCTCAACCAATGGGATTTCGACAGCACTGTACCCTTCAGATTTGATTCAAATCTTACCCAACGGTCACAAGGGTGCTCTGCCTATAAATAGCCTTCATTATTCAACAATGAGGTTGCTGAGCTTCAAGAGATTCATTCCCAAGTATTCAAGTTTGCTTTGAAGATTTAAACCCAGATATTCATATCTTCAAACCATCTCCATTGCAAACCCAGTTCTTCATCAAAGCTTCAAGCCTAACAACCATTCATACTTAGCCTTTACACCGAAAGAATTCTATTTGCTCAACATCATTTAGATACTTAGAGCATTTGATTTCTTTTCACACACACACCCGATTTATATGATCACATAGATTATATACTTCGAAAACACCGGTTGTTATTATAGCTTAGGTTAGACTTATTGTTTAGAGTTTAGATTCATCTTGTAAAAACTCCTCTAAATTAATACAAGTCTTATAGCTATTAGAAAATCCTAGACTAACCATCTAGGTAGAGGACGTAGTTCATTTAAGAACGAACCTCTTCAATTTGTGTGTTTGATCTTTATTTTCTGTCTTGATATTTATCTTTCTTGTTTGTGGTCTTGAATTTGCTTCCATACACGAAATGACTTGAAAGATGAATTGTGTTTTCCTTTAAACTTAAGTTTAACTATTCTGTTGCATCATAGTGTTTTCTCAACCCGAGTCAAACTTCCCAACTCTTCAACTAACCAATTTGGCCAAACCGCAAAACTCCGCTGTGCATTTTATCAGTTCGGTTCTTGTGCTTTGAACCGCAGTTGGCAAAACTGATAAGTACTCGGTTGATTTTAAGGGTATTTTCGAAAAAGTTTCGGACCGCTATTCATCCCCCCTCTAGCGGTTCTATACCCTTGTTGCCCTCTGGGACCAACAAGTGGTATCAGAGCATATCCACCGAACTTGTTTTTTACAAGCTTAACCGCTTGGGTGCTGATCCAATGGCAAACACAAACACCCATATGATGCAAACATCCAATTCGAATCACTTACCGATTCTGGATGAAGATAGTTTTATTTTTTGGAAAGATAGGATGATGAAACACATGATTTCATGTGATCGTAGACTGTGGACCGCGGTTACTGATGGACCATATGTTCCTATGAAAGCTAATCCACGTGCAGGAACCGCAGGAGAAGAAGCTGAAGTTAAGAAATTAGAAAGTGAATGGACTGATGCAGACCGCATCAATGTGGATTTTGATGGAAGAGCTATGTCCATGCTAGTGTCAGCTATTGACCTGAGGACTCATTCTAAGGTGCTTCACTGCAAAACCGCAAAGGCTACCTGGGATGCTATAGTTGACTTTCTGGAAGGAGATTCAGATACCAAGAAGAACCGCCTCTATCAACAGAGAAGACTCTTTGACTATTTTGTTAAAGATCCTAAGGAATCTATTAGACAATGCTATGAGAGGTTTATTGATATTGTTAACGTTTGTTTTTCTCTTGGACATGTCTATTCTAATACAGATTTGAACATGAGATTCATGCAAGCACTTGGTAGGAAATGGCTGATCAAAACTACTAACATTGAAGACAACAAGGACTTGGAAGCTCTTGATCTTCGACACTTGTATGCCATGCTGAAGGTTTTTGAATTTAAGCTTGAAGAGGTCCATGAAACCGAAAGCAGATTTAAGACCCTCTCTCTAGCTGCATTCAACAATACCTCATCTCCTGTCTACAATCCAGACCATCATCAAACCGCTCCTCACCTCCACTTGCAAACCGCTCCTCCTGACCAAAATGTTCCTAGATATAATCCTCAAACCGCACCTTCTGAATATTACCAGCAGTCTCAACAATCCTATCCTCAATCACATCAACCATATCCTCAATCTTATCAATCTTATCAGCAGTCTCATCAATCCTACACTCTCCTCAAAGTTCTTATGCACAGAGTGTAGGATCACAATCCTCAAGTTCTACTCAAGTTGATTTTGATGAAATGGATGATGAAGAATTTGCTTTGTATGTGAAGAGATACACCAAGTTCAGGAAAAATAATAGATCTCAATTTCCATCTAAAGGCCCAGCAAAGTTTGTCCCTCCAACCAGATTCAACAAAACTGCAGATCCCAAGACAAGGGAAGACTTGGTTTGTTATAACTGCAGACAACCAGGTCACTTTGCGTCAAGTTGTCCCAAACCGCGATATGAAGCCGCGCCAGCAAAGAAACCATTCAACAAGAAGTTCGTGAAAAGAAGAGGAATGGTAGCTGACCAAGGAGATCAACCGCTGACATGGATGGGTTCAGACTCAGATGAAAGTGATGATGAAGAAACTGCTAATCTCTGTCTCATGGGATTTGAAGAAAGAATTGAAATTGACGAAAGCCTTCCACTGCCAAAACAACAAATGAAGTCAGTTTCACCTAAGACTCCTGAGGCTAGATCAAGCAGAGCTCCTACAACACCAAACTACACTCCCGAGGTTCAAGCAGACCAAAGTCATGATGATCAGGTACTAGAACGTGCAAATATTATATGTCAACAACACACTGTACTTAAAAAGGCATATAAACTAATGGCTGCGGAACTTGAAGAATCCCAACGTGTATGTAAATCCCACAAGGAGGAAATTGAAAATCTCAAGCTCCAAATTGCTGGGATATCTACTATTGTGGATGAAAACCGCTATCTGAAGGACAGAACCGAGGTACTTCTCACCCAAATCCATGATCTTACCGTACAAAGGGATGAACTCCAAAAAGTGACCGATGTATGGACTAAGTCTGGTGTCACCGTGGAACAAATCCTAAATTCACAAATTCCTACTTCGGATAAAAGTGGATTGGGGTTTAAAACCGATGATGGGTGTAAGTGTCCTTGTCTCTGTGCCGAAGGTGGTGTGAAACCTACTGAACAAACCAAAGAAATTCCTAAGGTTAATCATGCTGGTAAAAAGGGCTCAAAACAAGAAATTAAAGGCAAAATTATTTCTTTGAGTACCCTAAAAACCAGACTGGGAGAGATTCAAAGTGGAAAGAGAAATCCATAGCGGCTGAGGCAACCAAGGAAGTATTGAGTGATGAAACCGCTCCTAGTCGGTTTAAGGAAATCCTATCATTTTCCCTAAAGCCGCACCTAAGAGGAAGGTTGAGCTCAAGAAGGTAATCTTTGTTAAAGCCAAAACCGCTGACCCAGTAAAACATGAGAAACGAAGGTCAGTAAAGGGTTTGTAAAACCGCAACCAAAACCTGGATTTATTCATTGCGCTATTTGTGCTGATTTTGGTCATAGTGCTGGTCATTGTCTTTTAAGATTCACACCCAATGCCAAGGGACGTAAAAATCCTAAGGTCAAACAAGTGTGGGTCCCAAAAAGCTGCTAACCCTAGGACCCAAAGAATAAGGGGGATCCAAAACCTTTCATGTTTATTTTTCAGATTTCATGTTTTATGGCTGGAACCGCGCGAAGAAGAAGAAGGATCTCTGGTATTTGGATAGTGGATGCTCACGACACATGACTGGAGATTCCGAACTACTCTGCAGTTTCATCCAAATGAAAGGTCCCCCAGTAGTGTTTGGTAACAACAAGAAAGGAGAAACAGTAGGATATGGAGCAATCAAACGAGGAAATGTGACTATTGAAAATGTGTCATTAGTAGAAGGACTCAAGCACAACCTTCTCTCCATATCTCAGTTTTGTGACAAAGGAATGAACTGCATCTTCACATCAACTAACTGTTATATCAAAGACGCTTCCTCTGTTATATCAAAGACGCTTCCTCTGAGTCACTCTACTGACTGGCAACAGAACAGGTTGTTTATATGATAGATTTGAGCAATATTGTTTTCTATTGCTGACCTCTGTTTTGTAGCCAAAAACATAAGTGAAAGCAGCTGGTTATGGCATAAGCGGCTCAGCCACTTGAACTTCAAGTATCTAGCAAAACTGCACAGGGATGGTCTAGTAAAAGGACTACCCAAAGTGGCTGACCATCATGATGAAAAGTGCAAGCATGCCAGCTTGGAAAGCAGCCCAAACAGTCATTTCCTAGTAAAACACCGCACCTTCACGAACCGCTGTTTGCAATTGCTGCACATGGATTTATTTGGACCTGTCCCAACCGCCAGTATTGAGGAAACCGCTATACACTTGTGGTGGTTGATGATTATTCAAGATATACATGGGTGGAAATGATGGCCTCTAAAGATGATACTTATGGCATCGTAACCGCTCTTTAGACAGCTCCAAACTCAGAAATTGGATGACATTGTTGCCGTGCGTTCAGATATGGAACCGAATTTACAAACAATGGTGTTGCTCATATTGTGATGATCATGGAATTGATCATAACTTCTCTGCCGCTGGGTTCCACACAGAATGGAGTTGTAGAAAGAAAGAACAGGACTTTGATTGAAGCCGGGAAGACATTGATTGCAGAAGCAAAGCTTCCCAAATACTTCTGGGCCGAAGCCATCAATACCGCATGTTTCACCCAAACCGCTCCCTAATCATCAAAGTTCACAACAAGACTCCTTATGAATTGTGGCGAGAGATCACCCAACATTGCCTTCTTCAAGATATTTGATGCAAGTGCTACATCTTGTACAATGGCAAGAGCATCGAGGTAATTTGATGCTAAGGCCGATGAAGGTATTTTTGTTGGTTATTCAAAACACCTCCAAAGCTTTTCGTTGTTTCAATAAGACATCTTTAAAATTGTAGAGTCAGTCCATGTTACATTTGATGAACATATCTTCTTGAGCCACATATGGCTCCAAATGTTGCTGATGATTTCAGTGGTTTTGAGACAGGTACATCTTACCCTAATCATGCAACCGTAAATGACCAACCTACTCAAACCGCTCCATCAGGTTCTCCAGCCGCTCCAAATCAAACTGAAGGTGTTGCTGTAGACCGCATTCTTCTAATCCCTTCAAACCATTGATCCAGTTCCAAACATCACCTTCAATGAAGATTTCAATGAATATAAGTAGAGCCTCCTCTGGAAAATCTTCAAGAAATAGTGTTCATGAAGACCTCCCCCCAGAAATCAATGAGCATAGAGACCATCCAACACTAATGTATAAGTCCTATCAGTTCTGGTGTTCAAACAAGAGGAAGCTTAACTCATAGAGATAACCACAGTTTGTTCTCAACCGCACTGTTATCTCAGATGGAACCAAAGAAGTAGATGAAGCTCTAAGTGATCCAAGTTGGGTAGCTGCAATGCAAGAAGAGCTCAATCAGTTTGAAAGATGTAGAGTTTGGACTCTAGTTCCAAGCCCAGAGATCACACTGTAATTGGAACAAAATGGGTATACAGAAATAAGATGGATGAAAATGGTACTATTACAAGAAACAAAGCAAGGTTGGTTGCTCAGGGTTTAGGCAAGAAGAAGGATTGATTATGATGAAACCTTTGCACCTGTAGCCAGACTTGAAGCCATTAGATTGTTCCTGGCCTATGCCTCCTTCAAGAAATTCAAGTTATATCAAATGGATGTGAAGTGCATTTCTGAATGGTGAACTACAAGAAAAGTTATGTAGCTCAACCGCCAGGATTTGAAGACAACAAATATCCCATCATGTCTTCAAGCTCAAGAAGGCCTTGTATGGACTCAACAAGCTCCAAGAGCATGGTATGACACTCTATCTAAATTTCTTATTGAACAAGGCTTCTCTAGAGGTAAAATTGATACAACCCTATTTATTGCTAAACACAACAGGTCATTCATTATTAGTTCAAATATATGTTGATGATATTATTTTCGGTTCTACTAATGAGACTATGTGTGTTAAGTTTGAGAAGCTTATGAAAGGTAAATTTGAGATGAGTATGATGGGAGAGTTTGACATTCTTTCTTGGACTCCAAATCAAGCAATGTCATGATGGAATTTTTATCAACCAAGCCAAATATACCCAAGATTTGATCAAGAAATTTGGGCTTGAACCGCTAAGCCAGTTGATACCCCAATGCAAAAGGCCTGCAGTTTGGATCAAGATGAACGAGGTAAGAAAGTTGATCAGACTCTTTACCGAGGTATGATTGTTCTTTACTTTACTTAACTGCTAGTAGCCAGATATCATGTTCAGTGTTTGTGTTTGTGCTAGATTTCAAGCTGACCCTAGAGAATCTCATCTTATTGCTGTTAAAAGAATTATTAGATATTTATGTGGATCTGTTAACCTTGGACTTTGGTACTCCAAAGAATCTTCATTTGATCTATTAGGTTATTCAGATGCCGACTTTGTAGCATGTAATAAGCAGAAAGAGCACAAGTGGTACTTGCCAGTTCCTGGAACCCGGCTTGTATCATGGTCCAGCAAGAAACAAGCATCGGTTTCAGTCTCAACCGCTGAAGCCGAATATATTGCGGCTGAGCTGTTGCTCTCAAATTCTCTGGATGAAACAGCAGTTGGACCTATGAAGTATATTTGAGAAAACTGCCCTATCTACTGTGATAGTACTGCAGCAATATCAATCTCCAACAATCCAGTACAACACTCAAAAACTAAGCCCATTGACATAAGATATCATTTCCTCAAAGATCATGTTGAAAGAAGAACATTTTCCTAGCAAAGGTGGGAACCGACGATCAAATTGCAGATATTCTCACCAAACCGCTCGAAAATTCTAGGTTCTTTCATTTATGAGGAGAAATGGGTATGCTGGAACTTACTTAATATAATTCATGCCTATTTATTCTTGTTCTAATAATATTTGTTAAGTATTTTGGCTCTATTAAGAAAATGCAAATAGTTTGCGGTTCAATAGACAAAACCGCAACAAGATGGTTCGGCTAAAGATTCCACTCAAACCGAAGAGTCAAGTAGAACAATTTCAGTTTTATCCAACCGAATTGTCAAAGCGGTTTCGGTTTTCTCTACTGAAACGAATATAGATCTGAAAGATATCGGTTTCACCAAAACCGATAATGAGGAAAAGGTAAGTCGGTTTTACGCAAAACCGCTCAGGTATGAATTTCATTTTAGTCCCTACTTATGTCACTTCATTCATTAAGGACCTTTTTGCAATTATCTCTGCCGCATTAAATGCGAATCAACAGGTACACTGACGGTTGAGTTTCCTTCAGCCGTCATGCCCGCTCCACTACCCGAGTGGTTAATTGAGTATAAAAGACAAACCATTTTTCAATTATCTTTTTACCTTCTTACTCTTTTTAGCAAAAAAAACCCTTATCTCTCCTCTGTACGCAGTCATCCCTCTCTCTCTCTCTGTTCTCACTAAATTTTCTTACTTAAAACAAAATTTTCAATGGCACCAAAGAAATCAATTGATCTTGCTTCTTCTTCTACATCGTCCAAACCATCGAAGCCTGATATGGTATGAAATTCTGAACCCTAACTCAGTATACTTTATTTATCCGCCATTGTTGAAACTTAAAAGCTTGTTCATCTTCCTTTGATCATTTTATGCTTTTTCTTCAATTTCTTGGTTGGTTTGTGTTCGCATTTACTTTATACACTGTTTGATTACTTTGTTTTAAGATTTGTGTTCAATTTTGAGCAAAATCAATTTTGGGGTTATTTGGTGTTCTTGCAAAATTTTGCAGATTCTGGGTTCATGTGTTATTATTTGTCTTAGTTTATTTAGAACTTTGTTAGAATCTACTCTCTGTGATCATTTTGATATAACTTTTCCATATTTTGGTTAAGTTTTTTTTCATATTCATACTCTGCTCTTAGTGTTCTTCATGCATTCAACTCTTTTTCAAAATTTTCCCTCTTTGATCCGTTTTGCCTTCACTATTCCTTCATTCTTTGTTTTTACATTTTTACCCTTACTCTCCTTGAACCGCATGTTTTCATTGTTAGGATTCCTTGTTATAGTTTGTAGTACTTAATCAAACCGCGGTTTGCTTAAGGATTCAAACTATCATTCTTTAAACTATTTCTAACTAAGAATATCTTTCAGGATCCCTCAAACTTTGTTCCCGGTTCTAGGATTCTTGAGAATGAACTTAAACAAGATGCAGTTGGACGGAAGCTCCTCAAACTGCTGAATGATGCTAAACTGCTACCTCTGTTTCTTATGGATGAACCGCAGTTTGTTACTATTATCTACGCCGAATTCTTTGAGAATGGGATCTCCACGAAGGCTGAATTACTAGATGTAAGAGGAGAACCGATAAGGGATCTGGAATCCGGTGAAATAAATTTGAAGATGCTATCAAGTCCACCGTCTGTGGCAAAGAAGTGATCCTAACCGCTTCCAAGATTGCAGTTCTAGCTGGTCTTGAGAACTCTGGAGTTATGGGGATAAAACCGGAACTTCTAAGCAATACTACAATGGAGCTGATTGGAGTTAACTCTTTCTCCACCAAGAATTCCTCCAAAAAGGACTTTGGAGAGGTGATGGCTCATCTTTGTGAACTGGTAGATTCTGGAGTCATGTGCAAGAATGGAAACCACAACAACTTTACAAGTGAACAGTATGCTTACTGTGTGGCCATTCTTAAAGGGAAGAAACTGCACTGGCCCAAGGTTGTGATGAAGGAGATTATAAATGCTCTAAACCGCCTCCATGCTGCTAAAGCCGCTGGAAAATCCAAGGTCAGAACTCATTGCAGGTTGCTGACAAAGTTCTTGCATCAAGATACTTCCATTTTCAAGTTCTCTACTGAACACAAGGACTATTGGTTGGATCCAAGTGAAAAATCTATATTTGGATTGTCAAGACTTGATACCTTCAGAACAACCTTTGGATGGCGGTATGCTCAAACTGTTTGGAATGAGGACCCTCTTCCTGAAGCCGAACGTGGCCCATTTCCTGAGGCTCGGCTCAACAAATCAGGGAAACCGTATGCTGGTGCCATTGCTGATCAGGCCCATGCTACGATGCTAAGAAATGAAGGTCAAACTGCCACTCTAAACCGACTGGGGTTAAGTCATTTAGCTCAAACCGCGGTACAGGCTGAGGGGGAGCCTGCGGTTGAGGGGGAGCCTGCAATTCGGTCTATTCCTGCGGCTCGTCCCAAGGAAACCGCTGCTCCAAGAAAGAGAAAGGGAACTGCTCAAATCCCTTCGGTTATTACAAAAGCAAACCTATCCAAACCGCCTTCCAAACCCTTATCCAAACCGTCATCTAAACCTTCATCTTCTTCAACCTCTTTTCCCCCCCATCAGTCTATCTCTTACTCTTTCAAAACCTATCACTTCAAAACCTTCTATTCCCAAACCTCAAGTTAAACCCCTCTCTCCATTACATCAAAATGTGGAGAAATCCTTAAATTTTGCTAAGGATGCCTCCTATCTTAAAGCCGCCAAGGCAAAATCCATTCCAGAACTTATCCCTTCACCTCATCTTTTTCTTCCTATCCCTTCTCCTCCTAAACCTTCCACTTCTAAACCGCCTTCTATTCAATTCTCTGAAGAACAGTTGGCTGAAATTTTCAAAGCCTTTCCAAACCTCAAACCCTCCTCTCAAACCGATCCTGAGCAGACCGAAGTGTCTGAGGATGCGGTTCTAGTTGAACAAACCGCTGTATCTACCATTGTGGTTCAGCCTGAGCAAACCGATGAGTTGAGGCTGCAGCATTGCCTGAGCAGACTGATATGTCTGAGGCACTTGTGAACCTGAGCAAGATGTTGAAGTTCTTGAGGTTCAACCGCCAAAGAAGAAGAGAAAGTTGGTGAAGAAAAGTGATTATGTGGAGCATTGGCAGTCAAGGCCACCAGGAGCTGTGGACTTCAGTGAGGCTGACTACAAAAGGGATCACTCACCTCTTGAAGGAGCTTTTGCAAGAGAGCTAAGAGAAAGAGCTGAGATGAGGAAGGCAGGTATTGACCCAATGATGGTTGAGGTCTCTCCTCCTTCACTTAAAAGGAAGTTGGACTTTGATTCACCAGAACACACTCCATCTTCATCTCCTGATTTACCTTATGCTCCAACTCTGGTTTTGGCATCTACTTCTTTATCGGTTCAACCACTGCCTCTTCCTTCAGTTCAACCGCTGGCTATTACTCAAGCTCAACCTCTCTCTCAGCCGCCAGTTCAGCTATCTCCACAGACATCGGTTTCATTCATTAAACCGAAGACAAAGAAACGAAAGAATGCTGCTGACTTAGCAAATTATTTGAAGCGGTTCAAAACTGAAACCTCTAGGGAAAGAAGGGCTGGAGCCCATGCTCGTGCCGCCGCCAAAGCCGAAGCTAGATTCTTGAAGGCTGGCCGCCCTAACCCTTTTGCTATCTTTCCCAAGGATGAGATGGAAGCCGCATTTGAACACTTAATTCTTTCAGTTGCAGACAAAGTGATGGGTGAGATTGCCGATCAGGTACTCATGGATCCCACTCTTGCTAGTCAATTCTTTCTAAAGTTAACTGCTAGAGCCTATCCTCCTATGTTGAATTGGAGATTTGTGCCTTCCCCTTCCATTCTTCTAAATGCTGATTATTTGAGATTTCCTCTTCTTCCTTCTTCACCTCCTCAAACTGCAATTATCCCTATTCATTCTTTTCCTCTCTTTGATCCCATTGAGCTTGAAACCGCTCTTAGGATCTCTATGGGTGAAACCTTAGAAGAGGCTCACATTCTTTTGAAGGGCAAAGCCAAAATGCCTTCCTCCTCCCATCAATCTGATGATGCCATCCAAATTTCTGATGATGATAATTCCAGTGATGAGCACATCCCTCCCTATACTCCTTCTGATGAACCGCCCTCTTCAATTCCTTCCTATCCTATTCTACCTCTTCATGCTACAACCGCCGACTTAATAGGTGCGGTTAGGAACATTCAAGTTCATCAACAAACCGCCACTTCTCGGTTTGAAACTCATCTCCTCACCATTCAATCTGATCTTGATGCCATTAAGGGGGAGAGAGTGAATGAGAGATTTGAAGATAGGTCAAGCCAACAACAGCTAGATGAGAGACTGAACTTAATCTTGGAAAATCAACTGGCCCTTCAAGATCTTGTCAGAACCAACAATGATCTTTGCAACTTAAAGTTTCAAGCCGTTGATGCATCACTTCAATCTGTTGTTGAGAAACTTGACATTCTAGCTCAGCATGCACTTGATTCTTCAGAACTTATCCTGCATAGAACCGGGAAACTTGTCAAACAAACCGCTGCAATTGAATTGAAGATTGATGAACCAACTGAAGTTCGGCTTCGTGCAGCTGACTTTGTTTTTGAAGCCACCCGTGGATCCGGTTCTAGAAATGTTGATCAAACCGCCCCCGCTGTTAATGTTCATGTTGCAGAAGAACAAGCTGCTCAAGATGCTCAAACCGTTCAGAACCAAACCGCAGATGATGCTGCTGCTGCAAGGGGTCTGTTGCAGATGAAGTAGATTAGACTTCTTTTCTTAGTCTTTCTTTTTGATGTCTCTTGTAATTCATACATTGTAAGTTACTATCCTTTATGATTGAATTATAATGAGAATGACTGCATAGCATTCTGTTTCCAAAACTTTGTTTATTCAAACTGCTTGTTTGTGAAACAATGCTTGTATTTCTTAAAACCTCATGCACTACATTCATCATGAAAATACTTTTAAGTGCATTGTGTTTTAAACATTCAGTTTAAACATGCATTTCTGATCCTCAAAATCATATCATTCTTTATGCATCTGAATGTATTTCTTTTCTATCTCTTATTCATTTCCTTTATTTTTGATAGATTAGAAATCTATGATCTAGCATAGTGTGTGCATTGACCAGGGACATGAAATTTCATGAAATTTATTTCTGACATGTTCTTACCAAGTACAATGTTTTGCTATTATCATAGTGTGGTAATAGCATCAATCAAATAGGGGGAGATTGTTAGGATTCATTGTTAGTACACCCACCTTAATTTGATTGATCCATTCTACGTGTCTTTTATGGACTTTAGGACCGCATGTAATGAAGTTCTACTTCAATTTTTAGATAAGTCCATTTCTAGATTTTTCGTTTTCTAGGCTGAGTATAGTTCGGTTGTATCATTAGCGGTTTAGTGCTTCTAGCCGTCATCTTGAGACCGCCAGCATGGAGCTCTTCAGTTTCATCAAACTGCAGTTTGCATGTTTGATGAAACCGCACAATCAAGATCATTCTTCAAACCGCCCCTATGCTTGGTGAAACCGCAGAGCAGTTATTGAAGAATTAAAGAGATGTCATTTATTCCTTAGACAAACATTCCCTTTTTGACCGTATAAGGATGTTGTTATGTCATGTCAAAATAACTCTAAGTTAACTTGGAGTTTCTGCAAGGAATGTCGGTTTGTCCATCAGTTTGAATTGTTTACCGTTAGTCCTTTCTGCAACAAAGGACAATTGTCAGGTAGTGGTGCAACAACTACCAAGGACTACAAGACAAAACCAAGGACGAAAATGACAGCTCAACCAATGGGATTTCGACAGCACTGTACCCTTCAGATTTGATTCAAATCCTTACCCAACGGTCATAAGGGTGCTCTGCCTATAAATAGCCTTCATTATTCAACAATGATGGTTGCTGAGCTTCAAGAGATTCATTCCCAAGTATTCAAGTTTGCTTTGAAGATTTAAACCCAGATATTCATATCTTCAAACCATCTCCATTGCAAACCCAGTTCTTCATCAAAGCTTCAAGCCTAACAACCATTCATACTTAGCCTTTACACCGAAAGAATTCTATTTGCTCAACCATCATTTAGATACTTAGAGCATTTGATTTCTTTTCACACACACACCCGATTTATATGATCACATAGATTATATACTTCGAAAACACCGGTTGTTATTATAGCTTAGGTTAGACTTATTGTTTAGAGTTTAGATTCATCTTGTAAAACCTCCTCTAAATTAATACAAGTCTTATAGCTATTAAAAAATCCTAGACTAACCATCTAGGTAGAGGACGTAGTTCATTTAAGAACGAACCTCTTTAATTTGTGTGTTTGATCTTTATTTTCTGTCTTGATATTTATCTTTCTTGTTTGTGGTCTTGAATTTGCTTCCATACACGAAATGACTTGAAAGATGAATTGTGTTTTCCTTTAAACTTTAAGTTTAACTATTCTGTTGCATCATAGTGTTTTCTCAACCCGAGTCAAACTTCCCAACTCTTCAACTAACCAATTTGGCCAAACCGCAAAACTCGTCTGTGCATTTTATCAGTTCGGTTCTTGTGCTTTGAACCGCAGTTGGCAAAACTGATAAGTACTCGGTTGATTTTAAGGGTATTTTCGAAAAAGTTTCGGACCGCTATTCACCCCCCCCTCTAGCGGTTCTATACCCTTGTTGCCCTCTGGGACCAACAATGATTATCGAGGAATGTCTTGGCCACAATGTTCTGGGCCGCAAGCGCATAAATCATAGGTTATCCTGCCACTTTGAAATGAACCACATTTCTGATAGTCTCTTAAACAATTGTAATAGGAACATCATGAACCGTGGCACTAATAGAGAATCTGGTGCACCCGTCCAAGTCAGTCTCAACAATTTCAGCAGTTGAGAAGAATTCATCAACTAGAAGCGGAGGGTAGAAGGCTTGGTCCATCGTGAATAAAGGGAGAAGCCCACTAGTAGTGATATGCGCCATTACATCAATCCCCATAGAATCCAGAGACAATTCAAAAACCTTGAAAGTTTCACCAGGTTTAAAGTTAGAGGGATCCTATAAAATTAAAAAGATGAAGTGTTAGAAGTATAAAGGCTCATAGACGCATAAAAATGATCAAAGCAAACTTTAGGCGCATGAAATATAGGCACATAACATTGTAAGTGCAAATAGGCGCATACAATAATAGGCACATGGATTAGAGGCGCATGAAGTTTACGAGGCACATAACTATGATTCTATGAAGATAATAATTGATTAGATACAAAGAAATAGACTAATTATGAAGTTAGGAGCATAATGTCATAGGCGCATAAGGAGAGTCGCAGTTTACTATAGGCGCATAGCTATTAGGCGCATAACAAGATACTTAGTCGCATAAATATGAATCCAAGTATATACTTAGCATAAAAATGCAATAAAATCACAAATAAAAGAGAAACATAAGTCATAACAATTTATGGATCAAAAAGTGAAAAACATGAAAAACATGATTCAAGAATTTAAGAACCCTAAATATGCTAGAAATACGAAGAACGCGAAGAACATAACTTGAATGCTCGAAGAACACAAAATTCATGAAACTTCACCAAATCTAATAAATAATATATCAAGAGAGACGCAGATAACTATGGGCGCATAAGGAAAGGCGCAGAAAACATAGGTGCATAGCTATTAGGCGCATAACTGTGAATCTAAGTTTATACTTAGCATAAAAATGCAATAAAATCACAAACAAAAGATAAAAATAAGTCATAACTATTTATGGATTATAAAGTAAAAAACACGAAAAACATGATTCAAGAATTTAAGAACCCTAAATATGCTAGAAAGACGAAAAACACGAAGAACATAAGTTGAATGCTCGAAGAACACCAAGAATATGAAGAACACAAAATTCATGAAACTTCACCAAATCTAATAAATAATATATCAAAATGACCGCAAGAACACAAGGATCAATATTATGTAAACAAAAAAAAATCAACAACAAATCCAAAAAATGAAATTTTATGTCCGAAAATTAAAAAGTCAAAAATCACAAAATCTTCAGATTCACAAATATAGTCCATTGATCGTCGCAAAACAAGTCTGTAAAGATTCGAAATCACAAAACGAACACAACCCAACAAACGATTTCGATAAATATCAAATAATGATAGAGAAATCAAAAGAGAAGCACAAATGGGTTTTCGGAAAAGTCGAGGTTTTGCAGAAACTGAATATTGAAGATTTAAAGAGTGTAAAGTTGTAGAAATCATACCATTTCGTCTTGTGTAGTCTTGGGTTTGATGTTGTAGATTTCTTAGGACCCATTTAGGTATAAATATGAAGAGATTTAGCAAGAAATGAGAAATAAAGAGAGAGAAAAAGTGAACAGAGTCTTGTTGAGCGAGAGACAGAGAGTTTGTAGAGGGATTAGAGAGAGAAAGGTTACTGTAGTACCTGAATAGTAGTGGATAGTTCTTATTGCTTTGGTTCTTTAAAGAAAATTAGGACTCGTTTCATCCCAAATTAATTGGTAGTCCTATTTTGATACAAAGAATTATTCTAGAACTTGGAAAGTAGATTCCTAATTAGAATAGATTTACATTGTGTACAAGAAATAGGTTTCCTACTCCTCTAAGGGTTTTGAGTAATTATGACTATAAATACTAACCCTTCCCTAGCATTATTTTTGCCAGTCATCTTTGAAAGATACAAGTAGAAATCTAAGATCTAGATTTAGGTTGACAGAATTATTTCCCAAAATAATTCGTGCAACTAGATTAGTGAAGATCATCTTTTGTAATTGTCATTGAATAGTAATATATTTACCCTCCGCCAGTGGACGTGGCCAAGTTGGTGAACCACGTAAAATTCTTGTGTTCGTGTTTGATTATTTCGCTTACCATCGTTATTATATATATATTATATACATACATATATATATATATATATATATATATATATATATTGCTCTAATAAGTGGCATCAGAGCTAAATTGGTTAGGACAAGATCTGGGTACTCCGCTGCAGAAAGAAGAAGATGTGTCAAGGATTTGAATCATCGATTGACAAGATCAATGGAAGGAATAGTATTTTATTCTTTGGTAGATCAAGATGAAGGCCTTGCAGTTCGCGTGCAGTGCACATGCAGTTTGTGTGCAGCAAATATGCATCGCACGTGCAATTCGCGTGCAGCGATCGTGTAGTGTACGTGCAGCGTTTGTGCAAAAATCTAGGTATCTATGTTTGACACATCAAGATAGAAGTCTTGTTGAAGAAACAAGGCTTATTGGCACCCTTATGGCGAGTAGATCTAGTACAGACAGTGAGTCAGCAGGGATAATTGCGGAAGGCAGCAAGGATTCTTGCAAAAAGAAGAATTCTAAAAAATCTTCTAGCAAGAGAGGCCCTAGACCTGATGAAGTTTGTAATTTCTAAAAGGAGGGGAAGGGAAGCGAGGAAGTGATGGATTCTATGGAGGATGTTGGTCCCAAAGACACAACAAGGGTATGAAAAGAGGCTAGAGGGGGGGGGTGAATAGCCTATTTAAAATTATCAACCCTTTTTCAAAATTCAACCTTATGCTTAATATTGAGTTTTGTGGTCAAGTAAAAACAACTAGTTCAAAGTAAAATGCACAGCGGAAGTTTTCGATAAAAACGAGGTAGAGTTGGTTTTGAAGTAAAAACGACTAGGTAGGCAAATAGTGCGGCAGGCAATATTGCGGAAAGCAATATTGCGGAAGCCTGAGGTAGATGGAATAAACAAACTGAAAATGTTTAATGTGCTAAGAAAGGATGCGGCAATAAAACTGCGGTAGGTAACCTTGCGGTCGGCTATATGCGGTAAGCAAGGTTACTGACTAGATAGGTTGAAAATGAAAGTTTGTGTCTGAGAGTTTTGGCAAAAAGATAAGTAGTCAGAGATAGTAACTAAGGTAGTAGGCAAGCAACAAACACAATTCACAATAATTTGAATAGCTGGAAAGATCAAAACACAAAACGACAAACAAGATTAATATGAACAATAAGAACAATAGCTGAAAGTAAATTTGCAGAATGTAAATTGCAATAATTAAATGACACGATGATTTGGAAAGGTTCGATCTGTTAAAAGATCTACGTCCTTTACCAAGATGGTCAGTCTTGGATTTTGAATGGAGGATATATTGATTCTCTTGATTACAGATTACAAATTACAAAGATGAAGTATTGAATCAACACCTACTTTCTATGAAGAACAAATCCTAGACTTAGACCTGTGTATCCCTAATGATGCAATCTATGTGATTGATCAATCGGGGTATGTGTGTGTAATAATCAAGAGCTCTAAGTAATCTATATGATTTAGAGCCTAATCAATCTTTGAGTGTTGCTGGGCTTGAGATTTGATGATCTTGAAGGTTGCTGGGGAACTTTGAAGATTTGAAGGCGAAGGCTTGAAGATTCAAATGATTCTGGAAATCTTGAGTATGATCTTCAATCACAAAGAATTTCAACAGCTATTTCTCTCTTTGAATCTCAGCACACTTTCAATGAAGAAAGCAATGACTATTTATAGCCTTTGTAGGAGAGATAGCTGTTAGAATTCTTGGAGGACAAGTTTGGAAGATGATGAGCTGGCGCATTCTGATTGGAGCTCATTTCTTTGTCTTCTAGTTGCAGAAGTTAGTGGTTAAGATGTACTATCTTGTACCAGACATAACGACCAAATTCAAATTTGAATTTTGCAACATTCAAATCAAACTTGTCTTTGCTTGGTCTTCACTTGGTTGTGCGGTAGCTATGGTGTCTCCGGTAGCTTCTTTGCGGTCACTAGATTCTTGCAGCAGCAAGTAACTAGTGGTCGCCTAAACTTTTCAACCAGCATAGATTATGCGGTCGCCTACTCCATGCGGTCGCTCAATGGGCGGTCGCTCAATAAGCGGTAGGTAAACAGACTTAGCTATTTCACAACAACAGCATCAGTAGCATTTATTCAAAATTTGAGGGGCTGATCTTTTAAGCCTAACTAAACTAAAAATGGACTTAACTACTGAAGTTGTAAAACTTCTTACAATAAAACCTAAAGTCCATAAAAGTAAAATAAGGTTATGAGATCAATCAAATCTAGGTAATAGGAGTGGTTTATAATATGCATACCCAACAATTTCCCCCTATTTGATTGAGACTATTACCTACTATAACAAATACTAATTCATTGTACTTGGTAATAACATGTTTCAAGAAATTAATTTTATTAAGTTCATGCCCCAAGTCAATGCACACACAATAAGTCAATGTTATAGATTTCTATCATCCTAAAAAGAAAATAAAAAGACTAATTCTAGAAGATAGAAATATTTTGATGCAATTCAGAAAGATAAAATACATGAGAGATATGAACAGCATCAAACAATCACAAACATAACTTAGTACTCTGAATCATTACGGTAGAGAAGCATAAGAGTACAAATCAAAAGAGAGAATAATTGTTTTACAGACCCAAAATAAAGTTAAACAGAAATTAAAAATTGTTTTTTTTTTAACAAGGCATTCAGCCTAACAAAACGGTAATCAATGGTGCGGTCAACAAAGCGGTAAGTATGAGTAGTCAAGCATTTTTGGTCTGGGAGAGCGGTCAGCTTACAAGTCTAGTCCAGGAATCTTAACTTCATCCTGAAACTCTGGAATAATGGGGCAGGTGAATGAGTTTGCAGGCATGCAGTCGAAGCTGTTCACTGTAGGGAAATCAATGCTATTGCCTTCATCGTTTTCTGCCTGATAATGAATGTTACCGTGTCCAACATTAGCAACTTGAATGGAACTTTCAGTAGCAACACTTCCAACTGATGTCTGAACAAATCCTTCTAAGCTATCCAATTTTCTTTCAACAACTTGAAATGAACCAACGGCCGTGTTGGTCAGTTCCTCAATCCTTGTTCCTTGATAATCCAGCGGAGTTTTCAGAGTGACAAAAGCGGCCTTAATAACTTCAAGCTTCTTCTCTTGATTTTCAGTAAGAGCGTCAAGGGAGGCCTTGATCATTGCATCGACTTCCTTTTCCATACTGAACTTGACCTTTTTCAGTACATGAATCAAATTAGTTTTAACAAAATCCAACTGCTTGTGAATTTCAATAGAGGTGTCAAGGACTTCAATAATAATTAGGTTCCAAGTTTTTCAACAGTGTGGCAAGATGTATCATGGTAAGGAGAAATTAAGCGGTAAGGTGAACACTAGCGGTAAGCATATCACGGTAAGGACATGTGGTTGACACACTTAGATCAAAAAGTCACAAACAACGAAATTTGAAAGAAATGAAATCTAGAGAATCAAAACATGCACAAACACCTTTTGAGTGTGTGTGCCCAAGAAAATGGATCAAAAGGTAAAAGTTCAAGAACACGAAGAACATAGACATGAACACGAAGAACACACTGTAGCCGAAACCCAGATTTGCACAGAATAGAGCCAAAAAAAAAAAAAACTATATATTTTGCTTCTAAAAATCCGATTAAAGGCGAATATCACATCAATTTCGAGACATAATCATCCAAAAAGCTAGAAATCGAAGAAAAAGAAGGGGGGGGGGAAATATTACTAAACCTAGATGGGTAGAAACATTAAAATCATCCAAATAATCATGATAAAATGTGCATAGAGATGAATAAGTATGAGCTATAGCATGAATCAGGCAACATATAAGCTTAGAAATCATCAAAATCCATGATAATGGGAAGAATAGAAGAGTTTTTATCAAACCCACCAAGAACAACAAAAATTCGAAAATTCATCAAATATAGTGAGATTAAGGGAGGAAATCATACCATTTTAGATTTGTGAGATGAAGGAATGAGAGAGGATGATTTCTTGAGTGATTTTTCGGTGGGTGCCATGAATTTATAGAGAAAATAGAGAGAGAATCGAACAATATACGTCCAGGAGAGAAAGAGAGAGTTTAGAAAGAGAAAGAGACTGTAGAGAGAGAGTAGAAGTGCAAAGAAAATGGGAAGAGAGATAGTGGGGAGGGAGTATATGGGTGGTTATGGGAAGTGGAGAAGTGGAAAAGTGGGGGTTTACCTCTGCAGATAATTTTTTTCAGAAAAGAGTCCTTTCGTCTCTAAGTAACAACCAATGACGGCGGAGCAATAATATAACGGTTTGAAATAAATAAAAAGTGAGGGAAAGAGGAAAGTTACCTTTATACCCTTGAAGTCAAATCATCACAACTCATAAATATCTAAGGTTAGAAAACTTACCTGGAATCCAATGTTTGCGGTAAGGGGATAATGTTAACCGTATGCATGCGGTCAGTAAGAGTACCATATGAAGTGCGGTCGACGGCTTGTGAACATGACCGTGAATTATGCGGTCAATGATAAAGCTTCTCCAAACCAGTAAACTCATGTTATCATTTTCCCATGCGGTAGGCATGAATGTCAGCATTGATCTCATGCGGTCGACAGTCGTATGCGGTTGGTACAGTTGCCGTATACTCGGTACCTACTTATTATTGAAAAACTTGGAGAAACCAAAACATTAGCACATAAATCATAAGGATAAGATATTAAAGTTCTAGCATACCCATTTCTCCTCCGAGAAACCTAAATCTCTTGGAATCGAGTGCCTTGGTAAGAATGTCTGCAATTTGATTATCAGTACTCACATGCTCTATATGAATGTTACCTTTTTCCACGTGATCCTTGAGAAAATGGTATTTGATATCAATGTGTTTGATCTTCGAATGCATGACAGGGTTGTTGGACACAGCAATGGTAGATGTATTGTCACAATAGATTGGACAATTTTCTTCTTTGATTCCGTAGTCGACCAATTGTTGTTTCATCCAAAGCACTTGGCAGCAGCAGCTTCCAGCAGCTATATACTCAGCTTCAGTGGTAGATATGGAGACTGGGGCTTGTTTCTTGCTTGCCCATGAAACAAGTCGATTTCCAAGGAAATGACAAGTCCCACTTGTGCTTTTCCTGTCAATGGTACATGCTGCATAGTCTGCATCTGAGTAACCTATAAGATCAAAATTCGAATCTTTGGAGTACCAAAGTCTAAGGTTAATAGTCCCAGATAAATATCAAATAATATGTTTTACAGCAATAAGGTGTGCTTCTCAAGGATCAGCTTGATAACGAGCACAGACGCAAACACTAAACATGATATCTCACCTACTAGCAGTTAGATATAGAAGAGATACAATCATACCTCGATACAAGGTTTGACCAACCTTTTTACCTTTTAAGTCTTTATCCAACTTGTTACCAGCAACCATAAGAGTGTCGTATGCCTTTGCATTTTCAAGTCCAAATTTCTTGATGAGATCTTTTGTGTACTTTGCTTGGTTGAGGAAGATGCCTTCAGCATATTGTTTAATTTGTAGCCAAAGGAAGAATGTTAATTCTCCCATCATGCTCATCTTAAATTTTCTTTTCACTAGCTTCTCAAAACGCTTACACAACAATTCATTAGTAGAACCAAAAATAATATCATCGACATAAATTTGAACAAGTAAAGTATGATCATGATATTTAGCAATGAATAAAGTTGTGTCGATCTTACCACGCTTAAAACCTTTCTCTAGAAGAAATTTAGATAAAGTATCATACCATGCCCGTGGAGCTTGTTTTAGTCCATACAAAGCCTTTTGAAGTTTGTAGACATGATGTGGAAATTTGAGATCTTCAAATCCGGGCGGTTGAGCGACATAAACAGTTTCTTAAAGTTCGCCGTTGAGAAATGCACTCTTCACATCCATTTGATAAAGCTTGAATCTTTTGTAAGAGGCATATGCTAAAAATATCCTTATAGCTTCAAGTCGTGCAATGGGGGGAAAGTTTCATCATAATTAATGCCTTATTCTTGTTTATATCCTTGTGCAACCAACCTAGCTTTGTTTCTTGTGATGTTCCCATTCTCATCCATCTTATTCCTAAACACTCACTTTGTACCAATCACTCCTTGATCCTTTGGTCTTGGAACTAAGGTCCAAACTTTACATCTTTCAAATTGGTTGAGATCATCTTGCATAGCAACAACCCAACTTGAGTCTTGGAGTGCTTCATCAACTTTCTTGGGTTCAACTTGAGATATGAACGCGGTAAGTGCATCATAATTTGATATTCTTGTTCTAACACTAGAATGCAGGTTACCAATGATATTCTGAATTGGGTGATCTCTGACCTCGCGTACTTCATGAGGTAGGTCTGGTTGAGTTGATGGTTGTTGTAAGTCTTCGAGTGGTATGTCATTTGATCCATCCCAATCATAGGTAAGTTGAGGGATTGGTTCTTCAATATTGATGGGTGCTTCAGCATTTTCTCCATTTGGATTTGCTGCTGATGTGGTAGCATCAGGAGCTTCATTTGTGGTAGGTGGAGGTGCTATTGAGGTAGATGGATTTCCTTGAGTTGACTGATTTTGTGGTTGACTTGTACCTGTCTCATCATTAAGCTCAAAAAATCATCAGCAACATTTGGAGCCAGATGTGGCTCAAGAAGAGAATGTTCATCAAAAGTAACATTGACAGATTAAACTATCTTAAGAGTTATTAAATACACGAAAAGCTTTTGAGTGTTTAGCATTCCTAATAAATATACTTCATCGTACTTAGGAGCAAATTTACCTCGATGTTCTATACCGTTGTAGAGAATGTAGCATTTGCCTAAAAATCTTGAAGTAGGCGATGTTGGGGGTTCTTCCTCTCCAAATTTCATAAGGAGTTTTGTTGTAGGTCTTGTTGATGAGGGATCAATTTTGAGTGAAGAAAGCTGTGTTGACGGCTTCAGCCCAAAAATATTGAGGTAGCTTAGCTTCAGCAATCATCATCTTTCCTGCCTCTATCAACGTTCTATTCTTCCTTTCCACAACACCATTCTGTTGTGGAACTCTAGCAGCAGAAAAGTTGTGGTCAATACCATGGTCGTCACAGTATTGAGCGACGCCATTGTTCTTGAATTCTGTTCCGTTGTCGGATCGAACACTGACGATGTCATCGTCTTTTTGAGTTTGGAGCTGCCTGAAAAGCGCGGTCAAAATGTCATAACAATCATCTTTGGAGATCATCATTTCGACCCACGTATATCTTGAATAATCGTCTACCACAACTAATGTATATCTATTTCCTCCAATATTTGCGGTAGTAACAGGTCCAAACAAATCCATATGAAGTAGCTGCAAACATCTTGATGTTGACGGAGTCGTCTTGCTGGAGAAAGATGCTTTTGGTTGTTTGCCTAGTTGACACGCTGAGCACTTTTCATCGTGGTGATCATCTACCTTCGGTAGACCACGAACCAGATTTTCCCTACCAATCTTGGAGAGATACTTGAAGTTCAAGTGACTGATTCGTTTATGCCAAAGCCAACTATTTTTGCTAACATTCTTTACTATAAAACAGAGATTAGAAGAAATACAAGAAGAATTGAAATCAACAATGTAAACATTTTTCTTACGAATCCCTTTGAGCAAAGTGACGCCGGAGTTTCCATCCTTGGTAAGACAATGAGTTGAAATGAGGTGGCATTGCAATCCTTTGTCGCAAAATTGTGAGATTGATAGAAGATTGTGTTTCAGACCAGTAACTAGAGAGACATCTTGAATTGTTATTTTTCCTTTTCTGATGACTCCATAACCGATGGTTTTTCCTTTGCTGTTGTCGCCAAAAGTAACTGCTGGACCTTTTTCATTACGGACACTTTCCAATAGATTGATATCTCCAGTCATATGCCTTGAGCATCCACTGTCTAGATACCATAAACTTGTAACTTCATTGGAATGACCATCCATGAGGCAGAGGACCTACAAAATAAACATTTAAGATCGAGGTCCCCTTTATTATTTTGTGTCCTAAAGATTAGTAGCTTTTAATAACCCACACTTGCCTCACAGAAGGGGGTTTAAGCCTTCTGGGATTGGGTGTGAATCTTAAAATACATTCAGCAGCCTTGTGACCATAATCATCATACACAGAACAATGGTGGAAGCCACTCAACTGAGGGTTAACAAACTTTGTTGAAGTCTTCAGCACAACATCATTTACTGGTATGGATGAGGTCTCATTTACAAAATTCATCCTCTTGAACTTTGCTGCCTTGCCACCACCTATGGTCGCTGGCTTCCATGCGCTCGCTAGCTTCCTTTGTGCGGTCGCTTGACCTCGCGGTAAGTTAGTGCGGTAGGGAGACTCAGCTTTCTTGCTGGTGCTTTCCGCAGCAACAGGTTCATCCATGGTAATACCTTCCAACTTTTGTGCCTTGCCAGTTTGTTTCTTAGGGTAGACATAGTTAAAATCTAGTTTCTACTTTGGTTCTTGTCCTTCACCCTTTGAAACATGATGTTTAGCCTTCGACCCTTCCAAAGTTTGCTGGGTAAATTTCTCATCTCTTTCACAACAAGATGCACATTTAAAGTTGTCACTAGTTTGGAATCCCAAGCCTTCTTTATCACCACTAGGCTTTTGGGATTCTAGTATTTGTTCCATAGTGACACGAGAATTGGTCCACTCATTAGTGATCCGTTTAAGGTTGTTTATCTCAGCAACCAATTCATCGTTTTTAACTTTAAATATGACATTTTGTTCTTCTAAGAAACGGGTTCGATCAGTAAGAGGAGTCATACTCTTGATCTTCTCCTTAAGGAGGGTGAGTTCAGATCTTAGTAGAGATTTCTCCGTCTTAAGCTGGGAAATTTCTTCAGTTAAAAGTGCTAAAGCTTCTTTCATGCCAGAAAACTTACTGATTACCTTTTCAGCTTTCATAAACATCTTTTCTTGTTCGTCGGGGGAAATGTCAAACTTGACATGTGGAGTGGTAGGTAGAGCTTCATTTGCTTTGGGATTTAGTAGAGCCTTCTTTGCTGCACTTACATCACACCATAAAAATAGAATATCGCCATTCTTTTGAACTGGAGTTAGGAATCCTTTATCAGCGAGTTCATCGGCCGTATAGCTCTTCCGTTTGGGTTTTACATTTGGTGAGAATTGATTTTCATGATCATCCTCATCGTCGGAATGAACAACCAAACAAATGTGACCTTCTTCAGAATCCTCGTCGCTTTCATCAGAATCTGACTCTATCCAGGTAGCTAACTCTTTTGTGGTAGAGTCCTCTTCAGCGACCATTCCCTTTTGCTTTGAATACCTTGGAGTGAAGTTGCTTTTCTTCTTCATGTTCTCGAATTTGGGAATTGGGCATTCTGATGCGAAATGACCGGGTTTCCTACAATTAAAACAAACAAGATCTTCTTTCTTCTTGGAGAAGTTGAAGTTCTCTTTCTTCTTTGTAGAGCTGCTCCTTGAAAACCTTGCTGGAGCTTTCCGGGTCTTGCTGACTTTCTAAACTTTAAAAATCTTTTCACGAACATAGCAAAATCATCGTCGTCCATATCAAGTAATTCTGATGTGGAGATCTTTGGATCTTCTTCCTCGATCACTTCTTCCTTTTGAGCGACCAACGATAAGTTCTTTGTTTTTCCTTCCATTTCTTCGATGTTGTGGAGCTTGATATCGATGACTTTGAGGTTGGCATAGAGGCTTCTGAGTGACATATCATAGTAGCTTGGTATCTTCAAGAGTGTTTCCTTTGTGAAGATATTGAGATCCAAGAGCGGCTAGGAAATTGACATTGATTTCTTTCTTGGTAAGCTTCTTTCCAAGTACGGTGTAAGTACTCACGATTTCACAGTAGCGGTCATAAGTGGCTCTAAGTGATTCACCGGGGATCTTAGCAAAGTTGTTGAATCTTCTTTAAATAGCAAACTTTTTGCTCTCTTTGCAAGCTTGATTTCCTTCGATGTAATCTTCAATTGCATCCCAAAGATCTTTTGCAATAGAACATTCTATGATTTGTCGACGCTGAGACGTGCTTAAGGTACTTAAAAATATGCTTTTTGCTTTCACATCCATTCCAACCAATCTTTTCTCTTCATCGGTCTATTCAGCTTTTGGTTTCTTAATTGACGGTGTGTCTGCATTGGTTTCTGGATTCGGATTAGCTTTCATTGGGAAGTATGGTCCAATGGTAAGACAATCACTGAGTCGCTCGTCCATGGAGTAGAAGTGTGTCAGAATGCTGTGTTTCCATATGTCAAAGTTATCTTCGTCGAACGCTGGAACATGAGTGTAGTTAACCGTTGCCATAGTTTTCTGACTTGTCATATTGAATCGGCACCCAAGCTGTTAAGCTTGAAAAACAAAAGTTTTATGAATGTGTTTGCTCTGATACCACTTGTTGGTCCCAAAGACACAACAAGGGTATGAAAAGAGGCTAGAGGGGGGTGAATAGCCTATTTAAAATTATCAACACTTTTTCAAAATTCTACCTTATGCTTACTATTGAGTTTTGTGGTCAAGTAAAAACCACTAGTTCAAAGTAAAATGCACAACAGAAGTTTTCGATAAAACGAGGTAGAGTTGGTTTTGAAGTAAAAACGACTAGGTAGGCAAATTGTTTGCACTCGAGAAGAGATTGTATCCTTGCTCTACCTTTTTGATTTGAGAGTCGCCACCATGTTGTTGAACGGAATACGGACCGTGAGATTCTTGAGTTCGGGGGTTAAGTTATGGATTGGGAAGGTCAAGGAGCACCCAATCCACCCAATCCAGGATTAGTCTTGCTTAGGTGTTTTTAATCAAATAGCAAATAAACAATTAAAACAAATAAAGACAATAATTAATTTCTTAATTATTGGAATGTCGGATCATTTGCTTCGAGACCATCTCCATGGATTGGAGAGGCTCTAGGCTGATCCTTTTGATGGATTACACTACTCTAAAACAAAGAATGAGATGAGAAGTAGAGATTAAAAGCGTAGGAGTTTACCTAAAGCTTTCTTGAGATTCCGATTGATGGCCTTGACTAAGGCCTTGAAGATCCAAGAGTTTTGTGATGACTTTGGCTTGAAAAGATGAGTTTTTGGTGGTGTTTTGGTGAAGGGAGGAATAAAAACGGGATTCGTGAGAGAGAGACTGATTAGGGAGTTGTTGACCTCTTTTTATGGTGAAAGACTCTATTTATATAGGGATTGAATTACTTAGGGACAAAGTCTAGGAGTCCTAAGTTTGCTAGGAAATAGAGTCCTTATTTGGAGAGGTTAACGGAGGTAGGAAATCAGTAGGAAATCACCTAGGAAGCTTCCTATTAGATATCCCCCAGATTAGGAGAGTGTTGGCCAAGGAAGAGATCGGGACAGAGAAGGAAATTGAATCAGACTCGCAGACAGAGGAGATGTCTCGTATGAGACATCAATGTCTCGTACAAGGCATCCAGTATGAAAGTACTGTTTTGCCCTTATCTAAAGTTTTGTTGTTCAGTTTAGCCCCTATCTAACGGAGTCAGTCAGAAACTTAACGAAACATTCCAAAACTAATGTGTTTTCATCAAAACATGAAGGCGAGACACAAAAGTAGTGTAAATCATAAATTTGAGTTCAAAATGGGGTGTCTACAGAGCCCCTCGGCGACGATACTTATGGAAGAATTAACGTCGTCGATAAAAAAGACACCATTTAGAACTTTGGGTATGGTCGTGCTATAAAGCTACCTACGTATTCCTCGGAAGGAAATCAGACCAGACGTAGTTTGACTCTGAAAACACGCAAAACAGTCGTTTGAGGTATTTTAAAATCATTTTTGAAAACAATACTGCGATAAGTAAAGTTTAGAGTTTAGAGTTTAGAGAGTAACCCATACTGAGGAATCAATGTCCTTGACCCAATTCTGAATATACCCTTTGTTGTCGATGGAGTGTTGCGGTCGATGGTGCCCGGTCAGGACTTACCTGCTCACCAATGTAGGACTTCATTGGTGCCAGTATAGGACTTCACACCAGTGTAGGACTTATCGCCAGTATAGGACTTCACGCCAGTGTAGGACTTCACGCCAGTGTAGGAATTCACGCACGTGTAGGAATTCATGCAAGTGTAGGTCTTCACGCTAGTGTAGGACTTCACGCCAGTGTAGGACTTCACGCCAGTGTAGGACTTACGCCAGTGTAGGACTTACGCCAGTGTAGGACTTCATCGCCAGTGAAGGACTTATTGCCAGTGTAGGACTTATCGCCAGTGTAGGACTTCATCGCCAGTGTAGGACTTCATGCCAGTGTAGGACTTCACGCCAGTGTAGGACTTCATGCCAGTGTAGGACTTCGTTGGTTGTTGGGGTATATCCTCGATCAATCAGTTCATAGAGCTGTTTTGACAGTACTAAATATTATTCTCGATCAATGCTCTTACATTGGAAGTACTGGATGCAAAAACTCTGAATTCTGTGGGGATCATTTGATCGCTCTTGGATTTTTTTTGAGCATGGATTGGTTCTTGTACCTGTTAATACAACAAGTAGAACCTATTCTAGCAAGCAATTTAGCTTTGATTTTAGTTCATGATTGGACTCATGCGGCGGTGACAAATTTATGTGCAAGCCCGGTCGGTCAACCTTGGTGTAAGTAGTGTGAATAGCATGGGTTCGCGATGGAATGTTTATTGGTGATGAACTGTATGTGTTGATTTGTGTGTGTGTGGGGGGACAACTGTTTGACAAGTCGGGACCTAATCAGGTTTTCTGCAGGTGCCACGGGGTTTCTCTGATGGTTATCTCGTGTGAGACTCGTTTTCCTTGTGCAAGATGATCCGTCCAGATCTTTCCTTTAGTCATGTTGTGTCAAGGGAGACAACTATTTTTCTGACAACCAATGATGTGCAAGCTCTAAGTAGGCTAGGCGTACCTTTGAATCACTCTAGAATTCCATGTCCTAAAGTTTTCGGTGAAGGTAATAAGAGGCGCATTCTATTCCCCCAAGTTTATCTCATGCTTTGGTCTAAGTCAAGCCCAAAGAATCTTGTATGTTGTAGATGACTTCGTGAACAGGCTTATGAGGCTGTTTTGACTTGAAGAAGAGTGCTCTTCCGCTTGATGGATTTGAGGAAGGTTGAAGAAGAAATGATTTAAAGAATGTTCTCCCTATTTTTTTTTTATTTTTTTTGTGACGCACCTTGATTTTTACCTAGACCGCCCTTTCGGGTTTTCAATCTAGCGGGTATCTCTTTTGCGTCTCTTTTTTTTTTTGACAGAGTATGTACTCGAAGATGACTCAGAGAGGAGAGTAGTTTTGTCTCTTATTAGGGGAGAGACATGTAAGATTTTTGGGTTTGAATGTATTAGGCATTTTAGCTATCGACTTGGCTTTTTGGGAAGTGGTTCCAAGCATCGACTCGGTGCGGATAATGCACTTTGTAATGAGAGTTAGAGGCAAACAGGATAGCCCCTAGTGCGGATTTACATTGACGAGTTCGTACATAGAAATTGGAAGGGGGACGGAAAGAATAAAAAGCCCCTAGCCTTGATGCTTGGATTTCAAGGAGAAGTGTATGAGAGAGGAAGCCCCTAGACTCAACAATGAACGCTACTTGGCTCAAAGTACTAGAAAGATAGTTCTACGTTTAATGGACCCTAGTATTTATTTTTGATGTCTTAAGTGTTTGTCCAATTTATTTTTGCAAGTGAATCATCTAGAAATGTCTTGACAAGTTTTGAGGAGAAGGCCTAATAATTAGTGCGCCCTTCGGATTTCTTCATGAGTGATATCTACGGATGATGCAGACGGTCTTCAAGTTAGGAGTCTCACTTTTCTTCATTTGGATTTGATCTTCGTTGTAGGAGGAGATGAGATGCCTCCTTTTTGACTTCATTATGTGTGGTTGAAACTCCTTCTTTGTGGGGTTGTGAAAGCTTGAGAGTTTGTTTTTTTTTTTTTTTGACTCTCAAAGCTTGAATTGGGTAGCCCCACTTTTGTTTGCCTTTGACTTTCTTCTATTATGGTCTTTCGACTTCTGACACGAGCGCGGTGATAGTAATGTGTAGCCCCTAGGCCTTCTCACTTGTTTAGACATTTTTATTATCAATTGCAAGTTTTTAGATTAATGACATTTATTGTTTGCAGATCCACTTCATGAATTAGAGAGAAATTCAAAAGGTAGAACGACCTTAGAGTAGTGTATAGGAATAAGAATAACTTTTATTAATAACTAGAATTCAAATCAGACTCGATAGTTTAGTTGACACAAACTAGAGAAGGAGGGAGATGGACTAGAATGACAGAACGACTCTTCGAGTTCATACTAGGAAATTAAAACCTATTCTATTTCTAGGGAGAAAGGGAGAGGGTTGATAGTAACACTTGGTATCTCTATTTCCTTATTTTCAATGAGGTCTTGGATGACATCCTTTAAGCGGCGGCAAGAGTTGGTGTCATGGCCGGCGGCTCTGTGGAACTTGCAGAATAAGGGGATACGATTGTAGTGATAGTTCACCTTGTGAGTAGTCCCTTCTTCAGGCTTTATTTTGCCTTCCTTTAAGAGGATGTCAAGGAGACCCTCTTGAGTAACCCCTTCAAGATTATCATAGTGCCTTGTCGTTCCCATCTTAGTAAATTTGGATATATTAGGGTCACAGAGCCGCCTCTTCTTCTTAGGCGTGGTTGTTTCACAAAGGGCTTTGGCCTCTTTTCTATAGCATTCCTTTTGAGCTTGCAAGCGTGCTTGAAGTGTGCCGATCTTACTCTCGTAGAACTCCTCTTGAGTTTGTAGACGGGTTTGGAATGCCTCAATCTCTTTCTTGTGACACTCTTCTTGGGCTTGTAGGCGACCGTGAAGGGTTGCGACTTCTTTCTCATAGTAATCCCCTTGGGTTTGTAAGCGGGTCATGAATTCTCCCTCCATTTTTCGCTTGAAGTCAGTGTATAGGGAACTGGCACCTACTTCGACCATTTGACTTACTTCTCCTTTTAGTCAGGTCTTGAGATCACGGGCCTCTTGCATAGACTTGGTGTCGGACATGGTGTCGGAAGAATTCGGAACGATCTAGTTACGATTCGGACGGACCTAATGGTATAAAGATTGAGTTAAACCCAGATTAAGGTCCCAACAAGTCGGATTTATGAGGTGTATAGGCTTAGGAGTGAGTGAAGGTTGACCAAACGAGCACAGCACAGAAACTGACACGGACAGAAGAGATGTCTTGTACGAGACAAGGATGTCTCGTACGAGGCATCCAACACAGGAGACAGAATTACAGTCTTTTAATCCTGATTTTGGTCGGACTGAACTTAATCCGTTTTGGGGGGTTTCTATCTAATATCCTGGAACAGTGGATTCTGTTACCCTAGAATATGAGCCCCTTGTTTTTCACCTGTATTGCACTCTCCCAAACGGACAATTTGGGCAAAGATCTCATATTCTCATCGGAATCCACCATTCAATTTAGCCAAACCTAAGCGATTCCGTAATTGTTTTGCACTTTGTTAAACAACGCCGTTTATGCAATCAAACCTTATGAATTCTTGTAAGGGACAACCGAAAGGGACTTTGTTGAACACGGGATCTTGACGGTGAAAGAGACTAGACTCGATTCCTCGTAGAAAAATTCTCATTTCACCATCGCAATCCTTTGTTCAACAATTTTCCGAAGGGACATTCGTCAAGAATTCATGAAGGGAGGATTATAGATTGTATGAAAAGCGTTATCTTGGGCAAAGATTAAAACAATCCTAAGAATCAAACCGACCAGTCACAAGGAGTGTCCTATTGACTATTATGTATCCATGAGGTTGATGCAGGGCTTACGGCTAAGGTTCCCCATGAACACAGTCGAGGACCGTGTCAAGAAGTGGGTACACCATCTTTGGAGAGACCGGCAAGGAAGTGCTGACCGACATCCGTCCTCTAATTGGGACCCGGGTTTATAGGGTATGTAGTGCAATTAATCTACATGTGTGCACATGTGTGAGAGTCAAGTTCTAGATGTCAAGGAAAAATAGAGATTTTTTTTTGAAAGCAAGTAAAATATTGACCGCACCAAAGTGATTGCCTACGTTTCTCTCAATCTTCAGAAAAAGAAAGAGAAACTCAGGTCAACGTAGTTCGAGTTTGAAAAGATTTTTGAGAAGAGGAAGAGCAGATAAGCACGTAGGAGCACATAGAAGAGAGGGATAGAAGTACTCACAGTGCTTGCATTACCCATTAATGGGTGCAAAATAAACTAGGGAATGAGTAAAGTAGTCATCCCTAATTTATTCATTTTTTTTATACTCCGCTGCAAAAGATGTTAGCGCAAAAACAAAACATGTATATGACATAAATTATTTTTTGTACATATGGGGACGGAGTAAATACAAGCAAAGAAACATTTTTTTTATTATTATTTTTTTTAAATCCAGGGACTGATCTGGAATTTCTTAAAATCTAGGACTGTTCTGGAATTTTCTGGAACACAGGGACCAGAATGTAATTTTTGAAGATTTAGTGACCAATCTGTAATTCTTTTTTAAACAGTCGCCAGAAAGAAATAAGGAAAAAGGTTTTTTTTTTTTTAACCTAATCATGACCTAATGATCACCCAATGATTGTAATGATTGAAAAAAGATGGGTGATGATTATTAATGATGACACATGATGGCAATAATAAAGTCATGATTACAAGATGATTAAACCTTTTTTTTTTTTCAAGTGAAATTGTGTTTGGCGGCTTTTGAAGAGATGTATCGTCCGAGACATAGATGTCTCGTACGAGACATTCCGGTTCAGACCCCAGATTCAGAACAGAACAGATTTAAAACAGAACAGTCCGAATATTCACAGAAAAATTAAGAAAATATTTATTTTTCGCAGAAAATTGAGAAGATTAAAAACACCTAATTTACACGCAAGTCTAACCCACTTAATTCGTCCCCAGCAGAGTCTCCACTGTTTGCACCCGAGAAGAGATTGTATTCTCGCTCTACCTTTTTGATTTGATGAGTCGCCACCATGTTGTTGAACGGAACACGGACCGTGAGATTCTTGAGTTCGGGGGTTAAGTTATGGATTGAGAAGGTCAAGGAGCACCCAATCCACCCAATCTATGAATGTCTTGCTTAGGTGTTCTTAATCAAATAGCAAATAAACAATTAAAACAAATAAAGCCAATAATTTCTTAATTATTGGAATGTCGGATCATGTGCTTCGAGACCATCTCCATGGATTGGAGAGGCTCTAGGCTGATCCTTTTGATGGGATTACACTACTCTAAAACAAAGACTGAGATGAGAAGTAGAGATTAAAAGCGTAGGAGTTTACCTAAAGCGTTCTTGAGATTCCGATTGATGGCCTTGACTAAGGCCTTGAAGATCCAAGAGTTTTGTGATGACTTTGGCTTTAAAAGATGAGTTTTTGGTGGTGTTTTGGTGTGAGGGAGGAATAAAAACGGGATTCTTGAGAGAGAGACTGATTAGGGAGTTGTTAACCACATTTTTTGGTGAAAGACTTTATTTTTATAGGGATTGGATTACTTAGGGACCAAGTCTAGGAGTCCTAAGTTTGCTAGGAAATAGAGTCCTTATTTGGAGAGGTTAAAGGAGGTAGGAAATCAGTAGGAAATCACCTAGGAAGCTTCCTATTATATATCCCACGGATTAGGAGAGTGTTGGCCAAGGAAGATATCGGGACGGAGAAGGAAATTGAATCAGACTCGCAGACAGAGGAGATGTCTCGTACGAGACATCAATGTCTCGTACGAGGCATCCAGTACGAAAGTACTGTTTTGCCCTTATCTAAATTTTTGTTGTTCAGTTTAGCCCCTAACTAACGGAGTCAGTCAAAAACTTAACGAAACATGCCAAAACTAACGAGTTTTCATCAAAACACGAAGGCGAGACACAAGAGTAGTGTAATCATAAATTTGAGTTCAAAATGGGGTGTCTACACAAATAGTGCGGCAGGCAATATTGCGGCAGCCTGAGGTAGATAAACTGAAAATGTTCAATGTGGTAAGCAAGGATGCGGCAATCAAACTACGGTAGGTAACCTTGCGGTCGGCTATATCCGGTAAGCAAGGTTACTGACTAGGTAGGTTGAAAATGAAAGTTTGTGTTTGAGAGTTTTGGCAAAAAGATAAGTAGTCAGATATAGTAACTAAGGTAGTAGGCAAGCAACAAACACAATTCACAATAATTTGAATAGCTGGAAAGATCAAAACACAAAACGACAAACAAGATTAATATGAACAATAAGAACAATAGCTAAAATTAAATTTGCAGAATGTAAATTGCAATAAGTAAATGACACGATGATTTGGAAAGGTTCGATCTGTTAAAAGATCTACGTCCTTTACCAAGATGGTCAGTCTTGGATTTTGAGTGGAGGATATATTGATTCTCTTGACTACAGATTACAAAGATGAAGTATTGAATCAACACCTACTTTCTATGAAGAACAAATCCTAGACTTAGACCTGTGTATCCCTAATGATGCAATCTATGTGATTGATCAATCGGGGTATGTGTGTGTAATAATCAAGAGCTCTAAGTGATCTATATGATTTAGAGCCTAATGAATCTTTGAGTGTTGCTGGGCTTGAGATTTGATGATCTTGAAGGTTGCTGGGGAGCTTTGAAGATTTGAAGGCGAAGGCTTGAAGATTCAAATGATTCTGGAAATCTTGAGTATGATCTTCAATCACCAAGAATTTCAACAGCTATTTCTCTCTTTGAATCTCAGCACACTTTCAATGAAGAAAGCAATGACTATTTATAGCCTTTGTAGGAGAGATAGCTGTTTAGAATTCTTGGAGGACAAGTTTGGAAGATGATGAGCTGGCGCATTCTGATTGGAGCTCATTTCTTTGTCTTCTAGTTGCAGAAGTTAGTGGTTAAGATGTACTATCTTGTACCAGACATAACGACCAAATTCAAATTTGAATTTTGCAACGTTCAAATCAAACTTGTCTTTGCTTGGTCTTCACTTGGTTGTGCGGTAGCTATGGTGTCTGCGATAGCTTCTTTGCGGTCACTAGATTCTTATAGCAGCAAGTAACTAGCGATCGCCTAAACTTTTCAACCTGCATAGAGTATGCGGTCGCCTACTCCATGCGGTCGCTCAATAAGCGGTAGGTAAGGAGACTTAGCTATTTCACAATAACAGCAGTAGCAGCATTTCTTCAAAATTTGAGGGGCTGATCTTCTAAGCCTAACTAAACTAAAAATGGACTTAACTACTGAAGTTGTAAAACTTCTTACAATAAAACCTAAAGTCCATAAAAGTAAAATAAGGTTATGGGATCACTCAAATCTAGGTAATAGGAGTGGTTTATAATATGCATACCCAACAGAGGAGAAGGCGCATTCAAAAATCATCATGGGTCTTGGTGATGATGTTCTCGTGGAGGTTGCTATGAAAAATAGTGACAATGGTGATTTTGCTCTAATAGTGGAAGAAGACTCACGACGCGGGGATAAGTGGAATCTAGATCCAAGGGTAGAGCAAAGCGAGATAGTTGAGGAAAAAGGTGGAGAATATTTTTACAAGAAGGAGTAGATGGATAGACGACCCTGAGGTACAAGATGATTATCCGCAGATTGAGTTAGGATAGTTTATCTCGGTGGGCGAGGTTCACGGCTAAATGAACTCGCCAAGCATGAAAAATTGTTAGTCGCCCAAAGGGGGCGGTGCTCTAGATAGGCGGTCTAGATGCACTAAAGAATGCTAGGCTTAGCATATCTTCCGGTTGGTTGGGAGAATCATGGTTTTCCGGCGTGACAAAGGGTGCTTGAGATAAAACACAAGATTGCATTCTATTTGCTTTTGAATGAGTGGGTTCGAAGATTTATAGATTAGTTCGAAGTTCATCATTGGATTGGGATTGAGAAGCAATCGAGACAAGGGATTTAAGGTGTAGTCTTTTCCAAGGATCCAAAAGTTAATACACAAGTCTAGTCGGCAAAAGGGGTTCTTAAATTCTAAAGGTGTACTGTCTCAAGTGTTCGGCGAAACGCTATGTTGATGGTCCAAAAGGCTTTCTGAGACATCAATACTAGTTTCTTGGCTCTTATCGGCGTTATCGAGAGGTCAAAGAAACAAGATAAGTAAGAGCACATGTTAGTGGAGTATTTTAGCGATTCGTGTAGACATCGCGCAGTCGTGCAGTTCATGTGTAATTTCCGTTTGTGCAGATACTTATGGGGAAGAAATCCAAATAAGTAATCAGGGGTTTTAGATACATTGCATAATGATAAGTGATTTGTTCAAGTCATTCAAGAGTGTTTGTTCGTGTTTATTGGTGATCCAAGAATAGCTTGAAGCACATTGAAATTTGAGACAAGATCGATTGTCGTCATCTGGGTAATATGGTATTCGAATTTGGTGATTGTGGAATTAGTATTTCGGATATAGTAGTCAACGTTATGGTGGAGGTTCTAGTAGTTTTAGAAATTCATTGCACAAGTTGAGTAGATCGTTTACTTGACTAAGTAAACTTGGTTGTTCTTGTTGGTGTGTATGCCCTAGGCACGTTATTTGAACGATTAATGTTATCATTTGCTTTATGCTTTAATAAAGATATTCAATGTTTGATTATTATATCTTTTGCATGTTTATTATAATAATCCCCGTCCCTGATAATTATGATTAATTATTAGTATAAGTTTAATAGATAATCATATGATGATTATGTGTATGGGATACAATTAGACTTATGGGTATTTGTTGGAGAACAAATACTGGTCTGACCCCTATGAGATTTGTGTCATGGTCACAATGTCATAATTAAGTCTCATATGGTTATATCACTAGAATCTTTAGACTTGAGGTTATTACCGTCTTCCACATGATGAACATTATGTTTGACATATTCAAACGTTACTCTTAACCGGGTAGCTATAAAGAATATGATTGGCGTAATCGGAATCATGTAGGGAAAGGTAATAAGCCAAGAAGGGATTTGTTCCTCATCATGAGATATGTCAAGCTTTGGCCACTTGATGAATGGTATTGATGAAATGTATGTCCATGCTCAAATTAATTGATTAGATCAATGTCATTTGTATTATCAATACATTCGGGATCGAGAAAGCATTGAACAAGGTAAGTTGACCATTGACCATGGCTTACGTTCAATTGACATCGTGAGACAAAGAGATTGTAATATGTTCTATAATAAAGGAAACTTTGGATCTTCAAAGTTATACTAATTGGGTAATTATAATGGCTTGCTAGAGTCCGCTAATGATTTACGAGATCTGAACGGTTCGGGCTTGTTGCCAACTTAGTATAATCCTATTGGGTCACACACGCAGAACGAATCGAATAAGGCACGGAAAATGAGAAAAACTGGATCCGTCTGGAGGATCCGTACGGATGGTTTGGGATCCACCAAACTGATCTGTACGGATGGTTTGTCCGGCAGGAACAGTTTTAGGTAGCTTCTTGCTGATCAAGAAAACCTATTTCGTAATGAGATTAGGTTTTTTCCTTGGATATAATGGACGATTTTCAACAGCCGAAAGCATGTGCTTCCACATTGATTTGAGAAATCAAAGAGAGGCTTTTGGTGAAAGAAAAATACACATTATTCAAAGGTTATTAGGGTTTGATTATTCTCAATTATCAAACCATAATATTCATTCAAGGGAGTTTGAAGAAAGGTTCTTCAAAGCCAATTTTTTTAAGCCTAAAGGAGCTAGCAATCGCGTCAAGAAGGAGTTCTTGAATCCGTTCGAAGTGTGGATACCAACAGAGGGTATTTTTCTTAATACATAAGATCTTAAAGTTTCATTCCGAGCAAACAAGGTTATAATTCTTTTCGTCTTTATTATAAATTATTTGATCATAGCACATCTTGGCTTTGGGTTTTGTTCATGTAAAGTCTTCCGCTGCGCATGATCCGTTGAAACCCGATAGTGGTATTAGAGCCCCGTTGATGACCAATAATTTTAATACGATCATGCATGTATTATTTTAATTGGATTAATTAATATGCATGATAAAAGATGAATTATGTGATTAGTGTTTTATAAGAGATATAAAATATGCATGCTAGTGGAATATGTGATAAAAGATGAATTATGTGATTAGTGTTTTATAAGAGATATAAAATATGCATGCTAGTGGAATATGTGATTATTATATTAATTAGATTTATATGTATAATCGCATGCTTATGATTATCAATTTTAATTGGATTATGCTTATTGATGATCTTGATCTAATTTATATGTGGAATAAACTTGTTGTTGATTATATAGATTAGATTAGTTCAAATTCGTAATCTGTAATCCATGCCTTTTAATACTGATTATGCTTGAACATGAATCTGGGATTAGTCGAATTTGATGTTTTCTGAAAAATCTGGAAATCTGGGATCCTACTGAAGGATCCGTATGGATAGTTTGGAAGCTACCGAACTGATCCGTACGGATGGTTTGGTAAATCCAGATTTGACTCTGTTCTCTGGTAAATCAAATTGTTCTGTAAACTGGTTACAGAATTTGAATATGAAGATTAAGTCTGTTTCAGACGGCTGGTTTCTGAAACCGTGTTTCCTGAAAAATCTCAATCTTGAAATCCAGAAATATACAGTTCCAGAATTCTGAAGAGTTCAGAGTTTCTGTGACCTGCTTGACAGAGCTGTAAGAATGAATCTGGAAGTTGCCAGAAACATCTGTACGGATGGTTAGGGCAGTACTGATTCTGATCTGTTTCAGACGGCAGGTTTTGGAAACCGTGTTTCCTGAAACAGATTTCAGTTTAGAAGTCCAAACAGTTACTGAGATCAGAATCTTAAAGGAGTTTAAGGTTGGCATAATCTCAATTTTTTTTAGAATTAATCCTATAACTAGCGGAATTAAATCACATAAAGCAACTTAGGCTAATTGCTTCAATTTATGTGTTATTTGAACCTTCTTGAAAATTTAAGTCATGCCGATCCATGATTAAAACACTTGTAAGTACATGGATAGTTTTATGTGGGCTCTGCCAAAGCGAGGTGCATTAATTCTATTAATCTATGAGCAATATGAGGAAACAATGATTCATATACGTTTAAAATGGTTTGACTTAATTAGGCTATCAAAACAGTTTTGGGCCTAAGGCATAGATGAGATTAAAACATGTTAGACATATAATGTCTAAAATCTCATAAAAGATCTAAGAGTCATATATGATATGATTAACAACGAGTTGTCTACCTAAATAAGTTGTTTTGAGCAGTCGTGCCAAAGCCGACTCAAAGTTAAGTGAAATATAGATCTTAGCCCAATTTAAATTATATGATACATTAGATGTATATGAAGGTTATATAATTTAGTGGGATTATTTATGAAATACTGAATTAATAATATCTTTATTAAAAGTTGGTACTTATGTATGATTACATGTTTGCATAATTGTAGATAATGGCACAAAACACACAATCTCTGTCATTGCGATCTATCCCTGAGAAGTAAAAACTTCAAGAGAGTGGTGCTAACTTCATGGATTGGATCCGAAGCCTTAGAATTGTTCTAAAGCATGAAGATAAGCTGTACATTCTTGATGAACCCGTTCCTGAGGAGGAACCTGCTGCCACTGCCCCTAGGGCAGAGAGAGGCGCCTACAAGAAATATAAAAGTGATTCTCGTGAGGTCGGTTGTCTCATGCTTGCTACCATGTGTTCTGAGCTTCAGAAGACTCCTGAATACTTGGAAGCCTATGATATAGGCACTCAGTTGAAAGATATGTTTCAAGAGCAAGCAAGGCAAGAAAGGTTCGATACCATAGCTGCTCTGACCTCCTACAAGTTGAGTGAAGGAAAGTCGGTGGGTGTAGGTACCCCAATCTGAAATCGACCTACTTTAAAGGAATTCTTGGTACCATTTAGGGATAAACCAATGGGCCAGGACCTCACTAGGATAAACCTGATATTCCAGGACTGAACTGGAATTAAACTTGGAAAAATCCAGAAGCTCGCCAAGTCGAGTCGTACGGATGGTTTGGGCACATGAGGTCCCTAGCCGTACGGCTATATTGGGCACCCTCAGCCTCTATAAATTGAACCCCATGCCAATCATTTCAGGAGGGGGAGAAACAACATAAGAAAGGTTACTCTGTCGAAATCACTCCAGTAGTGTGAGAGAAGAGTAAAACAAAGAGTGAAAGAGAGAAAGGAAGATTGGATAAACCAAAATAGGTAAAGCCACCTTCTCCCCCTCCCTTCTCTTCATCTATAACTCTATTTTCTCTTTAATCTTGGTTTAAGTTTATGTTGATCTTTACATTACTTGCAAGACTTGTCCATTCAAGCAACTTTACATTATTTGTAAGACTTGTCCATTCAAGCAACTTTACATTTATGCAAGACTTGTCCATTCAAGCAAATATACATATATTACTCTATATTTCTCTTGTCCAAGCCATGAGATGATCCAAGGTGCCCTCCGTGCCTTGTGTGGAAGAGGTTCAAACCTAGATGATCATGGCTTGTTGATTGTCATCTTACATTCTTGTCTAGTTAAAATGATACTTTTGTTGGCAATGATGATCATTTAGATGATAAAGCTTCCATTTTTATCATCCAACATTGATCTAGTTCTAAAGTCCCTTTTGGGGTTACAAAGATTCAATCTTTATGTGTTAATTTGACTCTTTAAAGGTTAATAAGTCATAAAAATGCCATCTTGGTGATAAAGTTTCAATCTTTAATCACCAAATGGTCAATTTTGGCCCAAAGGGCATGTTCATCAACTTCTCTCAATTTTCTCCAAAGATTGCTTATGATCACACCCAAATACTTGTTTTGGGGACTAAGTGATGATCATTTAGCATAGGAATGTTGTATTTAAACTTATAAAGTGTTTTAAACAAACTAGAATCAAAACAGTTCTGTCCAGTTTCAACAGAATGTTCTGTTTCTGCTATGAAACTGGACTGTTCTTGACTGAACTGTAAGATCCCAGGAAACTACCTGTCCATCCATACGGCTATGTTGGGAACAGGGGGAAAAATGTCTGTTTTGCCCTCTGATCCCTATTTTCTTAATAAACAGACCCTTTCAGTTAAGTCTTTCCGAACAAAACCAATAACAGAAACTTTTCCGTTAAATACACACACACACATGCACATTTTCAAACTAACAAGGGAGACTCGGTTTTTCCGAGGCACTTTGGGTAAACCGCAAATATTTTCTTTCCAAAGTGTAACGTGACCTCCGAACTCACCTTCTCTAACCATTTTCATTTGTTTGGTTTAAAATTAACAAATGTGGCGACTCCGTTTCTTTTTTCGTTAGGAAAGTTACCCGTGTTTGGCATTTCTTCCTCGTGTGAACTTTGCTTGTTTTGCCCCGGGGACGGGATCCTTACAGTGGCGACTCCGCTGGGGACATAAAGTTCTTGCAAACTTCTCTTTAGAAGCTTTGGAGGCACTTTTGTGTGGGTCAAACTCCCGTTTCCGTTAGTTGACTTTGTGCATATTTGTGTGTGTTTGCTGTTTCTGTTTGAACTGTTTTGAGTGAATACGTTCTGGAAATGCAATAAACTGGAGCATGATGATCAGAAGTTGGAGAAACTGAGAAAAATCTCAACCCTCTTGGTCTAGCCGTACGGCTACTTTGGTAAAGGGCCAGAATGTTGCAAAATTAACAATTTTGTGCAGGGCAGAAACATTCTGAATTGCCTTCTGCTTCTGCTTGTCCAGGTTCCAAATTTACAGCCTTACTTGTGCACATTACCTTTATTCTTTTGGCCAAAACATGGTTTTTAAAACTTGGTTATGCATGATCTTTTGTCAATAAAAATGGTTTTCAAAGCCTCATTGTGCATAACCCTTTTTGTAAAGATTTCTTGAATTTTTTTTTTAAAAAAAGACTCTTCTTGTTGTGCACAACTTTCTTTGTCTGAATGGTTTCAATGTAAAGATTGTTCTTTTGGCAAAATGTTTGATCCGAAAATTTTTTGGTTGTGCACAACTTGGTACATGTACAAGTTTTGGTCTTTGTTTAATCATGTTCTTTTGATTCATTGTGCGTATAAATTGCCTACTTCATGCTTGTTCATACTTGTTCATATCTTGCTCATGCCATGGTCATCATGTTGAAAAACAAAATAAAAATCTCTATTTTGACTCAAAAAGGGAATATAGAATTGACTTCACACAACGCGCAATTGGCCTTGCACTTTCCAAATACCCTTTAAACCCGGGATGGATGCCAGATGCAGCTCGATTGGCGCTCTTGTTCCCTTCGAGCGCGCACGGGTCCATTTCACCTCCCCTTCCAAGCCGAGTCAACCACACATGTCCGTGACACACAAATACCGTGACTTTGGTTGGTTTTTGGTCTAGGTCATGTTGCCATTATCTTTAAGCATGTGTCCAAAGTCAATTGTGGCCAAGTTAATGCCCGGGTTACGACTCCTTGATGTAATGCAAGCGTGGCCTAACCCGCCTCTAACTCGTGTGTTAATGACGACCACAATTAACAAAGGTCATGTGCTAAAGATAGGGTAACACCGTGTCGTCAAGCCCTAATGAACGGGTCATGTTAATCATCCTTAAGCTCATGGTCGAGGATTGAGACATCTCATTCAAAATGGGGTCGTGTCAGAATATCGGTGCAGCCTTCAGAACAGTCTCGATCCCGACTGAGGCTTAATCATGATTAGGATGACCCGCACATCGGGAACCTCACGACGCCCTAGACCCTAGGTTCATTTCTTTCGATCGGTGGAAGCCGCTTGCCCTATAGGACCCTCGCCCGGGATAGTCCATCCTTGGGAGTGTGCAGTACAGGTGAAAAACGAGGGGTCTATAGACGTAGTGATGGCCTCCACTGATCCAGGACTTAGAATAGCTTCAAAAAAGAAGAGAAAATATTTCCAACCAATTACGAATAAGATGTGTTTTAAGTAAACATGAACAATAAATGCTGAGCCTTTGAGCTGTGCACTAACGTTTATTCGTGTGACGAAACTGCCATAGAATGATCAAAAGAGTAAACGAAAAATTCTTTTTCCAAAAAAAAAAATTGCTAAATTCATCCAAAATGCATGGCCTGGGCTTTCCCCCCAAAAGGGTCAAACTCGTTTCTCTCAATGAGTCAAAATCTCATTTGTGTCGAGTCCCCGCCTTACTCAAAGCATGACTTTTCGAGATTCTTTCCACAGTGCCCTCATGGCTTGTTGGTCCTCTGTAAAACTAGGAAATGGATGCTCGAATTGGAGTCATCGAAGGAGCCGTGAACGCTATACATCAAGTAGTGAGGAGGATGGAACACGACCAAAGTCGTCTACTAGGGGACGTCGCTAAAATGGAAGAGAGGCGAATCCCTGACCTTGAAAAGGAAACTGAAAGGATGTCGGTTCAAATGGTACACCCTTGCCTCCGAGAACTCCTAAAAGACAGGGAAAATGATTGGCACCAAGAAAGGCAAAGCGTGAGAAATGAGATAAATTCGCTCAGTCACAGCCACCAAGAGGACATGAGGAGAATGGGGACATGCATAAATGCAACGGTGGATGCAATCCTTGAAATCCGAGCATACCTCAGAGGAAGCCCCCAGAACATCCCTGTTGGGAAAGCGTCCAGCACTCCGAACACCCATATCGATCCCCGGACAGCCTTGAATCATCCAGAAAATTCACCACAACACCTAAGCAGAAAACTGCCACCGAAGAATGATAGACTAAAGGCTGCCGTCCCCAAATCAGCTCGCAGTCAGAAGTTTGCCCCGTGCCGTCATTTTCAGGAACTAGGGATTCCAATAGCCCAGTTGTTGGACCTATTGCTCAAAGAAGGGAAGATCCAGTTGCTCGACCCTAGCGTGATCTTAACTGAGCACCCAAGTCAACGGCTCGACGACGCTCTCTTCTGCCACTACCACCAAGGGGTAAGACATTCTACCGGGGCTTGTGATGCTTTAAAAGACAAGATCCAGGAGCTCGTTGATGAAGGGATCATCACAAAGCAAGGCGATGAGTGGGTGTGAAATCGGAAAAGGAAAAAGGAAAGAAGGAAGATGGTTAAGAGTGGTCTGGTCTCGTAGGTTCTAGGGAGTCTTTCAAGAGTCCGTCGTGGACAATGTTTTATTGTTACTTTCCCTAAAAACCCTGCGTGGTAAGTTTGACTAGTCATGGTCTAGTCAGTTAATAGTCGCGTCAGTCCCTTGAGTCTGTAAAAAATCGAGTTGCTCCTTGTTAATGAAGCAAGCTATTTCTCTTCTATTCTCTCTAGAATTGAGGCATTATTTGAAAATTACATTAACTCTCGGAATCGCTTTGATTAATGTTGTCAAGTGATTGCTATATCCCCAAAATGATGAGTTGACTCCCAAGCATAACAGTCAACAACGACTCATTCAAGGATGAATGGACCCAAACGCAAAAGAGCACGAAATGCAAACAATTAATCTTAATATGAATGAATGTTGTGATCAATTGGCATGGAGAGACCATCAATGGCAAATCTTCCCCATACACATTCCCCATACACTCTCCCGATACAAAACCCCATACATCTTTCTGAGATAAATCCCTGATACACGTCAAAGACATCCCGAGACAGTGAAAAAGTGAGGGCGTTGTTGCTCAACCACCAAGGTTTAACCGTGATCACATGCGCGCAATCAGGCAAAGGGCTTCCCGGACTTTCAAAGTCAGCCCAAAGTGACAGGCACACCACCAAGGGGCTACAAAGGAGCTAATACCCGAGAAAGAGAGCTAGGGCTAGTGTTTTCCTCCTCCTAAAAAAAAAAGAAAAAAAAGAGAGGAAAAAGAAGTAAAAAAAAAAAACAAAAGAGAAAAAATTGAATGATGAGAAAAGAAAATGAATGAATGGAAAGGAGGAGAGGAAATAGCAAAAGGAAAATGCTTGCCTCAAGAAACCCATCCATACCCAAGAGGGTTCATCCCAAGAGATCCATCTAAAAAGGATCGCCGCAAAGCAAAGTGAGCAACAACGCCCTCCGAGATAGCAAAAGGAAACCAATCCCGGCCAAAGCTGCCCAAAGCCGAACTACGGCAACCTGAGCTCCTCACATCGAGGGGAACGTAGGCAACCTTCGGGTCCGGTCACAACATGAGAAAAGCCGCCAAAACCTTTGGCTCTCCCAAAATAACCAAAATCTCTTCTTTGCGGTCGCATAAATGACCAATCTTTCAGACAGACATTGTTCAGTTCCGCGAAGGAGCATATGAATGATGATTCCCCTTCTTTAGCCCAAAACCCCTTTCCGTGGCCACGCCAAGACCCGGAAACCTTGAAATGACCCAAAAGGTCTTCTCCTTCCCGATCTCGCCATTGATCGAATCTTAATCTCAATTGATCACAACGTTTATACGTGTTAAGGCTAATTGCTTGAATTTTGATCTAATGCTGGACGCGGTTCATTCGAACAATCATTTTGATGACATTAACTAAGGCCGGTTTCGAATGCCTCGACAAGTCTTCTTTTCCACATCTTAGGAAAGAGCCAAACACTTGAATTTCTGTCCATAGGCTTCTTTCCTCAGAAAAGGGACTCACTCCCATAAACGCCTATGTGTGACCATTCTTGTGAGCAAGCGCGGTTTGCTCTTGCCCGTGTCAGGGTTGACTATCGCTCGTGTCCGTGTCAGAGTCAACTAGGCCACTCCTAGGAAGATAATATGATGGGATACACGAAAGAAGGAAAAATGATATGATTCGGATTGCTTAGGGAGAGGAAACCCACGCAAAAGAGGACCGTGTCCCGGGCAAGAGGGAATACGCACCCAAAAGAATGGGATGAGGACCCGAGGGATAGTTCCCGGCAATGATAAAACACTGGGGCTAGCAATCCATGACTGCGAAACCCGAGGAGTAGTTCCCGGCTAAGTTGAAACACTAGGGCTGGCAAGCCATAATCGTGCGATGGAAGGGCCAACGAAGAGTCATGCTTTGGGTAAAACGGTTTGAGTCAAATAAGGCCTCCCATCTGTCAAAATTCCTTGAAAGCCCTCAAAAAGTTTGGTCAAAAAGTCAACCATGCTTGCACGATCCGTACGGCTGGTTTAGCCATGTGAAAAATTTCATACCAGCAGCCTGTGTCAGCTGATTTCCCACCTGTAAAACTCACTCCCACCTGTGTAAAAAATTGTCAGATACATGTCAAAGTCCGTACAGTTGAGTCAAAACATGTTTTGGGAATCCCCAATACCTCAAAATGACCACAAATCCCTCTCGAGGCCCAAGCTATGCATAAATGGTGAACTTACAAATAAATGGGACAATGTTTTAAACAACCAAAGATAACAAATTTTCATACAATGTTTTTTGAATAAAACAAATCAAAAGAAAAACTGTTCAGGTTGGTGCATCCTAACCAGAATCTGGGTAAGGATCCTCCAGAGGCGAGTGAACCCTCTCCAAGGGGTGAGATGGGAACATGTTGGGGTCGAAGAAGAAGATGGACTCCGCCAAGCTCGAGTCTTCACCCGAAGAGGATTGGCCCAGAAAGAAGGAAGGAGGAACCTGGGAAGGAGGACCGGGGTGCCTGATCGGCTGGAGATCCACACGCTCCAAGGCCAAATAAGCAAAAGGATCGGGGCGAGCTCGTGAAAACCGGTGTCACGGAGCGAATCCCGAAAGGCCTCCAAATCAGCTCCGCCTAAGGTGTGGCGACGGACAAAAGACGGGGGTAGCTCCACGCTTGAGGCTCGTCGGAAAGACCTCTCCCCACCACTCACCGAGTTCCTGCCCGGCGCGAACCGGGAATCAGTCCGAGGCCCTTGGAAGAGCGACCAACAAACCTCTTCAACCACCTTTTGGCCCGTTTCATGAGGGAAGGCTTATCCAATAGAGCCCGCGCTGCAATCTGCACAGGGAAATGAAAATGCTCAGTGGAAAAGATAGGGGTATGAGATGAATAAGTGTGTGTGAAGGAAAGCATACCACGCCCGCAGGAGCATCCTCAGGTGGGGACCCCTCTCCCGCTACAGATGTAACCACCATATGGACACGGTGGTCTGAATAGACATATGAATAATCCTGCCATATTGGGGGAGCCACCCCAGAAGCCACTACTTGTGGCGACCTCAGCTTCTGGGCCACGAAGCGCCCATACGGCTCATCGGTAATGAAGTCAGTGGCACTCGCTCCCATAAGATAAGGGTCATCCCTTCGGTCAATCATAAACATGGAGTCAGGAGGATCAACGGGAGCCCTCTGCATCAGCTCGAGCCCGTGCTGCCAGAGCACTCTCTCCCCTAAATAGAAGGCCTCTCCTCGGAACCCCACCAAGAGCCTCCTCTCCTGTGTAACCCGCAGGGCTTCAGATAGGTCAATGCCTAGCCCTTGCCCCTCATACCTCAACCAAGGAAAGAGGTTGAGTTCGGCCGGCATGGCGCCCCTCAGCACCGCCCGGACATCGGCATGGCGAACGGAGACACGCCCCTTGGACCCCCTCTTCTTTCGGGCCTCTCGAGCCCAACAGACCATGGTCGGGAATGTAATGGCCGGATCGACGGTCTGCTCCCACGGATAGCCACCGAAGATCTTATAGTACCAAGCCTGAAAGGAAAAGGCCGAAAATAATTAAGGCGCCGAAAACCGAAAAGGTAAATGAGAAGGAGAAAGAAGAATGAGGGAAAGAAAAGAATCTACCTCCAAGGCAAACTGGAAGCAGGCCAGGCACTTGCTCGCTTTCCGGCTGAACTTGCCAAGCTCCATGTACATCTCGGCCAACCCAGCCTCTCCCCAAGCAATACTCCGGGCGGTCTCAGGAGTAGTCAACGATCCAAGGAGAGGGAACATGCAGGTAGTGTCGGCGTTGGCGAAGAGGGTGTTGCTGTGAAGGAGCCACACATAAGCTCATCCGAGCTGCTTCGCGGTCACCAACCCGCCAAATACGCTAGGATCCTGTCCCGAATAGCCCACTCAACAGCCTGCACAGTAATTCCCAAGCCCTTGGTAGGGCCCGAGAAGCCAATGAGTGCCTCGATGTCCGGGGATGAGAGCCGGTCGGTCCAGATAACAGGCCCGCCGCCAAAGGAAAGCCCGGCGATTGCAGAAAAGTCAGTCGGGGTCACAGTCACCTCCCCCCAGCTTAAATGGAAAGTGTGGGTGGTATACCACCAATGCTCACCCAAGGCAGTAATGAGCCCAAGACTCCTGTTAGTGCTCGCCAGCTGGCCCACAGCATGAATGAACGGCACCAGGCCGGTACCGTCTACCCAATCTCTCGGACCAGGCTCGTCGCCAACAGCCACGGGCATAGCCTCCCACAGAGAGCAGCACATGTCAGGAGATCCCCGAGATTTGGGATCACCGCCCTGCATGTAAACACAGCAAAGGTATGAATAACACATATTTAAAATACCAATGCATGTGATAAATGAATGGGATGAATAAATCATGTGAATGAAAAAAAAATGTCTTTCCCCTTTTCAAATTGCGATAAGCGTTTGGGGGCGTGTTCATGAAGATAGGTTCTTACCTTTTTCAAAATTGAGGGTGTGTCTTTATAAGGAACGTGTGAGGTTTTACTTGAGAAGGGTTTTCTCCCGTTCCTTTTGTGAACCCTAGTATACCGAATTCTTATGGAAATGCGGTAACTTGTCCTAGGAAATACTAGTGTGCACTCGAATGTGTCAAAATGACTAGTTGAACCTAAGGTACAAGTAGTTTATGCACGAATTGCGGGGCAACACTCTTTGATTTTGGGAAGGTATAGCTAGGCATGTCCAAATGACAAAATGAGCACATGCACACGTCCCTAGTAATCTCAACGACACAAAAATGAAGCTAATTTCGTGAAAATGTGTCAAGAAGTGCAGAGATCTTGAATAGCATGAATGGACCCTAGAACTAGGGAATGCACAAAATGCTCAAAACGGACATAAAATCAAGTAGGAAAGGATGATTACCGCTCGTTCGTGACAAAGATGGACGTCGGGAGATTTGTAGAAACCCGCTCCCACATCATTTAAGGCAATATGGTAGCCCCAGAAATTGCGTACCATATCGAGCCTTCTATCCGCTCCCCTTGGGTAACCCCTTCTTGCCCGAGCATCCATGAGCGAACCTAGAACAAATTAGGAAGTCTCCTTAAGCCGTACGGCTGGTTTGGGCGAGAGGAAGTCTCAGCCCACTATTTACACTTTGGCCCTTGGCCCTTGGCACCTTGAGCTTGGTTCCCCCAAGGTTTCTGAAATAGGACTTAGGACCCTCCCCCTTGGAAAATGTCCAGAACACCCCTTCCGGCTCGTGGACCTAGAAAAATTAGGTTCCCACCGAAAATGTGTTCGGGCAGTCCATAGATGGACGTAAGACCAGCTTTGTTGAAATTGACCCGGCCATACTTTGTAAGCCCAGGTTAAGAATGTGATTTACATTGGCCGTCCATGACGTAAGCCCAATTAAAAATTATTTGATTGACCAAAAGAGAGTCAAATCCCGACTTCGACCAAATGAGTGTCGAGAAAATCCCTTCGTTTGACCAAAGGAGAGTCAAGCCCCGACTTTGACTCATTGAGAGTCAAATTGAATGTCCAAGAAAATTGGCCATCCCTGACGTAAGCCCAATTAAAAATTATTTGATTGACCAAAAGAGAGTCAAATCCCGACTTTGACCAAATGAGTGTCGAGAAAATCCTTTCGTTTGACCAAAGGAGAGTCAAGCCCCGACTTTGACTCATTGAGAGTCAAATTGAATGTCCAAGAAAATCGGCCGTCCCTGACGTAAGCCCAGTAAAGATGAGAATTAGGTCCTCCGAGCGACCATTGTGAGATGAAAATTAAGTCCCCCGAGCGACCGTCTTGAAAAAAGTATTAGGTCCCCCGAGCGACCATTGTAGATTAGGTCCCCCGAGCTACCGTCTTGAGATAAGAGTTAGGTACCCCGAGCGACCGTTGTGAGATAAAAATTAGGTCCCCCGAGCGACCGTTGTGAGATAAAATTAGGTCCCCCGAGCGACCATTGTGAGATGAGAATTAGGTCCCCCGAGCGACCATTGTGAGATGAAGATTAGGTCCCCCGAGCGACCGTCTTGAAAAAGTATTATGTCCCCCGAGCGACCATTGTGAGATGAAGATTAGGTCCCCCGAGCGACCGTCTTGAGATAAGAGTTAGGTCCCCCGAGCGACCGTTGTGAGATAAAAATTAGGTCCCCTGAGCGACCGTTGTGAGATAAAATTAGGTCCCCCGAGCGACCATTGTGAGATGAAAATTAGGTCCCCCAAGCGACCGTCTTGAAAAAAGTATTAGGTCCCCCGAGAGACCATTGTGAGATGAAAATTAGGTCCCCCGAGCGACCGTCTTGAGATAAGAGTTAGGTCCCCCGAGCGACCGTTTTGAAATTAGAATTAGGTCCCCCCAAGTGGCCCCATGTGAAGCAAAATCTAGGTCGCCCGGGTGGCCCATCCTGAAAAAAAACTTAGAATGAGAAGGGCAGTCCTTGACGTAAGCCCATGTTGACTTTGCCTCTGACCGAATGAGTGTCACGCCCGAAATTCACCTCTGACTGAATGAGTGTCACGCCCGAACCTTCGCCTCTGACCAAATAAGTGTCACGCCCGATTCCTTGCCTCTTACCGAATGAGTTTCATGCCCGAGTCCCTGCCTCTGACCAAATGAGTGTCACGCCTGAAACTTTCCTCTGACCGAATGAGTGTCATACCCGAGTCCCTGCCTCTGACCAAATGAGTGTCATGCCCGAAACTTGCCTCTGACCAGATGAGTGTCACGCCCGAACCTTTGCCTCTGACCAAATGAGTGTCACGCCCGAACCTTCGCCTCTGACCAAATAAGTGTCATGCCCGAAACTTGCCTCTGACCAAATGAGTGTCATGCCCGAACCTTCGCCTCTGACCAAATAAGTGTCATGCCCGAGTCCCTGCCTCTGACCAAATGAGTGTCATGCCCGAACCTTCGCCTCTGACCAAATGAGTGTCATGCCCGAACCTTGCCTCTGACCGAATGAGTGTCATGCCCGAGTTCCCCACCCGGCCTCGACGGTCGTCTATAGGTTTGAGTAGCCTCAAAATCTCTCACCCCTCTTTCGAACTACGATAAGCTTGATTCCCTCGACAAGGGATACGTAGGAATCCTATACCTCTAGGTCCATCCATAGAACAAATCGGCTATGCCTTCCTTGTTGGGTTTCGATCAAACATGCGCAGCGGAATTTAGCATTTAAAATTTTGAAACCCAAAGCCATGGATCCATTCATATGATTAAATCAAATACAACATAAGAACAAAGGAATAAACTAACCCTTGATGGCTATCAAATTCTCTTGGTCTTTGGTGGAGGTTTGAGGACTTGATCACGATCACAAAGCTTGAACACGAACTTTGAAGATGATGATTTTCACCCTCTAGCGGTATCCACACTTCGAACGAATATCAAAGGAGCTTCTTTGATCTTGGTTGCTAGACCAAATTGTGAAACACTTTTTCACAATCAAAAGAACTATATGGAATTTATTTTGTGTATTATTTTGTTCTTCAACCAAGAATGTCTTAGAACAAAATAAACCCTCTCTCAAACTCTTTGAGACTCACACAATCATTAGCTTTGAGTGCTGGCCGAATTTGGTCTTTTATACACAAGTATGACCTATTCCAAATAGGAAACTTGTGTCAAAATCCGTCCAAAATTCGTTTCCTAATCAAATTAGGAATCTGCCACCCGACAGTACTGTGCGGCCGCCCAGATTGCACTGTGCGGTCGCACAACTATCTGAAACAAAACTGGTACAAAAATGGGCTAAGTGTGCGGCCGCCCAGTCCATACTGTGCGGTCGCCCACTTCCCCAGAAAGTCCAGAATTTCCAAAATTCCAATATAGTCCTTTTAAAGATTCGTTCGATTGTGTGTGACCCTCTAGGATTATACTAAGTTGGCAATGGGTTCAAACATGAAACCATAAGATATGATTAGGTTCTAGCAAACCGTCATACCTACCCAAATAGTATAACTAGATACAAGTTCGCATTCCTTTAGAATATACCATAATCCTTTTGTCCACGATATCATTGAACACAAGTCATGGTCAAAGAGTCAACTTGTTTTGTTCAATACTTTCTCAATTCTGAATATGTTGATAATCCAAATGACATTGATCCAATCAATTCATTTGAGTCCGGCCAAACATTTCATCAACATCATTCCTACGAGAGGCCCAAGCTTGACATCTCTCCGAGGAGGGACAAATCCATTTAGCTTATTATTCTTCCCTACGTGAATCCGATTATGCCAATCATACCCTTTATAACTACTCGGTTAAAAGTAGCGTTTGAATATGTCAAACATAATGTTCATCAAGTGGAAGACTATAATAACTTCATGTCTAAGGATTCAAATGACATAACTAATATGAGATATATGTATGACATAGACCATGACATAAATCTCATAAAGCGGGTCATGTCCAGTACCTTGTTGCAAACAAGTACCCATAAATCTAACATGATCATCGCATGATCATTTAGCCTTTATACTAGTGCTTAACAAGTACTAGGGACGGAGATTATTATAAGTAAACATGAACAATAATAATAATCAAAACATCTCTTTATTGATATGAAATAAATGATAACAATTACAACATTTATTAAACGTGCCTAGGGCACCACTACCAACAATCTCCCACTTGCCCTAGGCCCAATCTCCCATGTATTTAATACCCATGGACCTAACATGACCATCATGTTTATCTTGTGGAAGTCCCTTTGTCAGTGGGTCCGCAACATTGTCATCAGTAGGTACTCTGCATATATTTACGTCTCCCCTATCAACGATCTCTCGAATGATATGAAAACGCCTAAGTATGTGTTTGGATTTCTGATGTGCTCTTGGTTCCTTTGCTTGAGCAATAGAACCATTATTATCGCAATAAAGGTCTATTGGATTAGCAATGCTAGGAACCACTTTAAGTTCAGTTATGAACTTCTTAATCCAAACAGCTTCTTTTGCAGCATCCGATGCAGCAATATACTCAGCTTCTGTTGTAGAATCAGCGGTTGTACTTTGCTTGGAACTCTTCCAGCTTACAGCTCCACCATTTAACATAAACACAAAACCCGATTGCGATCGGCTATCATCTTTGTCGGTTTGGAAGCTTGCATCCGTGTAAGCATTTACAACGAGATCATCTTCCATTCCTCCATAGACCAAAAACGAGTCTTTAGTTCTTCTCAAGTACTTAAGAATCTCTTTTACAGCTATCCAGTGATTTTCGCCAGGGTCGGATTGGTATCTACTTGTCATGCTCAAAGCATAAGACACATCCGGCCTAGTACAAATCATGGCATACATGATGGACCCAATTGCCGAAGCATATGGAACATCATTCATTTTCTCACGCTCATCTTTTGTCTTAGGACATTGAGTCTTGCTTAGAGAAACTCCATGTAACACGGGCAAGGTGCCTCTCTTAGAATTTTCCATACGGAATCTTCTAATGACCTTGTCAATGTATGTACTTTGGCTTAAACCAAGTAGCCTCCTTGATCTATCTCTATAGATCTTAATGCCAAGAATATATGCGGCTTCACCCATATCTTTCATTGCGAAGCACTTTCCTAACCAAGTCTTCACAGACTGAAGTGTAGGAATGTTGTTTCCAATGAGCAATATGTCATCCACGTATAAAATAAGGAATAGCACTATGTTCCCACTAATCTTCTTGTATACACAAGGCTCATCTTCGTTCTTGATGAAACCAAACTCTCTGACCGATTCATCAAAACGGAGATTCCAACTCCTTGAAGCTTGCTTCAATCCATAGATGGATCTTTGCAATTTGCATACCTTAGAATCTTGTTCAAAACCTTCTGGTTGTGTCATATACACATCCTCTTGGAGTTTTCCATTTAGGAAAGCGGTTTTGACGTCCATCTGCCATATTTCATAGTCATGATAAGCGGCAATGGCAAGCAAAATTCTTATAGACTTGATCATTGCTACGGGTGAAAAGGTCTCATCATAGTCAATACCATCAACTTGCCTATAACCCTTCGCTACAAGTCTAGCTTTGTAAGTATGCACCTTCCCATCCATGTCAGTCTTCTTCTTGAAGACCCATTTGCATCCTATGGTTTTTACACCTTCGGGCGCATCAATCAAATTCCAAACTTGATTGTCTTGCATGGATTGCAATTCGGATTCCATGGCTCCAAGCCACTTGTCCGAATCAGGAGAAGACATCACCTCTTGGTAGGTTGACGGTTCATCATTCTCAATGATTTCTACCTCATTACTATCCGTTACGAGAAATCCATATCTCTCGGGCTCGGATCGTAACCTACTAGATCTGCGAGATGCTTGTGTATTTTGAACAGGTTCCACAACTCTTTGTGCTTCTTGTTCTTGTTCCACTATTGGTTCAATGTTATTTTCTGGGTCTCGAATTTCTTCAAGATTTATTTTACTCCCACTGATTTCTTTGGAGAGAAACTCTTTCTCTAGAAAGACACCAGTTCGGGCAACAAACACTTTGTTGTCCTCTCGGTTGTAAAAGTAATATCCTTTAGTTTCCTTAGGATATCCCACGAAAATACATTTATCAGATTTGTGTGCAAGTTTGTCTGAGATAAGTCTTTTGACAAAAACTTCACAACCCCAAACCTTCATGAAAGATAGACAAGGCTTCTTTCCGCTCCACATCTCATATGGAGTCTTTTGAACCGATTTAGTTGGAACACGATTTAGTGTGAAAGCAGCGGTTTCTAGAGCGTAACCCCAAAAGGATATTGGAAGATCAACTTGACTCATCATTGATCGAACCATGTCTAACAAAGTCCGATTCCTCCTCTCGGACACACCATTCCATTGTGGTGTTCCGGGTGGAGTCAATTGTGAAACTATTCCACAATTCTTTAGATGATCATCAAATTCTTGACTCAAGTATTCTCCACCTCGATCTGATCGAAGTGCCTTTATACTTTTGCCAAGTTGTTTTTCTACTTCATTTTGAAATATTCTAAATATCTCGAATGCTTCACTTTTATGTTTCATTAGGTAAACATACCCAAATCTACTATAATCATCAGTGAAGGTTATGAAGTATTGAAATCCTCCCCTAGCATTGCTACTTAGTGGTCCGCATACATCGGAATGTATCAACTCCAATAAGTCGCTTGCCCTTTCACCCAACTTGGTAAAAGGTGTCTTAGTCATTTTTCCAAGAAGACACGACTCACAAGTATCATATGACTCTAAGTCACATGAACCCAAAAGTCCGTCCCCATGGAGTTTTGAGATACGCTTCTCATTAATATGACCAAGACGGCAATGCCACAAATAAGTATGATTTACATCATTAGGTTTTGATTTATTATTTACATGATAGACATTATTTTCATTCTTGACATCCAAGATATAAAGGCCATTAAATGAATTAGCAATACCATAAAGCACATCATTTAAATAAATAGAAAATTTCTTATACTCAATAAAAAACTTAAAACCTTCATTATCCAAACAAGAAATTGAAATAATATTTCTGCTTAAATCCGGAACATAATAACAATTGTTCAAAACAAGAATTAATCCGGAAGGTAAAGTGACTTCATAAGTCCCTACGGCTAATGCAGCAACTCTTGCTCCATTCCCCACGCGTAGATCTACTTCACCTTCTTTAAGCAGTCTCCTATTCTTTAGTCCCTGCACATTTAGACAAATGTGAGAACCACATCCGGTATCCAATACCCAAGAATCAGTGGTAGAAAGGAGAATATCTATCATATAGATACCTGAAGTCGACGCAGCCTTGCTGCTCTTCTTCTTCTTTTGCTCTTCCAAGAAAGCCTTGCAATTACGTTTCCAATGACCAATTTCTTGACAATGGAAACAAATTGCATCCTTTTGTGTATCGGGTTTTGCCTTAGAAGCCTTGGCAACCTTTGCCTTGCTTATCTTGGGTTTGACAACTTTTGCCTTACCCTTGCCTTTGGCACCAGGCTTCTTCCCATCATGAACCAAGAGCACGGGAGAACCTTTCTCCACAATTTTCATCTCTGCAGTTTTGAGCATCCCATGCAACTCAGAGAGATTCTTATCCATTCCATGCATGTTATAATTCATTACAAACTGATTATAACTTTTAGGCAATGAATTAAGAATGAGATCCGTGGCTAGCTCCAATGGGATTGGATAGCCAAGTTTCTCAAGGTGCTCTACATAACCTTTCATTTTAAGAAAGTGAGGACTCACTTGTTGACCTTCATTCATTTTACTAGTAGTGAATGCAACAATGGTCTTGTACCTCTCTTGCCTAGCTTGCTCTTGAAACATGGTTCTTAACTCCACGCCTATCTCATAGGCTTCCAAATGTTCCAAACTTTGTTGGAGTTTTGAACACATAGCAGCAAGCATGAGACAACATACATCTCTAGAATCATTACGATGTTTCTTGTAATTGTCTCTTTCTACCCTAGGGGCAGTAGGCGGTGGTTCAGCGGGGAGAGGCCCATCGAGAATGTACAACTTATCTTCTTGCCTAAGAACGATTCTTATGCTACGGATCCAATCCATAAAGTTGGTACCATTCTCTTCGAGCTTATCCTTCTCAAGGATCGATCGCAACGACATTGATTGAGTGTTATTAGTCATTATCTACAAATATGCAAAAATTTCCAAAATTTAATAAGTACCGGTTTTCATTAAAGAGATAAATAATGTATTTTAAAACAAAATACTCCCACCAAATTATACAACCTTCTTTATACATCCAATGTATAGTATAATTTAAATGGGTTGAGATCCCGCTTTAATCTAATTTTGAGTACGCTTTGGCGCACCGCTCAAAATTAAATCAATTAGGTAGACAACTCTTGTCAATCATATCTCATATGACTCTCAGTTCTTTTCATGAGATTCTTTAAGAAATCCAATTTCAAAAAGCATGTTAAATCTCATCTTTGCCTTAAGCCCAAAACTGTTTTGACGCTTAATTAAGTCCAACCATTTTAAACGCATAGAAAACTCTTATTCACTCATCTTGCTCAAACATGAATAAAATCAATGCACATCTCTTTGGCGAGCCCACATAAAATTACTCATGTATAAACAAGTGTTTTAATCATGGCATGGCAAAAGGACTTAAAACTTTCTTTGAAGGTTCATCACATATAGCATATAACACATTTATGAGCACATAATATAAACATGTTACACATCAAGTTTAGCCACTAAATTAATCTCCATTAATTTAAGCATGATATTTATGTGTCATTAGTTTCTCTATAATTATGAGGATGAGACTATTTCAACTTTGGTTATTATCTCCAAATCAAGACAACAAGAAGTGCGGTCGAACTAAGCCATCAGGCAACCACAATCCCGCACTAATTCAAGAAACCAAGAAAGTAGTCCATGTGGCCGAAACTAAGCAATAGATGGTCTCGATGAACGTAGGCCAATTGCATTCACAATTCCACATGGATCTCCAATCATTGAATCAAGAACTTTGTTTCTCAATTTTAGCAATTATGAACTCTTCATAATTCTAACTTTGTTTTATCTTTGAAACTTTGATTGCGATCAAGTTTGGGAAACACAATCTCGATGAACGCAGATTAGCCATCCAAACCTTGAACCAATCTTAGAATCACAAGACTAAAACAAATAGGAAAATCAAACCCCAAGATCCTCACATAAACCAACTACCCAAAACCCATTCCAGATCAGCAAGTCTGGACTGGTTCTGTTACTGGTTTTGTTGGACCTCTCGAAAATTCCAAATTCTGATTTCAACCAAAAATCAGACAATCTGATCCTTATGTGCGGCCGCCCAAAACTCACTGTGCGGTCGCCCAAACATGTGCGGCCGCCCAAGTGATTTTGTGCGGTCGCCCAAACTGATCAGAATGTACAGAATTTTGAAGTTCGAAAATTTTGTCTCAAAATTGTTTTTCCCCGATTATTAAAACTTTGATCCAATCAAAAATTAATAACCAACAATTCTGAACCCACCATAATTTATTTATTGCGATTGAATCGTGCGATTAAAGTTGCAAAACAATAAACCACATAAAATCACATAACACATAAACATCACATATTCCAATATTCATATCATGCAAGGCACATAAACAATTTATATACACATAACATGATCTAGGTATTGAAATAATCAACATGAACGGGGCTCTGATACCACTGTTGGGTTTCGATCAAACATGCGCAGCGGAATTTAGCATTTAAAATTTTGAAACCCAAAGCCATGGATCCGTTCATATGATTAAATCAAATACAACATAAGAACAAAGGAATAAACTAACCCTTGATGGCTATCAAATTCTCTTGGTCTTTGGTGGAGGTTTGAAGACTTGATCACGATCACAAAGCTTGAACACGAACTTTGAAGATGATGATTTTCACCCTCTAGCGGTATCCACACTTCGAACGAATATCAAAGGAGCTTCTTTGATCTTGGTTGCTAGACCAAATTGTGAAACACTTTTTCACAATCAAAAGAACTATATGGAATTTATTTTGTGTATTATTTTGTTCTTCAACCAAGAATGTCTTAGAACAAAATAAACCCTCTCTCAAACTCTTTGAGACTCACACAATCATTAGCTTTGAGTGCTGGCCAAATTTGGTCTTTTATACACAAGTATGACCTATTCCAAATAGGAAACTTGTGTCAAAATCCGTCCAAAATTCGTTTCCTAATCAAATTAGGAATCTGCCACCCGACAGTACTGTGCGGCCGCCCAGATTGCACTGTGCGGTCGCACAACTATCTGAAACAAAACTGGTACAAAAATGGGCTAAGTGTGCGGCCGCCCAGTCCATACTGTGCGGTCGCCCACTTCCCCAGAAAGTCCAGAATTTCCAAAATTCCATTATAGTCCTTTTAAAGATTCGTTCTATTGTGTGTGACCCTCTAGGATTATACTAAGTTGGCAATGGGTTCAAACATGAAACCATAAGATATGATTAGGTTCTAGCAAACCGTCATACCTACCCAAATAGTATAACTAGATACAAGTTCGCATTCCTTTAGAATATGTCATAATCCTTTTGTCCACGATATCATTGAACACAAGTCATGGTCAAAGAGTCAACTTGTTTTGTTCAATACTTTCTCGATTCCGAATATGTTGATAATCCAAATGACATTGATCCAATCAATTCATTTGAGTCCGGCCGAACATTTCATCAACATCATTCCTATGAGAGGCCCAAGCTTGACATCTCTCCGAGGAGGGAAAAATCCATTTAGCTTATTATTCTTCCCTACGTGAATCCGATTATGCCAATCATACCCTTTATAACTACTCGGTTAAAAGTAGCGTTTGAATATGTCAAACATAATGTTCATCAAGTGGAAGACTATAATAACTTCATGTCTAAGGATTCAAATGACATAACTAATATGAGATATATGTATGACATAGACCATGACATAAATCTCATAAAGCGGGTCATGTCCAGTACCTTGTTCCAAACAAGTACCCATAAATATAACATGATCATCGCATGATCATTTAGCCTTTATACTAGTGCTTAACAAGCACTAGGGACGGAGATTATTATAAGTAAACATGAACAATAATAATAATCAAAACATCTCTTTATTGATATGAAATAAATGATAACAATTACAACGTTTATTAAACGTGCCTAGGGCACCACTACCAACAGTCCTCCCATCAAAATGGGATGCTTATAGGTTTGAGTAGCCTTGAAATTTTCTCACCCAAATCGGCCAAGCCGTCCTCCCATCACATTGGGATGCTTGTTTTATCGGCAACCCTGCTTTCTTCAAAAGCGACGTTGCCGAGGGGCTCTGTAAGAACCCCAATCTGAAATCGACCTACTTTAGAGGAATTCTTGGTACCATTTAGGGATAAACCAATGGGCCAGGACCTCACTAGGATAAACCTGATATTCCAGGACTGAACTGGAATTAAACTTGGAAAAATCCAGAAGCTCGCCAAGTCGAGTCGTATGGATGGTTTGGGCACATGAGGTCCCTAGCCGTACGGCTATATTGGGCACCCTCAGCCTCTATAAATTGAACCCCATGCTGATCATTTCAGGAGGGGGAGAAACAACATAAGAAAGGTTACTCTGTCGAAATCACTCCAGTAGTGTGATAGAAGAGTAAAACAAAGAGTGAAAGAGAGAAAGGAAGATTGGCTAAACCAAAATAGGTAAAGACACCTTCTCCCCCTCCCTTCTCTTCATCTATAACTCTATTTTCTCTTTAATCTTGGTTTAAGTTTATGTTGATCTTTACATTACTTGCAAGACTTGTCCATTCAAGCAACTTTACATTATTTGTAAGACTTGTCCATTCAAGCAACTTTACATTTATGCAAGACTTGTCCATTCAAGCAAATATACATATATTACTCTATATTTCTCTTGTCCAAGCCATGAGATGATCCAAGGTGCCCTCCATGCCTTGTGTGAAAGAGGTTCAAACCTAGATTATCATGGCTTGTTGATTGTCATTTTACATTCTTGTCTAGTTAAAATGATACTTTTGTTGGCAATGATGATCATTTGGATGATAAAGCTTCCATTTTTATCATCCAACATTGATCTAGCTCTAAAGTCCCTTTTGGGGTTACAAAGATTCAATCTTTATGTGTTAATTTGACTCTTTAAAGGTTAATAAGTCATAAAAATGCCATCTTGGTGATAAAGTTTCAATCTTTAATCACCAAATGGTCAATTTTGGCCCAAAGGGCATGTTCATCAACTTCTCTCAATTTTCTCCAAAGATTGCTTATGATCACACCCAAATACTTGTTTTGGGGACTAAGTGATGATCATTTAGCATAGGAATGTTGTATTTAAACTTATAAAGTGTTTTAAACAAACTAGAATCAAAACAGTTCTGTCCAGGTTCAACAGAATGTTCTGTTTCTGCTCTGAAACTGGACTGTTCTTGACTGAACTGTAAGATCTCAGGAAACTACATGTCCATCCGTACGGCTATGTTGGGAATAGGGGGCAAAATGTCTGTTTTGCCCTCTGATTCCTATTTTCTTAATAAACAGACCCTTTCAGTTAAGTCTTTCCGAACAAAACCAATAACAGAAACTTTTCCGTTAAATACACACACACATGCACATTTTCAAACTAACAAGGGAGACTCGGTTTTTCTGAGGCACTTTGGGTGAACCGCAAATATGTTCTTCCCAAAGTGTAACGTGACCTCCGAAATCACCTTCTCTAACCATTTTCATTTGTTTGGTTTAAAATTACCAATTGTGGCGACTCCGTTTTTTTTTCGTTAGGAAAGTTACCCGTGTTTGGCATTTCTTCCTCGTGTGAACTTTGCTTGTTTTGCCCCGGGGACGGGATCCTTACAGTGGGTCCTCATGTTTTGAAGATGAAGACCCATTTTGAGCATCTAGAGAGGCTTGGACATCCCATCTCTATTGAGTTGGCTACTGATTTTATTCTTAATTCATTGCTTAAAAGCTATAATCAGTTCGTCATGAACTATTACCCTGATCTTTCTCAAGTAACCAAACTCTAGTATCACTTGTTAGTAAATTAGATTGTACGAGATGGAAGAAAAATGACGAACACAATCATCAATAATCAAGAACACATATTTAACGTGGTTCACCAACAACCTATTGGCTACGTCCACGGGCGTAAGGAAAACATATATTATTACTATGGAGATCCAAGAACATATTATATATGATCAATCTTGTGAACCAGGAAACACAAGAGATCCAGAAAGAAAACTTAAAAACCATGAAATCTAGTTCTACGGATATAAATCTCTCTAATCTAGCTGCACGAATTATTGATCACAATAATTAATGACTGTGAGATCTATAATTAAAGATTTGGAACTTCTGCCTAACTTCTTAAACTTCTTGAACTACTCTCTAGTTCTAGTTCTAGTTGACTAATTGATTATTATGCTAGAAAGAGAGTTGTATTTATGGCCTCATAAATACCTGTACACACCCCGCCTTGGACCGCTCACCCCGATTGCATACATAGTATTTTTATTTAACTTGTTTTTGTTAATTTATGTTACTTATGTTAAGTTCTTAACTAATTATGTTAGTTTTGGACTAAACTGAATAATAGTTACGGATTGCAGCAGTTTCCCTCCATTTTCTAGTGCACAAAAACCTCTTTTCTACCTCCAAGTTCATCCCCCTAGTTTTGTAACTCCTCCCAATCCCACACTTCTAACCTTTTAATCAAAATAAAATATTTCCTTTTTATTTTATTTTATTTGATTTTCTTTTATTTATTTTATTTTCCTTTATTTTCCTATTGGTTGAAAGACCATATTTTCCTCTCTTTTCTACCTATAAATACCTCTTCTTTTTACCTTAGAAAAGGACCTAAAACTTTCTTTACACCTACAATATACACAATTCTCTCAAGAATTCTTCCTACAAGATTTCTAGCAACAAAACTCTACACAAATTCTTTCATAACAATTTCTCTACAACAAACACCATTTTCCCACCGAGTCTAAGATCCCCTTTCTTAAGGTACAACTTTACTTTTCCTTCTTCTTATTTTATTCATGTCTTGTTAATGTATGCAATCCCCATCAATGGGACATGATCTAAAGATCACTTTATTACATTAAAGTTGGTTAAAGGTTATCTCCCTACATTCTAAACACTACTTTAATTTACCATTCTTCCTTTCAATGTAATTGCTAGCATAGTTATTACATGTAACCTTTGACATAAAAATCAATAAAACAAGTTACTTTTTATTTCTCTTTTGCAATTCCCCTTCTCCCATGGTATCTACAGTGACGACTCCGCTGGGGACTATATAGAGGGTTAAACATGCGTTTCTGCTTTTGGTGTTCTTATTTCTACATTTTGGGCATTCTGGTGAAAAAGGGTAGGAAGCGTGCGCCTCTGGCCTTCTTGGCCTAAGGCGCGCGCCTCCGACCCCAACCACCAGAATCACCCGCCTTCCGTCTTGTCCTTCAATTCCATTTTATTGTGCTAACAAGTTTCTGCAGGGGAAAGCATCTTTATTTAGGGTCAAGGCAATCCCTTGAACCCACTGATTTACAGGTTTTTACCCAAAATCAGGTGCCTCTGCCCCACTTCCCCTAACGCGTGCGCCTCCCGAGTAGGCACCCAAATGCACGTGCTTCTAGGCATTTTTCCAGAAACAGAACAGTGCACAGAACATAATGGTTTTGACAGTGTGTGGGCACCGGGCCTGCACATAAATTCTTTTACTTTCTGTTTATTTTATCGGTCACACGGGTGATTCGAAAGTGGTAAATACGTGCTTATTTGTTTTTTTTTCTTTCTTTGAAAAAAAATGATTTTTGTCACTTGGCTTGACCTCACACTACATGCACAAATTCCTATCAATTGCTCACTATCGAGTCACACAAGTTCATAACCCCAAACCCGTCGAGGCCCGTCCTAGAGAGTTTCAAGCTCCACTCGACCATGACTCTCTCGAAGCGGTAAACCTCAGCCCGTGGCGTAGTTCATGACTACATGCCGGGGGTGACCTTTAAGCCTTTCTTTAACCGAGCACAAGCCAACACATTCTTAGTCTAGGGTCTAACACTCCGTGACCAAGTCGGTTTTCATGTGTTGAGATTTCCCTAAACTAATGTCATCAAAACATACATGCCGTTTCTAAAAGAAACACGTTGTTGCTATGGGACAAAATAAAAATCCGTCCCCGCATGTATGCTTTATTACATTAATTTAGTTTAATCCCGTAACATGTAGGAATCACAAGCGTGGTCCGATGAGTATATGGGACCATGAGAAGGTCTATATACTAGAGTGACGATTCCACTATTTTTTCTAGAACCCCCAAAAAGGACTACGTTCTTCCGACTTAAATAAAAAAAAGAGTCATTTTCTTATTTGGTTGAGTCTTTTTTCTTGTTTGTGGGTTGAATAATTTTACCCAAAAGGTATTTGTGGGCCATCCTAAGATCAACCGTATTCTTCAAATAGGTCCAATGGCTTCGAACGGCAACAACAACAAGGTGAGAATATTTCCATGCCTAACAAAAAGCTATTCAACATAATGAGTGTTGGTAGTGGTGCCCTAGGCACGTTTAATAAACGTTGTAATTGTTATCATTTATTTCATATCAATAAAAGAGATGTTTTGATTATTATTGTTGTTCATGTTTACCTATAATAATCCCCGTCCCTAGTACTTATTAAGCACTAGTATAAAGGCTAAATGATCATGAGATGATCATGTTAGATTTATGGGTACTTGTTTGGAACAAGGTGCTGGACATGACCCGCTGTATGAGATTTATGTCATGGTCTATGTCGTACATATATCTCATATTAGTTATGTCATTTGAATCCTTAGACATGAAGTTATTATAGTCTTCCACTCGATGAACATTGTGTTTGACATATTCAAACGCTACCTTAACACGGTAGTTATAAAGGGTAAGGCAAAAGTTGTCAAACCCAAGATAAGCAAGGCAAAGGTTGCCAAGGCTTCTGAGGCAAAACCTGATTCACAAAAGGATGCAATCTGTTTCCATTGTCAAGAAATTGGTCATTGGAAACGTAATTGCAAGGCTTTCTTGGAAGAGCAAAAGAAGAAGAAGAGCAGCAAGGCTGCGTCGACTTCAGGTATCTATATGATAGATATTCTCCTTTCTACCACTGATTCCTGGGTATTGGATACCAGATGTGGTTCTCACATTTGTCTAAATGTGCAGGGACTAAAGAATAGGAGACTGCTTAAAGAAGGTGAAGTAGATCTACGCGTGGGGAATGGAGCAAGAGTTGCTGCATTAGCCGTAGGGACTTATGAAGTCACTTTACCTTCCGGATTAATTCTTGTTTTGAACAATTGTTATTATGTTCCGGATTTAAGCAGAAATATTATTTCAATTTCTTGTTTGGATAATGAAGGCTTTAAGTTTCTTATTGAGAATAAGAAATTTTCTATTTATTTAAATGATGTGCTTTATGGTATTGCTAATTCATTTAATGGCCTTTATGTCTTGGATGTCAAGAATGAAAATAATGTCTATCATGTAAATAAGAAATCTAAACCTAATGATGTAAATCATACTTATTTGTGGCATTGCCGTCTTGGTCATATTAATGAGAAGCGTATCTCAAAACTCCATGGGGACGGACTTGTGGGTTCATGTGACTTAGAGTCATATGATACTTGTGAGTCGTGTCTTCTTGGAAAAATGACTAAGACACCTTTTACCAAGTTGGGTGAAAGGGCAAGCGACTTATTGGGGTTGATACATTCCGATGTATGCGGACCATTAAGTAGCAATGCTAGGGGAGGATTTCAATACTTCATAACTTTCACTGATGATTATAGTAGATTTGGGTATGTTTACCTAATGAAACATAAAAGTGAAGCATTTGAGATATTTAGAATATTTCAAAATGAAGTAGAAAAACAACTTGGCAAAAGCATTAAGGCACTTCGATCAGATCGAGGTGGAGAATACTTAAGTCAAGAATTTGATGATCATCTAAAGAATTGTGGAATAGTTTCACAATTGACTCCACCTGGAACACCACAATGGAATGGTGTGTCCGAGAGGAGGAATCGGACTTTGTTAGACATGGTTCGATCAATGATGAGTCAAGTTGATCTTCCAATATCCTTTTGGGGTTACGCTCTAGAAACCGCTGCTTTCACACTAAATCAAGTTCCAACTAAATCGGTTCCAAAGACTCCATATGAGATGTGGAGTGGAAAGAAACCTAGTTTATCTTTCATGAGGATTTGGGGTTGCGAAGTTTATGTTAAGAGACTTATCTCTGACAAACTAGCACACAAATCTGATAAATGTATTTTCGTGGGATATCCTAAGGAAACTAAAGGATATTACTTTTACAACCGAGAGGACAACAAAGTGTTTGTTGCCCGAACTGGTGTCTTTCTAGAGAAAGAGTTTCTCTCCAAAGAAATCAGTGGGAGTAAAATAAATCTTGAAGAAATTCGAGACCCAGAAAATAACATTGAACCAATAGTGGAACAAGAACAAGAACCACAAGGAGTTGTGGAACCTGTTCAAAATACACAAGCATCTCGCAGATCTAGTAGGTTACGATCCGAGCCCGAGAGATATGGATTTCTCGTAACGGATAGTAATGAGGTAGAAATCATTGAGAATGATGAACCGTCAACCTACCAAGAGGCGATGTCTTCTCCTGATTCGGACAAGTGGCTTGGAGCCATGGAATCCGAATTACAATCCATGCAAGACAATCAAGTTTGGAATTTGATTGATGCACCCGAAGGTGTAAAAACCATAGGATGCAAATGGATCTTCAAGAAGAAGACTGACATGGATGGGAAGGTGCATACTTACAAAGCTAGGCTTGTAGCGAAAGGTTATAGGCAAGTTCATGGTATTGACTATGATGAGACCTTTTCACCCGTAGCAATGATCAAGTCTATAAGAATTTTGCTTGCCATTGCCGCATATCATGACTATGAAATATGGCAGATGGACGTCAAAACCGCTTTCCTGAATGGAAAACTCCAAGAGGATGTGTATATGACACAACCAGAAGGTTTTGAACAAGATTCTAAGGTATGCAAATTGCAAAGATCCATCTATGGATTGAAGCAAGCTTCAAGGAGTTGGAATCTCTGTTTTGATGAATCGGTCAAAGAGTTTGGTTTCATCAAGAACGAAGATGAGCCTTGTGTATACAAGAAGATTAGTGGGAGCATAGTGCTATTCCTTATTTTATATGTGGATGACATATTTTTCATTGGAAACGACATTCCTACACTTCAGTCTGTGAAGACTTGGTTAGGAAAGTGCTTCGCAATGAAAGATATGGGTGAAGCCGCGTATATTCTTGGCATTAAGATCTATAGAGATAGATCAAGGAGGCTACTTGGTTTAAGCCAAAGTACATACATTGACAAGGTCATTAGAAGATTCCGTATGGAAAATTCTAAGAGAGGAACCTTGCCCGTGTTACATGGAGTTTCTCTAAGCAAGACTCAATGTCCTAAGACAAAAGATGAGCGTGAGAAAATGAATGATGTTCCATATGCTTCGGCAATTGGGTCCATCATGTATGCCATGATTTGTACTAGGCCGGATGTATCTTATGCTTTGAGCATGACAAGTAGATATCAATCCGACCCTGGCGAAAATCACTGGATAGCTGTAAAAGCGATTCTTAAGTACTTGAGAAGAACTAAAGACTCGTTTTTGGTCTATGGAGGAATGGAAGATGATCTCGTTGTAAATGCTTACACGGATGCAAGCTTCCAAACCGACAAAGATGATAGCCGATCGCAATCGGGTTTTGTGTTTATGTTAAATGGTGGAGCTGTAAGCTGGAATCCAAGCAAAGTACAACCGCTGATTCTACAACAGAAGCTGAGTATATTGCTGCATCGGATGCTGCAAAGGAAGCTGTTTGGATTAAGAAGTTCATAACTGAACTTGAAGTGGTTCCTAGTATTGCTAATCCAATAGACCTTTATTGTGATAATAATGGTGCTATTGCTCAAGCAAAGGAACCAAGAGCACATCAAAAATCCAAACACATACTTAGGCGTTTTCATATCATTCGAGAGATCGTTGATAGGGGAGACGTAAATATATGCAGAGTACCTACTGATGACAATGTTGCGGACCCGCTAACAAAAGGACTTCCACAAGCTAAACATGATGGTCATGTTAGGTCCATGGGTATTAGATACATGGGAGATTGGGCCTAGGGCAAGTGGGAGATTGTTGGTAGTGGTGCCCTAGGCACGTTTAATAAACGTTGTAATTGTTATCATTTATTTCATATCAATAAAAGAGATGTTTTGATTATTATTGTTGTTCATGTTTACCTATAATAATCCCCGTCCCTAGTACTTATTAAGCACTAGTATAAAGGCTAAATGATCATGAGATGATCATGTTAGATTTATGGGTACTTGTTTGGAACAAGGTGCTGGACATGACCCGCTGTATGAGATTTATGTCATGGTCTATGTCGTACATATATCTCATATTAGTTATGTCATTTGAATCCTTAGACATGAAGTTATTATAGTCTTCCACTCGATGAACATTGTGTTTGATATATTCAAACGCTACCTTAACACGGTAGTTATAAAGGGTATGATTGGCATAATCGGATTCCCGTTGGGAAGAATAATAAGCTAAATGGATTTGTCCCTCCACGGAGAGATGTCAAGCTTGGGCCCCTCGAAGGAATGATGTTGATAAAATGTTCGGCCGGACTCAAATGGATTGATTGGATCAATAGCATTTGAATTATCAACATATTCGGAATCGAGAAAGTATTGAACAAAAATAAGTTGACTGTTTGACCATGACTTATGTTCAATGACATCGTGGACAAAGGGATTGTGACATATTCTAAGAGGAATGCGAACTTGTATCTAGTTATACTATTTGGGTAGGTATGACGGTTTGCTAGAACCTAATCATATCTTATGGGATCATGTTTGAGCCCATTGCCAACTTAGTATAATCCTAGAGGGTCACACACAATAGAACGAATCTTAAATAAAAGGACTATATTGGAATTTAGAGTCAGAGGACCTTGGAGGAATTTTGGAAACATTCTGGGCTGTTTGGTCTACCGAGCGGGCGCTTGGTTCAGACCAGGCGGGCGCCTGAAATAATTCCAGAAAGATAGGGACCTTCTGGTCATTCAGGCGGGCGCCTGGCCCTTTACAGGCGGGCGCCTGGTGCTCCCGATTGGAAAATTCCTAATTCGATTTAGGAAGGTTTTTGGCACAAGATTCCTATTTGGAATAGGTCTTAATTGTGTATAAAAACCCCAATTCGGCCAGACCATATTAAGAAGTGATTTTGTGAGTCTCAAAGAGTTTGAGAGAGATATTATTTTGTTCTAAGATATCCTTGATTGAGGAACAAAATAATTCACAAATAAATTCAATATAGTTCTTTATTGTATTGTGAAAGTGTGTTTCATAATATTGGTCTAGCAACCAAGATCAAAGAAGCTCCTTTGATATTCGTTCGAAGTGTGGATACCGCTAGAGGGTGAAAATCATCATCTTCAAAGTTCGTGTTCAAGCTTTGTGATCGTGATCAAGTCTTCAAGTTTCTCCACCAAAGACCAAGAGAAAATTTGATAGCCATCAAGGGTTAGTTATTCCTATATTCATCTTGTTGTATTTGATTTAATCATATGAACGGATCCATGGCTTTGGGTTTCTTAAAATTTTAATTGCTAAATTCCGCTGCGCATGTTACTCGGAAACCCAACAATGAGAGCCATGGGGGAACAAATGGATAGACTTGCCGAGGATGCCCGTCGTAAAGACGATTTGTGGCAAGCGCGTTTTGATATTGAGAGAAGGATTCACAAAGAAGAGGTTTCCGAACTCAAAACCCGTTTGAAAGAATTCACGGACGGCAAGGCAAAGGTCGATGATAATGCATGCTCGAATATCTCTCCCCTCAAAAGCCACAAAGGTGCCGCCGACAAGCGAGTTTCACTCCTCTCCTAAGAATGACCCAAACCAAAGCATTTGAGACTTTGGTAGCAAGTGGAAAGATCAAGCCTTTGGAAGGGTACAAGCCCAAGAAGATACCAAAGAACCATGCACATGGTAAATGGTGTGACTACCACAATCATAGTGGCCATACTACCAAAGGGTGCTTCTCTTTCCGAGGCGTCATCCAAGATTTGATTGACTATGGTGACCGTGGGTGAAGAGCAACCGTTAGAGACACAAGATGCGCGAACTCATCAAGGAGGGGGTAATTGTGAAGCAAGGAATGAATTGGGTTTGAAATGGGGAGAACTACAACGACAAAGACGACGACAACAATCTCCGTTTTTCTTTCTCTACCTAGTTAAAAAAAAAAATGTCAAAAGTCCTCTTAAGTGTGCATTAAGTTTTCTTCCTTCTCATTAATTTTGAAGTTTGAGTCGATCTCATCAAATAAAAGTCGTTCTTTTCCTCATACACTATTCCAAGTTGTTCAATTTAATTCTTGGAAAAATGATGAAAAGATATCTAAGCAAGTTTTGGAACGAAGGCTACCACTTGAACGCCTAGGGCTAAAACATGAAGAAGAAAAAGTCAAAGCATCAAATGACGAAGAAAGGTGGATCAACAACCATGGAGATATCTCATTTCGCATAGGGGGAACAAAAATAAAATCCCCCTCATTCAAAGAAGTTCACAAGGACGAAGCAACATCAACAACCGTCACGACCAAAGGAGAATCAACAAGAACTACGGTGACCTGAGCCTCTACACTGGAGGAGTGTAGGCAACCTTCGGGTCCGGTCTCATGCAAGAAAGAAGATATGTTTAGCCCTAGTGCGTTATGGTGATTGGCCTTCCTCTCGAACTTATCAAGACATCTTTATACGATTTATTTGCCAATGAATTAATCACCTTAATATTGAATAACTTTCTTAAAATTGGAATCGCTTTGCATTCCTTATCGAGTCTAGGGGCTTCTTATCTTTCAGTGATACTCCCAGTTTCTTGCAATCAAATTGGGGATTTTCTGCTCTTCTCTCTTAATGACTTACTTGCCTTCATGGTCATTCAAAAAATATATATATACATGAAGTAAATACTAGGGGCTACTTCCCTAGTCAAGTCAATGTCACTCATCATTAGTGACAAAAAGTCTCCACCGCAAAATCACATGTCTCTCATCCTCTCCTAGAGTCCATGCACATTTCCTCATTAATCGAGTCAAAATGAAGACGCAAAATAGATGCCAGCTAGATTGAAACCCCGAAAGGTCGGTCTAGGCAAAAAACAGGGTGCGACATAAAAAAAATTGAGAGAGTGAGAGAGAGAAGGGAAAGAGAAATGGAGATCTCCAGCCTCTAAAGAAGACAAATACACAAGTTCTACATTGAATCTCCTCAGCAAGTCAATTCCCCACCGAGTCAACTTTGGAATTGCAAAAGGCTCGATAAGATATGGCACAATCAAAGGTCATTTTGGGTTATTGTCATAAGAGAGATTGTCCTTACAATGTGCATTTTTTGGGCTCATGTGAAAGAAAGCCCGTCCGAGAATGAGCTCATGATTGATATGTCATCAAAAAGGGGTGAGAGGTTGCACGAATGGTCTTCAATGCACCAATTGGTTTGGATCACAAATGGCAACAACGTGTAACTCAGTTTTTATGCTTCTTCAAGCATGTGCCCTTAAAGTATGTCAAAATGTTTCACGAGAATGGATTAACTCTTGACATGTCCTCTTATATTTGTTCCCCCATACGAGGACGGGTCCCTTTTGCTTTGCTCGACAAATGATGGCGCCCTATGGGCTATGTAACTCAAGAACGAGAGATTCTTTTGCTCCATTTGACAGTTAATGAGCCCTAAGGGCTACGCTCAAGAAAGATGTGTGAGACTATCCTCAAAGTCTCTCAAAAGGAATGATGAAAATCCTTCTTGTAATGTGTGCTCGTGCCTGTTCCCCCAATCAAGGATAGGACTTTCTTGCTCTATTTACAATCGATGATGGCACTCTAAGGGCTAGACTCGTGTTTGAAAGGCTCCCTCAGCAAAAATGCAATTCACTTCACCTCCCCTAACAATGGCCCTAGCAAAGTCATGTGCAACATTTGAAGCTTCCTGTAGACACCACGCCTTGGACCGCTCACCCCGATTGCATACATAGTATTTTTAATTAACTTGTTTTTGTTAATTTCTGTTACTTCAGTTAAGTTCCTAACTGATTCCATTAGTTTTGGACTAAACTGCATAACAGAGTTAACTTTAGAGTCATTTCTGTCATTTTTACCCGCGGGCGCCTCCGGCACTGCTTGTGGGCCGCACACGCGTCTTGCCTCAAAAGCCGGACTCGTGCGCTTCCCATTATGGCAGTTACGGATTGCAGTCTTTTCCCTCCATTTTCTTGATCACAAAAAATCATTTTTACATCCACATTCATCCCCCCCTTATTCTATAACTCCCAATCCCATATCCTTAGCCTTTTCTTTAAAACAAAATATTTATTTTTATTATTATTTGATTTTCTCTTTATTATTTAATTTTCTCTTTATTATTTAATTTTCTCTATTTTCTTATTGGTTGAAAACCCATCTTTTCCTCTCTTTTTTACCTATAAAAACCTCTTCTTTTTACCTTAAAAAGGGACTAGAAATTTCTTCACAACTACACTATACACATTTCTCTCAAGAATTCTCTAACAAGAATTCTCCTAACAAACAATTCAAGCATCAAAACTCTACTCTTTTCAAGTCAAAGTTTGAAATCCTCTTCTTAAGGTACAACTTCACTTTTCTTCTCTTATTTTATTCTTCTTAATGTATGCAATCCCCATCAAATGGGACATGACCAAATAATCACTTTTTTACATTAAAGTTGGTTAAGGTTATCTCCCTACATTCTAAACACTACTTTAATTTTCTTATTTTACATTATGTAATTGCTAGCATAGTTATTACATGTAAACTTTGACATTAAATCAATAAAAAAATTCTCTTTTATTTCCCTTTATAATTTCCCCTTTCTTTTCATTGTAATTGTTTGCACTCTTATATTAATAAATTGAAGGATTTTTTACATTAGAACACCTTTAGTAGCAAGACCCGCATAAGCGGGGCGGAGTGGGTGTTTAAGTACTTCCCACTCCGTCACCTAACTCCCGAACCCTTCTCTTCCCGAATCTCTGGTTTTGTTTATAAAATAGGCTATTCTTAGGTTTTTCTTATGTTCCCTTAATAACATAGGTGGCGACTCTAACAAATTAAAACCAAATAGACATCCTAGGATAATTCATCGCTCTAGCCAAATAGTAGGCTTTCCCGGGGTATCTACAGTTCCTCTATCAATTTGGCACCGAATGTCTTTTTAAGGGGCTTCAACAATATTTTGGGCAATGATACTTGAGAAATGCAATGTGGGGAGTTGTCCAAGCTTAAAGGGTCTCTCAGTACTTCACGTCAAAGGTCTTTTGGTTTGAAAGGAGGGCTCTGATATTATGAATGAATTTGATGATTCTTGTTATGCTGTGACTTACGACGAGAATATGAAGGAAGTCTTAGAGAAAAGGAAAAAGATTCAATATGCTAAACTCACTAAAATGGGTTATAGCGGGGACCAATCCCAATGTTTCTGCAATTCAGCACCCCCTTCTCTGAGATCAAAAGCACAAGCTGAATCCGCACGAGTTGCATCCAAAGATCCGTTATTAGTTCAACCCAATAAGACTCAAGCAAACATACCCATTTGGGACCTTATCACGCCAAGACGTTATCATCCGCAACCTCTACGACACCACAATCTCCTCTAAGGCATCTTCTGAAAACCTTGCTACGATTTTCGACTTGGACCCTTCTTCATTTGGGTACCGACCACAATAAGGCCATTCATCTCTAAGAAATAGTAAGAGGGAGATCACTATCAAAAGTTCTACCAAACGGTGCATCCGCTCTCAATATAATGCCGAGCCGATTCCAAGACGTTTTTGGGGCTTTACATCGAAAGGTCTTCACATTCTTGAAGCTCGCAAACAACAAGTACAGGATATTTGGTGCTTAGCAATCTCTCAAACCTTGGTATCAATAATATTCTCTAGGGGCTTGCTCACGTCAACAACAAAAGGTAATTTATTTGAATGGGCCAAGAGCTATTTTATCTTGGGGCTATGCAAGTCACTCAAAGTTTGGCATCAAAGGCGTTCTAAGGGCTTTACAATCAACAACCCCTTGGTATCTCGGCATCGAAAGTCTTTTGAAGCCCCATAATCGACAAATTTCTTGGGGCTAGACATCAATCTTCGTTGGGCACAGCAGCGACAACAGAATTCAAGCGAGGCAATCCGGACTTCGACCGAACATGACTTGATCTTGGGTTGGCTCTACAAACAAACGATGGTTAAAATGGTTCACCCACGAACTAAAAAAAAATGACAAAAAGATTTTTATTTTTCTTTGTAAATAAACTTTCTTTGTCTCCTTACTTGTGTAAAAAGTATGTGATTCATTTTACTTTGCTCCTAGCTTCTTCTCCAGAATTCTCCATCATCCTTGAACTACGCTGGTTTGATTCCCTTTAAGGGATATGTAGGCAACCTTTGGCACGACCAACCCATCATCAAGAGTGATTATGCCTCCATCAAAAGCAACTCATCAACATCCAAAGCATGGACATTTTCCATCAAAGCATCCTCCGTGACATCAGAAATCCATCTCCAATCAAGCAGCAATGGTAAGTGAAGGTACAAGAGTGAATCCCCCGACATCCAAATGCCTTCACAGCAAATGCGGCTTCAAACAGCATACAGTAAGTGTGGCTTCAAACAGCAGAAACAAGCAAGTGCGGCTTCAAATAGCAAAACAAGCAAGTGTGGCTTCAAACAGCAAGCAAATGCAGCTTCAAACAGCATACAGCAAGTGCGGCTTCAAACAGCAAGCAAGTGCGGCTTCAAACATACAGCAAGTGCGGCTTCAAATAGCATACAGCAAGTGCGGCTTCAAACAGCAAAAATAGCAAGTGCGGCTTCAAACGGCAATTTGGTCCACGGTGAACCACTAAAATCACCGCCCTCTTCCAACCAAAGTTACTCACACAGGGGGCGCACTTCTATCCTTTGTAATTTTAAATTCCTGCTTTATCGAGTCTTTGTTTTCTCTTGTCGATGTCCTCGGCGGTTATCTTTCTTTCGTCGACGCGTTTTGCTATGCAATCCACGTCGCCAAGGGGCTCTGTAGACACCCCGCCTTGGACCGCTCACCCCGATTGCATACATAGTATTTTTTATTTAACTTGTTTTTGTTAATTTTTGTTACTTCCATTAAGTTCTTAACTAATCATTAGTTTTGGACTAAACTGAATAACAGAGTTAACTTTAGAGTCATTTCTGTCATTCTGTCATTTTTACCCGAGGGCGCCTCCGGCACTGCCAGTGGGCCGCATACGCGTCTCGTCCCTAAGACGGGACTCGCGCGCTTCCCATTTTGGTAGTTACGGATTGAAGCAGTCTCCCTCTATTTTCTAGTGCACAAAAACTCTTTTCTACCTCCAAGTTCATCCCCCCTAGTTTTGTAACTCCAAATCCCACACTTCTAGCCTTTTCTTCAAAATAAAATATTTCCTTTTTATTTTATTTTATTTTCTTTTATTTATTTCATTTTCCTTTATTTTTCTATTGGTTGAAAGACCATATTGTCCTCTTTTTTATACCTATAAATACCTTTTCTTTTTCCTTAGAAAAGGACCTAAAACTTTCTTTACACCTACAATATACACAATTCTCTCAAGAATTCTTCCTACAAGATTTCTATCAACAAAACTCTACACAAATTCTTCCATAACAATTTCTCTACAACAAACACCATTTTCCCACGAAGTCTAAGGTCCCCTTTCTTAAGGTACAACTTTACTTTTTCTTCTTCTTATTTTATTCATGTCTTGTTAATGTATGCAATCCCCATCAATGGGACATGACCTAAAGATCACTTTATTACATTAAAGTTGGTTAAAGTTATCTCCCTACATTCCAAACACTACTTTAATTTACCATTATTCCTTTCAATGTAATTGCTAGCATAGTTATTACATGTAACCTTTGACATAAAAATCAATAAAACAAGTTACTTTTTATTTCTCTTTTGGAATTCCCCTTTTTCTTTCCATGTAATTGTTAGCACAAATTAGTATAATTAAAAGAATGACTTTTTAGAATTAGAACACCTTTAGTAGCAAGTCTCGCGTTAGCGGGGCGGAGTGGGTGTTTAAGTTGTTCCCACTCCGTAACCTAACCCCCCCTTCTCTCCCGAATCTTTGGTTTCGTAACATAAATCAGGTTATATTTAGGTTTTTCTTATGTTCCCTTAATAACATAGGTGGCGACTCTAACAATTAAAATCAATTAGACATCCTAGGATCCTTCCACCGCTCTAGCCAAGTAGTGGGCTTCTCCCGGGGTATCTACAATACCAAAACCCTTGGCAATATAAAATCCTAATTCTTGGGGAGAAATCAACTCTATTCTATATGGAAACTACAATCCTTATTCTTCTTATTCTTGTGTAAGTCCTTAATCCTTATTTCAATAGGAAATCTTCGATTCAAAGACATCTAATCCTAACAAAAAATGTCAGTGTTAATATAAAAAAGTGACACCGTAAAGAGTGATAGTGCATGTATTATTAAGTGTTAGTGTAAAATAGTGCCAAATTTAGGGTAAAAAAGTGTCAGTGATAGTGTAAAAAGTGTAAGTGTAAAAGAGTGTCAGCGCATGTATTACAAAGTGCCAATGTAAAAGAGTGTTAGTGTAACAAAGTGACAATGTCAGTGTAGGGAAGAGAACGAGTGAGTGTATGTGTGTTTAAGTGCCGGCGGCACGAAAATAGTTTTTCATTAAGCTTAAATAAAAAATACATAATAGTTTTTTATAAAACTAATTTTTGTTTTTTCAATCTTGTAATATAAAATGGAACATCGAAAAGAAATTTTTTGAAACATGACGAGTATTTTTCTTTGGACAAAATTCCTCAAGGCCCCCCAGTCCCAGATTTTATTACAAAAAGGAGACCCACAGACCAAATGCCAGATAAGGGCTTCACCCTAGCCTCCTTTGACCAGTCGAACATAACTCCTAAATACCCAAACTACCCCACCCCTCAAACAAAACCCTTACCTCCCCTATCCCCTCCCTTTTTTATCTCTTTTGTTCTCTCTCTAACTAACACACCCACCCACCCCTACCCCTCTCTGTTCGGCTCCCTCTCTTTCTCCGACGAATGGTGACAGACGATGATGGCCGGCGAACGGCTATCCTTTCCTCACTCTTCACGATCTCGCTCTCTCTATCTATCTTTTCTCTCTCACTAGTTTTCTCTCTCTCTTTATTGTTAGAGCAATTAACAAGACTTGATGAGAAAAGCAAGCAATCACAAGAACACAGATTTACGTGGTTCACCAACTTGGCTACGTCCACGGTGAGGGGAGAGAATATTATTATCAATCTGGAGAAACGATTACAAGATCACACTATTACTGATGCACAAATTTTGATCACAAAATTCCTAACTGTGCAACTGTAGAATTACAGATCTCTCTGAGCACTCTAATAATTTGTCTATGACAATCTGAGGTGTGATTTTGATCTGAACTAGTATCCTCTATTTATACCACTCAAAGTCTATCTCAAAATCTGGTAGGAAATTGGAATGCAAGTCCAAAACGGACTTGAAACCTTTCCTTCTGCGAACCTGGAAGTCTGCAACAATTCTGGCCCGGATTGCACTAGGTTCGGCCGAGTCTTCAACATGGTTCGGCCGAACCCATGCCTTGACTCGGCCGAATCCATTCCTTCACTCGCCATAATCTCTGTTGCTTTCCAAAAAACCTCTTTTCTGATTCACCTGGTCCGGCTGAGTCTTTCCCTAGGTTCGGCCGAACCCTCTTCTGCTCCATCCCAGAATTACAAAATCTTCTTGTTGGTTTATCCTTTAACTCGGCGTCCCAAATTCAAAGGCATTAACCCAACAATCTCCACCTTGACTTTGAATCTCCATGACAACAAACATTTTCTCCCCCCTCGCCTCTTCTGCTATCTAATAGTTGCGAACATTAAGCAAGTCCAAAGAATGTTAGAACTTCCTTCCCGTCACGGGTTTTGTGAACATATCTTCAGGGTTTTCCACCGTCCCTACCTTCTTCACCTTTACCCGTTTCTCATCCCTTAGGAAATGATATTTGACATCAATGTGCTTGGTCCTCTCATGATGAACTTGATCCTTGGCTAGACAAATCGCGCTCAAACTATCGCAATAGATAATAGCCTGATCCTGATGTATCCCAAGATCGCTAATCAATCCCTTCAACCATATTCCTTCCTTAGCGGACTCTGTCAATGCCAGGTATTCTGCTTCTGTTGTAGACAACGTCACTGTCGCGTGCAATGTAGCCTTCCAACTGACAACTGACCCACCAAGCATGAATACATATCCGGTCATGATCTTCTTGTATCAACATCACCTGAATAGTCTGAATCTAAGAAACCATCGACTGCACATTCTGTTCCACTTCCATAGATGAGACTTACGTCGCTAGTGCGCACTGTAGCATATATCAAACTACCAACTGCACTAGCATAGGGTACTCGATTCATATACTCTTTCTCCTCAACCGTTTTAGGCCCAAACGCGACTGATAACTGTGCATTCGCTGCACTCGGAGTATCTATAGCCTTAGCTATCGACATACCAAACCTCTCTAAAACTTTCTTGATGTAACCTTTCTAGGATAAGAATAGTTTTCGTTTGGCCCTGTCTCTATAAATCTCAATACCCAGAATTTTCTTCGCGCTATCCAAATCATTCATCTCAAACTCTGAGGCCAATAAGCCTTTCAGCTTCTGAATCTCTGACTTTTTGACTTCTGCTATTAACATATCATCTACATAGATCACCAAATAGATGTACGATCCATCTACAAACTTATTGTGATACACACAACAATCATAAGGGCTCCTCGTGTATCCGATCTCTGTCATATACTTGTCAAATCTCTTATACCACTACCTAGGAGATTGCTTAAGTCCATACAAAGACTTCTTAACCTAATCTTCCTTACCAGGAACTTGAAATCCTTACGGCTGTGTCATGTATATCTCTTCCTCCAACTCTCCATGCAAGAAAGCTGTCTTAACGTCTAGTTGCTCAAGCTCCAAATCCCTTTATGCTACTATTGCTAGCAACACTCTGATCAAAGTGTTTCTGACCACTGGTAAGAAGATCTTATTGTAGTTCACCCTCTCTGTGTGTGTGAAACCCCTAGCAACAACGAGAGCTTTATACTTAACCCCTTCTGCCGGTGACATCCCTTCCTTTTTCTTGAAGATCCACTTACAAGTCACAATCTTTCTGCCTTCTGGCCTTTTGGTCAACTCCCAATTCAGATTCTTGTGAAGAGACTCCATCTCATCACCCATAGCCGCATACCACTGAGATGACTCTGAACATGTAACTGCTTCCTTGAAAGTAGAAGGTTTCGTAAGAGCGGGTTCCATTTCCTCAGCAACTTGTAGTGCATAAGACACCATGTCTTCAAATCCATACCTCTCTAGAGGCTTCCTGAAATTAGCTCTTCTAGACCTTCCTTCTGCTAACCCACTAGACCTTCCTTCTGCTAACCCATGTTCTTCGGGAACTGAATTTGAACTTTCTGGTGCTTCAGTCTCTGTTGGTGGATCCTGATCAACATCTAACTGTGGGACAACTAACTCTTCAGTAACTTGTTGCTCCACCTGTTTATCAACACCGCCAACACTCGAAACAATCGTAGATCTCATAATAGGATTAATAACAGAATTCTCATCAAATATGACGTTCCTACTGATAATCACCCTATTTTATGATGGAGACCAAATACGGTATCCTTTGACACTGTCCCCATACCCCATTAATACTCCCTTTCTAGCTCTAGGTTCTAACTTCCCATCATCCACATGATAATAAGCAGTACACCCAAAAGCTCTTAAAATAGAGTAATCAACAAGCTTACCGGTCCATATCTCATGGGGAACTTTGAGGCCAATACCGGCATGAGGTCCATGATTAATCAAGTAACATGTTGTACTAACCGCTTCTGCCCATAAACTCTTAGACAACCCTGCATTGGAGAGCATGCACCTCGCCCTCGCAAGCAATGTCTGATTCATCCGCTCTGCTACACCATTCTGCTGTGGCGTTGTTGGGTTTTGAGGTACCATACGCAGCGAAAACGGCAACAGAAAATCAATAAAACCCTAGAGCCCATGGATCCATTCATGATGATTAAATTAATAGGAAGATGAATTTAGAATACTAACCGTAGTTGTGCGTTTAAATTTTTCGGATCTTCAAATCTTCAAGTCTTCAAGTTTTAAATTTGATCTCCTCGTTCTTCGCGTTCTTCGGATCACGATCACAGGAACATGAACTTGAGATACTAAAGCTACCATCCTCTATGTGTATCCACACGCGAAAGAATATCTAGAACAATTTTAGATCTGGACTGCTAGATCCAATCATTAGAAAACACGCTTTTCTAATCTTCAAAAGCTATATGAATTTTGGTGTTCTTGAGCTTTTGATTCTCAATCTAGGCTCAAGAATATGTTTCTCAAACATATGGATTACCCATGAATAATGGCTGGTGAAAGAGGATTATTTATACTCTAAAATCCTTAACCCTTAAGGACCCTTGAGACCTAATCCCGTTGTTAGTACCCAACCTGAAAATGAGTTATTAGACATTCTAGAACTCACAGGGACCTCCCAGGTATTTACGAACTGCGCAGGACTTATCTAGGATTTCCCAAAAAGCCCAGATAAGAAGATATTCTCGACTGATCGGATGAGGGATCGAAGATAGACGTTATCTAGGAGTTCTCCAGAGTCCAGATTGATCAGAGCCTCGAAAACCGTGCTAATCCCTTGGACCGGTCGAGCGGCCACTCTTCCGACCGGGCGGCCACTCCTTCCAGGTCAACTATTCTTATAAATAGGTGACCTCAGCTCATTATTTCGACACACAAGTCTCTCCCCAGAGTTCTACAGCCTAAACTGACGGCAGAACTCTCCCTCCAAGCCATTCTAGCAATCCCGAAAGTCCGGCGAATCCGCGCGAGAGATTCGACTTCGTTCTTGTCAAGATTGGTGAGAATTTGTCATGTTTTCTTAGTTTAGATCTGATTTATTCTAGTTTCATTATGTTTATACACCTATATTCATGTGATTCATAATGTGTTCTTCATGTTCTTACTAGAATTCATAATATGCTCTATGTCTAGGGTAGCGATCTTCATGTTTATGTGTTTATTTCATACATGTTTCATGATATTCTTATTATTATGCTAGATCTACGGCTTATCCCATGCATAACATGCTAGATCTAATGTTTTAATCCCTACTCATATTGTATAACCGATGATGATCCACGAGATCTAGGAACTACTTCTAAACCCTAAACTTTAGGTAAATATTCCCATGATCAGTACATCTCCAATGATGAATATGAGGACTACACATTGATCTTAGCAATGGTATAATCATTATTCTAGGATGTGATCATCTTGTATGATTCTTTCTCCTCCCCCTTCATTATGCATGATCCCGCTTCTTCTCTCTATTCCTATTATGTGCGAACTACGCTGACCTGAGCTTCTCATCATGAGAAGAACGTAGGCAATCTTCGGATCCAGTCTCAATCACTAACACACTACTAACACATTCATCATGATAGAAAGTCCGATTTCTCGAGCGATAGGAGTGATAACTTGATATTCTTCTCTTGTCGTAACTTGACCCACGAACCCTCTCTGTTAGCTGTTTCTCAATGTTTTAGCTCAATAAAAACAACGTGGCGACTCTTAATAAGTTAAATGACAATTTGAATATCCTAATCCCATAGAAAAGATAAATAAAGATAATAAAAGAAAGACTTCCCGTGCGTCGCCCGCATTCGGAAAGGGGTATTCACAGTGGCGACTCTGCTGGGGACTAGCTTTGAACATCTTCAAGCATAGAGGGTCAAACTTTCGTCAATATCATAATTGTACTTACTTATTTCTTTCCCCTTTGTACTTTATCTCTTGTACTTTTTTGCCTCCCTTGTACTTTAGTGCGTTAATATCTTAACCGTTTCCAATTGTACCCTTTTTAACTGTTTTGCATTGCATACATGTAAATACAAAAAACTCTCTGTTTTCTCCCTCATAAAATAACTAGTTGTTGTCCGCACACTACCACTAGGTCCGTGTCACACTGCACACCCTACTGGATACTCCGCTTAGTGCATAGATTTTGGTGATCCTGTCGCCTCTATCTTCGTGGCACCCGGGCTATCTAACTCACTTTTTCACTTGTGAAGCAGTCGAGGTTAATCCCTTGTTCATTTCCAAACCATGCACTCACAGAGTCTAGGACACTCCAAAGTTGACTGGTTGGTTTGACTAGCTTTTCTTTATAGATAATTAACGTGTCGTTCATGCCATCATCCGTTAAGTCTTTAATGAGTCGAGATCCTTCGAGAGAAAAAAGCACAAAAAAAATAAATTCCCTACAAGGGTGTGCATATAGTAAGCCGAGTGATGCTTTGTACAAGGATCTCAACTCGTTAAAAACTTAACGGAAATAACATAAATGTTACGTTAAATGCCTTTAAACAAGGGTTAGTCGCTAGGATCCGTTAGGTCGGTGGAAGTCTCTTGCCCTATAGGACCCTCGCCCAAATTGTCCATTTGGGGTGTGCAATACAGGTGAAAAACGAGGGGTCTATAGACGTAGTGATGACCTCTAATGATCCAGGTTTTGTAGATAGTAACCTAAAAAAGGGGTACCCCTTCCAACCATTAGGACTAATAATACATTGTTTTGTAAATAACAAAATACATTGCATGAGCCTTGTCCCGTCCTAAACCTCTCGTCCGCTACCTCTACAGAGAAGCAAGTTTGGGTCCGTTCCGGTGGTCGTCTTCAACGGTCAAGCCTCCGCAAGCTCAGTCTTCAGTCTCTGCATCAACGATGTCTCCATCATCAGAGCCTACTACTCCTAGTGTCTCCACTCCGCCAGTCTCCTCTTCTGCCGATCCAGAGATCGCCGCCAGTATCAATCCCTCGGATATTCCGCCACCACTCCATGCCTTCTTCACCAACCTCATGCTACAGATTTCCAAGCTTGATGATCGAAGAAAGTCTCTAGAAAGGTTCAACCAAGAGCTCAAAGATCATCTTCATACTGAAATGAAGAAGAAAGGTGTGGCAACTAGCTTCCATAATGGGGAGGCTATCCTAGTCGAAGACGAGACAGTGCCTATGACCTACCCCACCAATGATGATGCTATTCCTCTCAAGGTGCCAAACTACCAAAGGGTTCTTCCTCCTGATTTCGGTACTAAAGCAACCTCTAGCAAGGGTCCATATGAGCCGTCACCAGAATTGATGGGTAGTTACTTGCCCTCTACCAAGTTGCCACCGCCTTCACTACCGTTGAGAATCGGTGCCGCCGTACCTACAATATCCACTGCTCCTCTCGCTACTCAAGCCTATGGTAGCACAGACTTCTCCAATCACCCTCTAGTGGTTGCCATGCAAGAACAGATCCGCAAGATATCTGACACGGTTTCCAAGCAATCTGCTCCGATAGTCAAAACTATTGACCCAAGCAATGTGGGTGCAAGGGATATTTTGTCCTTGACAAAGCACAGCTCCCTTACACTCGGTTATCTTAGTTTATTTGCTAGAATTTTAATGGCTAGATATTTGTATAGGTTTCTCTCTTTATTTAGTAGTCACCCTTCCCTTTATTGTAGAGGACCTTACAGGATGTGTAAGGCCTCCTCCCATAATTTTTATCTTCAGGTGGTTAAGGCCGTCAAGTCCCCCACCTCGCTTGTAATTTCCTTTTTTCATATTAATAAAATCTAGGGAGTACCGTCTCCTTTCGCCAAAAAAAAAAAAAAAAGACTCATCTTGATAGTTATATGCTAGCCATGAGAGCTCGTGACTGCACCAACGAGCAAATAGCCCGAGTCTTCCACACCACCTTGGACGGAATCGCTCTCCGTTGGTTCTTGAGTTTGGATCCCTCCGAACGAGAGACATAGGAATAAATCACCGCTACTTTCTGCAAGAAATATCAGTCAAACCTAGATTGGCACGTCAACCGTACTGATTTAGAGAACACAATGCAGAGGCCCGGCGAGCCTATCTATGACTTCTACAAGAGGTGGAATCACAAGTTAGCAGAAGTTCAATACCCTCCTAAAGCAAAGGAACAAAAGCAAATCTTCTTCAAATGCTTGTTTCCAGAGCTTAGGGTGGCGATTGGCAATGGTTACTTTCCTGATCTGCGAGAAATGGTCGATACTGGGGTCAGACACGAAGCCGACATTACTGGTGTTGTTAAAGAAACTGCCAAAACGGGAAACTTTTCCTTCCGCTACAAAGCTCCGACAAATACCGCTCCTAGATCTAAAGAGGTCGCCGGTCAAGTAAGCATGGTCCAAGACAACTTCGCCTTTGATGTCCAAGCAGTTACAAACAGCTTTCCCCGAAAGGAAGATCACTTCGACGACTTCGGCATGCCTACTAGCAAAGTCTTTGAGGTATTAATAAAGAAGGGTTTAATCAAGCCACTTAAGAACTTTGAGCCAATCAACAAGTCGGTCAATCTTGATGCAACTAAGTTCTGCAAGTATCACAAGTACATTGGCCATACAACCGACAATTGCATCCATCTCAAGCGTGCCATCCAAAAGCTCATAGCCGATGGGAATATTGAGAAGCCTAAAGGTCCGAACACCATAGCAAACCCGCTCCCTAACAATGGTGGCGTCAACATGGTGGAGCTCATCGGAGAATATCGGTATTCTCGAGATGGTATGCCTTTGCCGAACTGGGGCTAGACATGAATGCTCTATTCGGAGGACTAGTCAATATCGGATTGATAACTCCTTTAGAACGCGGATTCAAATGGCCCAAGAATGGTTGTGACATGTCCAAGTTCTGCTACTATCATAGAGTGTCCGGACACACCAACAACGAGTGCTTTACCATCAAGAGAGCCGTACAGAAGCTTATCAAAGACAATGTTATCGCCAACCCAAGAAAGATTATCACCATGGATGTCAGTATGGTGGAAATAACTGAAGATGATACAAGCATCTTAGAAATGGTCGAAGCCTTCAAGCAACTACAGTTGGATATGCACTCTTTGTTCCGTGTTTTATCAAGAATGAGGGTACTCAAACCATTAAAAGGCTACGAGTCTCATCCGAATAGTGATCCAACAAAATTCTGCAACTTCCACAACATCACTGGGCATACCACAGATGAATGCTCACAGCTAAAGCGTACGTTACAAAAGTTGATCAATGACCAAGTGCTAACCAATCCTAGGGAGATTATAGCCAAAATTGAAGAGGAGAAACGGATGGATGTCTCAAATTTGGCTGACGCCTTTGGAAAGTTAGGGATCACTATAACCGGCATGCTCGAGCAACTATTAGCAAGTGGCTTACTCGAGAGGCCCAAAAACTACTGCATACCATTCTCCGACGATCCAGAGAAGTTCTGTGACTACCATCAGATTGCCGGTCACGCCATCGAAGAATGCACCGCATTAAAGAAGTCAATTCAAAGGTTGATCAACAAGGGTTCCATAGAAGACCCTAGACTTTATTTAGATAGAGATAATGTAGCTACTAAGCTCGTTGATCTGACCAAACCTATTGTGGCAGACTCTGAGTTTTATAGTGATGATGAGATAGATTGTACTTCAAAATTCATTAATGATAGTAATTCTTCTTGCTATATGATGTCATTTGATGAACTATATTTAGAAGCTTCTCTCTTAGGAGATTGCGACTCCGGTCCACTCAAATCTCCACCTAAATCTCCACCACTATCTATAGCCGAAATCTTCATAGAATCCGTAAAAATACCGCAGTCTCCACACGACATGCGAGCAGAAATTAACCTACTCACAAGGTCTAGACAGATCTATCAGTCAGACCCCAAGGGTACAAAGAAGTTCTTCAATAAAGAGTCAGAGCCATCAGATCCTGAGAAAGAGGATCCCATCCTCACGCAGCTTAAGCAAACCCAAGCTCACATCTCTCTGTGGTCCCTACTTACTTCTTCCCTAGCTGATCGTCAAATGCTCGAGAAGAACTTAGCAGCCACTATGGTCCCATCGGACACAACTCCTGATAATGTCACACAAATGATCGGCAACATTCACTTTGGGAATATCATCACCTTTTCAGAGATTGATGAACCTCCATTTGGCATTGATCATAATGAACCGCTGCACATTACAGTCGAAATCAGCGGGAAGAAAATCCCTCGAGCCTTTGTGGACAACGGATCTGCCATCAATGTACTACCATCACGAATGATGGATGTAGTGGGTGTGGACCCAACCACTCTAAGACCCTCCAAACAGACAATCAAGGCCTATAACTCCACATGCAGATCAGTATTAAGAATTGTTACGCTGCCCATCTCCATGGGGACACAAACTCTTTCTACAGATTTCCAAGTGATTGACATACCATCCTCCTTCACCATCCTGCTAGGACTCCCTTGGCTCCACAAATCTAACGCCGTTCCGTCCTCCCTACATCAGTGTGTTAAATTCCAGTCAGAGAACGAGGTGACAGTTATCTACAGCGACCTAGTAACAGCTCAAGGCACCGACACGAAAGGAGTACCTGTGTTACAGATTCAGTATGAGGAAGATCGCCGACTCTTCAGTGGTTTCGAAATAGTGGCACAATCCCAGATATGTGATAACAATCTCACCAGAAGCTCGGACAAAGTACAACCTATCTACAAGATACTTCGAAACATGGGCTTCATACCGGGACTGGGGCTAGGCAAAAACTTGTAAGGTCCCACACACTTAACCGAAAAAGTAGACAACAGAGGCCTGTTTGGGTTAGGGTACGTACTTACTCCTGACGACAAAGCAGAGCAGAAGCAGATAGATGTATTCAAGAGGAAACAACTCCCTTACAAGAAGTCGGATATAAAACCTTACCGCCTCTCCCTCAACAATTACTATATGAAAGAAGGTGAAGAGTATTCAAATTTCGAGTTCGCAGAGCCATGGTTAGACCACAACGGAAAGCTGTAAAAGGGTTTTGAAATCTTCAGAGATGTCAAATTCGACCGAGCCAATCTAGAGCTAAGGTAAATGGAACCTTGAAAGACTACTGGCAGAATTACTACCATTCAGAACGAGTACTGCATCAAAGTAAACAAGGACCTGACTTACGATACTGAATTCGTGTCGCTCGATGAACCTTTAATTGGTGAAACAGAACCATGGGATGGCCAAGATTTGTTCCAACACTTAAGCCTAGGAGACGATATTGTGGCTGCTATTGAATACGGACCTATGACTACTGCTATCGAGAATCTGGGGCTGGTATGCTCACCTCCTAGAGAATCATTTCCCCCTAGGTCGGTTAGGTTCCCTGTTCTCACTTATGAGTTCGTGTCTCCGTCCAAGTCTAATGACCTCAAGTCAAAAGACTATGATGTAATTGCAAACAATGTCTTTCCTCGTGCATTAATTGAAAATCTCGATCTTTCCGAGTATCCCGCCATAGTCGTTCTTATAAATGATAAATTAACTTATCAAACTAATGATATACCAATAGTTAATAACGATTCATTAAAAGATGCAGACACAAGCGAACTTAATAACGAATACATCCGAGAAATCTCAGAGCAGGTTATGAATCAAAGGGAAAACTGAGCCCAAGCTACCAATGAGGTGTTAACATGTGTGAATCTGGGAAGACAAGACAAGCCAAAGTGGACTCAGATTGGAAGCTTCTTTCAAGACGAAGAGCAAGAAACATTGATCAAGCTGCTCAGAGAATTTGAGGACATCTTTGCATGGTCCTGTGACGACTCGCCAAACGGAGGTTGGGAACGAGTGACAATGCCAGACATTGGGTCAGTAAAGCAAGCGATGCTGTTAGTCAAGCCCGATTGGTCACCTCAAACGGCCTTAGAAATTGAAAAGCTGCTACAGAGAGACTTCATCAAGTCCGTATTTTGGCCGAAATGGTTACTCAACATCACCTCCGCAAAGAAGTACAAAAGGAAGGTGACGGTTCACCTAGACATCATAAGTTTTAACGAAATGAACCCCAAACACAAATTCCCACGGTTTGACATAGACTCACTGCTAAAGGCCATCAAAGACAGAGAATTTCGATCATTCCTCGAAAGTTTCCCCGGTAAAAATCGGATACCCGCCGCAGCACAGACAGATGAGAAGTTACTCTTTCACACTCCATGGGGTACCTATTGTCACGCCAACAGATTCCTAGAATGGAAGGGCATTGGTATCTCTTACCACATGCCAAAAGGATCGCCAACAAATACAGACGTCTACATAGATGACCTAGTGTTGCACTCTAAAAGACCCTACGGCCGACACATCGAAGATCTGCAGAAAGTCTTCAACATTCTGAGAGGTCAGAGAATTCTCCTTGATCCGTTGGAATGCAGATTCGGTACTATTCAGACAAAAGCCCTAGGATACAGATTGGGACAGAGGTTCGAGGCTGACCCAGAAAAGATCAGAGAGTTAATCATGATGTCACCCCCTCGCTAAGAAAGTCAAAGAATCAAACTCATAGGTCTACTGCACTATATCAGCCGCCTCACAACAGCGGGAGACCCGCTCCTCAAAGAGCTACAGAATTGCTCAGAAGAAGTTTGGAATCAGAAGTGTGAGTCGGCTCTAACTCAACTAAAGAGCCACTTAACGAATACCCCTTTCCGAATGCGGGCGACGCACGGGAAGTTCGAGTCACAGAATGGAGCCCCCATCTTTTTCCGACATTGCACAAGCTCGGATCTACCGTTGGGCCTCATATTCAAAGCACTAGGGAAAATTGGTAAACTACAAGAAACAAGCTCTGCTACGATGTCGCAAACCAGCGAGCCAAGCAGAAGGTGCACATATCATCAGAAGGAAGGACATGACACTGATGATTGCCAAGAATTAAAAGAAGAGGTCCGACTACTCATCGAGATGGGTCGCCTGGTCATGCGGAATGAAGACTGGATATACATAGACGATAACGGCCTCCTCCCAGTCAAAGTTTACAAGCTCCGTCGCTACTACAACTGACCACCACGGTCGGTCTCCACAAATGGTACTCTCCATCAGCACTCCTGCTCTCCATCAACGATATTCTACAACGGTCGCCCCCTTGTAAAATAAATATATATATATATATATATTATTAGTCTCTCTACTTCCCCTCTTCTATCTTCCCTTTCTATAATCAGTAATGAACTACGGTGACCTGAGCCTCTTAGCCCTACTTGTAAAAGGGGAACGTAGGCAACCTTCAAAGGTGCGGTCTCAAAAATAAATAAAAATCCAAATCTGGTTTGAGCAAAATTTCAAATAAAGCAAACAATCTGTTTATAACTAAAGCGAAATCTCTATTTCCACAAGTTACTACACGTTAACATTTAGTTTATGAGTCTAAGCTCAAAAAAACCTGCGAATAAATAACCTGCTTTGAAATTTAAATAAACTAAAAATAACTAAAATCTAAACTATGTGTCTGCAACGACTGTAGTTGGATACTCGGAGTCATCCCTCTTCTTCCTCTTCCTCATCCCTCTTCGGTTTCTTGTCTCTTCGTCCACGTCTAGCCTGTCTAGTAGGATCTTCAAAAAAGCCTTCCTAAGTTGAGTCACCCCACTTGGGCCTTCTCTCTCTCTCTTTTCCTCTCAGTAGGTGCTAGTTGAGCCAACTCGGTCTCCAACTCCCGTTGTACATTCTCGTCCTCCCTCAAGCGTCTGCTCGAGACATAAGGGACCACCACCCCACGTCTCAATATTCTCAGAGTCCGTCCCATATTCCCCAAAATCGTCTGGTACCAGTCCAAGTATTCTCGAGAGAGAAGTATGTCACGTGGTCGCTGTATACAGAGAGTGCTGGGCATGAGATCATAAGACCAACATCTCTCCAAGAGCACTGCAACCCCATTATTCATGGGAAGTATCTTGTCAGTGACCTTGCTACAAGTCTCATCCCATAAAGAGGGTATAATCTGAGGCATCCCGTACTGACAGCACACCCGCACTGCATAATAGTAAGTGGTTTCATCAAAGGCAGGAACACGAATCATGCAGAGACCACTCTGAACTCACCGTGCTCTGATCACCCCCCAGTGAGGCACCATCCACTGGATTTGAGCGGTACTCATCTGTTTCATATATGTCACCCATGCAGAATGAGCCATCCCTACAAATCGCTGCCTTATGCGCCTACTCTGGCAAACCCAAGGGGATACTGGCCCGAAAGGGTCCTCCAAGACTTGAAGTCTTTCCTGCAGCCACAAGGTTAACAGTCTGGTACTTCCCCTGGTCATCTTTCGAGCTCCTGTAGCCAATTCTCCAATACCATGCAAAGTCTCCCCAAGCAAGCAAGGGACAATACTACGATCGGCTCGAGCCTGATCCACCATATCAAGACAACCCATGGTAGCTACTCCTACGAAAGGTGGAAATAACACCGAGGCAACAGACAAAGTTCCAGACAGTCCAGAGCCGTGTCAGACTCTACCGTGCTATTAATAAACCTGATGGGAAGCCCACAGAGGTTAACATCACCATCCAACAGCAACCCCTAGCATCTTCGACAGAAATCCTCAGCAGTTGGGAAATCCGAAGTTCGGAAGGCACTTGAGACTGTGGCATAGCTACCCTATTTGTCACTGTCGCACCACAAAAAGCGGAAAAATCTTCATACGTAGGGGTGATTTCATTGTAAGAAAAGTTGAAGACATGATTCTCGTTGTCCCATAATTTAGCAGCAGCACGAACAGGTTCTCATCGGACTTAACCCTATACAAGGACCAAAGGCACCTAATTCTGAATCTCCTATCAAATTTTGCACGAGTTGTCCTCGAAAGCTTCCCAACCCAGAGCTTCAAACTCTTGATGAAATAGTTTTGTCGCTCCTCGGAAATCCTAGGGTGTCTGTCCATCAGAAAAGCGTGGAAGGATCAAAATCTAGAGCAAAAGGAAGAAAAACTGATGTCTGCCTCGTCTCTCTGCGAGACTGTTGATTAAATAAGGTAGGGAGTTCAAGTCCTGATCATACAAGGAAAAATCTGACACAAAATCGTGTCAGACCAGGGATTAGCCGCGTGGCCAGTCCTTCCCCATGGTTGGCCACGCGGCCACATAAGCCAGTTTAGATAGATTGCCGGTCCGTCCCCGTCAAACGCCGGAATAGACCCATTTCAGACATATTGAAGGTCCCAAGGCACAAAAGAGGTCCGATAAAGAAGGTGGAAATGACTGACAGTGTGCAGTCCCTGTTTTACTCCTAAGGCTCGTGCATTGTACTAAATGTAAAAAAACATGTAAACAAAATACTAATTAATTACATAACAAAAGCAAATAAAATATTGTACATAAATATGTATCTGTCTGTTCCTCCTCTCTCTAACGAAATGCAGTAAATAAAAGTCTAGTCCGAATCGGATCCCTCGACATCAACATCCTCTTCCTCATCATCACTCCCATCATCGTCACCACGGCCCCGCTGCTGCACATAATGGGATCCACCGGCTCCTGAGCCCCTACCTCTAGTAGATCTCCGGACAGACCTCAAACTCTCAGCCTCCATGGGGGACCTCTCTCTACGCTGAGGCAACACCACATCATCCCGACGACAAGTACAAGCAGCGGCCAAGCTCCGGAATAGCCTCTCAAAAATATTGCCCCGGCGAACAGAGCGGATAGAAGCCTCCCAAGTCACCTAGGACAAAAAACACAGTTCAGATACAGTACTAAAGTGTGTGTGTGTGCAAGGCAGAAAGACAAAGGGTATCATACCGTAGCTCCAATAGGAGGAAGCTAGGCCCCAGTAACCTCATCAACCGTAGTGGGAGTCAGGTCGAAGTCCACCTCAATACCACCCCGCTGCATCCGAACACTGTCTGGGAACCACAGCATGTCCATACCATATCTGGCCCCTCTACTCGAGCTAGCCGGATAGGCACCCGCCTGCCTCCTCTCCAGGACCTGTGGACTCAGCAGCACATGCTCCACAAACCACTCATAATCAGCCCCACTCTGGTATAAATGGGCTGGAGTCCTGACCCGGTAGTCACCGCTCGCCCTCAGCCTAGCCGGATACAAAATGTTCCTCGGCGGCTCAAGCGGGGCCCATATCGCAGGATGTCTGCTATGCTGTCTGCAGACTCTCTCACCAAGATACATGGCATCCCCAGTCAGCCCCGTCAAGAAGCAGTGAAATCCTGAGCCTAACCAACCCTGCCAGCACCTGATCCGACCAAGGGAAGAACTGGAAGTCCTCATGCAAAGGACCACTCAACCTCACAGTGAAAACCCCCATATCGAGAGTCTTCCTGGCCTTGCTGCGGCCCTCCAACCGGTTGCTCTTTGCCCAGAACCTCATAACCGGGACTTCCTTCAGCCCCTGCACGGCAAAAGGAGCAATATGGAACAGCTCGTAAACCCACACCTGTGGAAAAAGCAATATTTCAGTCTATACAGTTCTAAACAAAAGACAGACAAGGAATGAAAAGGATCGAGTCAGAGACATACCTCAAAGGCAAACTGAAAACAGTCAAAAGACGAGGTGCTCGACCTCGAGCAAACATCCAGAGCCCTGTACATCTCCGCCAGCCCAGCTCCACCCAACGAGATCTGACTCGCCCGCTCCAAATCAGCCAGAGCACCGAACAGGGAAAACCGACAAAAGGTCCCCGCACTCGGGAATAGGATCTGCGACAAACAGTACCACAAGATGGCCCGCACCAAGCAGTCAGTATCATGAACACCCTCAACAAAACCCTGGATAGCCTCCTCCACCAAGGTCCTCAGACGACCCGCCTCAAAGCCGTTCCCCTTGAAACCTTTGCCCAACAGCATCCCAATCAGCTCCACCTGACGGTGCGGGTCCGCAGCCAAGGACTAATCAAAAGGGAGCTCCACGTCCGTAAACATGAGCCCCGTGATAGCAGTAAAGTCAGTCGGAGTAACAGTCACCTCTCCCCAACTAAAATAGAATGTATGGGTGGTGTCCCACCAATACTCCCTCATCGCCTCAACCAGACCCATCACCTTCTGGGTCCCCTCTACAGCCCGTACCGCATCAAAAAAGGGACCAAAGCCCAGAGCCCGGATCATCTCCTTTACCGTCCCAGCCGGCGGAAATCTCCCCCATATCTCGGCCACTGCCCTCGTGGACCCACGAGATTTCATCCTCTGCAGGTAAACACAGCAAAGGTACGTTACCCAACTAGCAATAGAGATTATGAGCTATAAATTAAAATGTACGTGCATACATTACTTTATCTATTTACGCGTATATCTTTCCGTCCCCAAAATAACCAACAATCTCAGAAAATTAAATAATCACGAATGATTAATTTAATTTAATACAGTCTTAAAATAATACAACGAGTATGAAATAAAAGACATAAAATACCCAAAGAAAGCAATAAAGCGAGATCGGTACCTCCTTCGTCTCCATCAGTCTCCCGCCAGACCAATGTTTGTCAGTGCCCGCGTACAAGTCAAAATGTTCCCATTATGAAATGCCACTCATCGGGACGGAAGTTGCGAGAAGCCATCCTCGCTCGTAGTTGATGTTGCCCCTCTTGTTGAGGCGGGTTCGCTCCTTTAACCTGCTCAAATTGCGGTCCCACACCTGCATCTTGCTCAAACGGTTGCCCCGCACCAAAAATGAATTCGAGATCCATCTCAATAGCAACAATAAGCTCTCAAAATCTCTCTCTCTCTCTCTCTTTCCCCGACAAAACAAAAGAAGAATGAAGGTTGAAAGCAACAACTGGCAGTTGTTTGTAGGGTCTGTCCAGCAAAGGAAATAGCCACGCGGTCAGTGTCTCCAGGCGACGTGGCACGATCTCAGCCCTCTATCTCGCGCGCTCACAAGCAATCCCCGCATACGAAAATCAGTCAATCAGAAGGTTTCTCCGCGCGGCCAGTTACTCCCCAGGCGAAAAAAAAATGTTACAATTTACCCCCTCGGATTATTTTTAATCAAAAAAAAAATCAATCAATTGGTCCGGAAGACCTTGTAAATCTCCAAATTGGTCCGGAAGACCCCGTTAATTTCCAAGAAATCAATCAGTTGGTCCGGAAGACCTTGTAAATCTCCAAATTGGTCCGGAAGACCCCGTAAATTTCCAAAAAAAAAATCAATCAATTGGTCCGGAAGACCTTGTAAATCTCCAAATTGGACCGGAAGACCCCGTAAATTTCCAAAAAAAAAATCAATCAATTGGTCCGGAAGACCTTGTAAATCTCCAAATTAGTCCGGAAGACCCCGTAAATTTCCAAAAAATCAATCAATTGGTCCGGAAGACCTTGTAAATCTCCAAATTGGTCCGGAAGACCCTGTAAATTTCCAAAAAATCAATCAATTGGTCCGGAAGACCTTGTAAATTTCCAAAATTGGTCCGGAAGACCTTGTAAACCACCAAAATTAACGAATTGTCTGGGAAGGCTTAATAATGTCCAAACTGTCTGGGAAGGCTTAATAATGTCCAAAATGGCTTAGGAAGGCTTAAAAATTTCTAAAAATTTAATAACCAAATCAACCTATAATTAAAAGGCCGGGAACGTCCTTAAACCCTGAAGATTATAGTGGAAGGCTGGGAACGTCCTTAAACCCTTCTTATTTGAGAAAGTTATTTGGCGTAACACCGTGCGAACTCTAAACAATCGGCGTTACCTGATTCTGCGATGCTGAGGAACTGCACTTCTTAAAGTACCGTGGATTACCAAGAAATTATGCGATTATGTACGCTCTATAGAAAGTTAGAATTCATCCCTCCTTTTGTTCTCGATTCTATAAACTTCTTGTCAAACCGTGCGTATGACCTCTCCTTTTTCCCCAAGTAAAGTCCATCTGCAATGACTTTATCTGTTCTACGATGATTCGTTTCTGTAAAGTCTATCTGCAACGACTTTATTTCTCAACGATGTTTCGTTTCTTTTTCTTTTCTCCCCAGTAGGGTCCACGTGACTTTATTGCTTGACGGATATTTGTCTATCCCCCGCAAAAGGCGATGTCTGATTTCTTTCTTTCCCCGCAGGTCTCGAACTACGATCGGCTTGATTCCACTTGGATACGTAGGTAGCCTGACAAAGGTTCAGCCACTCGACCAACTTGGTCACCTTCTTTCTCACTCTTCTCTCGATTTGGAACTCATGTTTCAGATCAGTTCCTTTTCTTAATCGATGACCCTCCCTTCCTTGCAAGAAACATTTCCGAGGGTCTGCTGTTAGTACCTAACCTGAAAATGAGTTATTAGACATTCTAGAACTCACAGGGACCTCCCAGGTATTTACGAACTACGTAGGACTTATCCAGGATTTCCCGAAAAGCCCAGATAAGAAGATATTCTCGACTAATTGGATGAGGGATCGAAGACATACGTTATCTAGGAGTTCTCCAGAGTCCAGATTGATCAGAGCCTCGAAAAACGTGCTAATCCCTTAGACCGGTCGGGCGGCCACTCTTCCGGATGGGCGGCCACTCCTTTCAGGTCAACTTTTCTTATAAATAGGTGACCTCAGCTCACTATTTCGACACACAATTCTCTCCCCAGAGTTCTAAAGCCTAAACGAACGTCAGAACTCTCCCTCCAAGCCTTTCTAGCAATCCCGAAGGTTCGGCGAATCCGCGCGAGAGATTCGACTTCGTTCTTGTCAAGATTGGTGAGAATTTGTCATGTTTTCTTAGTTTAGATCTGATTTATGCTAGTTTCATTATGTTTATACACCTATATTCATGTGATTCATAATGTGTTCTTCATGTTCTTACTAGAATTCATAATATGCTCTATGTCTAGGGTAGCGATCTTCATGTTTATGTGTTTATTTCATACATGTTTCATGATATTCTTATTATTATGCTAGATCTACGGCTTATCCCATGCATAACATGCTAGATCTAATGTTTTAATCCCTACTCATATTGTATAGCCGATGATGATCCACGAGATCTAGGAACTACTTCTAAACCCTAAACTTTAGGTAAATATTCCATGATCAGTAAATCTCTAATGATGAATATGAGGACTACTCATTGATCTTATCAATGGTATAATCATAATTCTAGGATGTGAGCATCTTGTATGATTCTTTCTCCTCCCCCTTCATTATGCATGATCTCGCTTCTTCTCTCTATTCCTATTATATGCGAACTACGCTGACCTGAGCTTCTCATCACGAGAAGAATGTAGGCAATCTTCGGATCCGGTCTCAATCACTAACACACTACTAACACATTCATCATGATAGAAAGTCCGACTTCTCAGGCGATAGGAGTGATAACTTGATATTCTTCTCTTCTCGTAACTTGACCCCTAAACCCTCTCTGTTAGCTGTTTCTCAATGTTTTAGCTCAATAAAAACAACGTGGCGACTCTTAATAAGTTAAATGACAATTTGAATATCCTAATCCCATAGAAAAGATAAATAAAGATAATAAAAGAAAGACTTCCCGTGCGTCGCCCGCAATCGGAAAAGGGTATTCACAGTGGCGACTCTGCTGGGGACTAGCTTTGAACATCTTCAAGCATAGAGGGTCAAACTTTCGTCAATATCATGATTGTACTTACTTGTTTCTTTCCCCTTTGTACTTTATCTCTTGTACTTTTTTGCCTCCCTTGTACTTAGGTGCGTTAATATCTTAACCGTTTCCTATTGTACCCTTTTTAACTGTTTTGCATTTCATACATGTAAATACAAAAAACTCTATGTTTTCTCCCTCATAAAATAACTAGTTGTTGTCCGCACACTACCACTAGGTCCATGTCACACTGCACACCCTACTGGATACTCCGCTTAGTGCATAGATTTTGGTGATCCTGTCGCCTCTATCTTAGTGGCACCCGGGCTATCTAACTCACTTTTTCACTTGTGAAGCAGTCGAGGTTAATCCCTTGTTCATTTCGAAACCATGCACTCACAGAGTCTAGGACACTCCAAAGTTGACTGATTGGTTTGACTAGCTTTTCTTTATAGATAATTAACGTGTCGTTCATGCCGTCATCCGTTAAGTCTTTAATGAGTCGAGATCCTTCGAGAGAAAAAAGCACAAAAAATGAAATTCCCTACAAGGGTGTGCATATAGTAAGCCGAGTGATGCTTTGTACAAGGATCTTAACTCGTTAAAAACTTAACATAAATGTTACGTTAAATGCCTTTAAACAAGGGTTAGTCGCTAGGATATGTTAGGTCGGTGGAAGTCGCTTGCCCTATAGGACCCTCGCCCAAATTGTCCGTTTGGGGTGTGCAATATTGGTGAAAAACGAGGGGTCTATAGACGTAGTGATGACCTCCACTGATCCAGGTTTGGTAGATAGTAACCCAAAAAAGGGGTACCCCTTTCAACCATTAGGACTAATAATACATTGTTTTGTAAATAACAAAATACATTGCATGAGCCTTGTCCCGTCCTAAACCTCTTGTCCGCTACCTCTACCGAGAAGCAAGTTTGGGTCTGTTCCGGTGGTCATCTTCAACGGTCAAGGCTTCCGCAAGCTCAGTCTTCAATCTCTGCATCAACGATGTCTCCATCATCAGAGCCTACTACTCCTAGTGTCTCCACTCCGCCAGTCTCCTCTTCTGCCGATCCAGAGATCGCCGCCAGTATCAATCCCTCGGATATTCCGCCACCTCTCCATGCCTTCTTCACCAACCTCATGCTATAGATTTCCAAGCTTGAGGATCGAAGCAAGTCTCTAGAAAGGGTCAACCAAGAGCTCAAAGATCATCTTCATACTGAAATGAAGAAGAAAGGCGTAGCAACTAGCTTCCATAATGGGGAGGCTATCCTAGTCGAATATGAGATAGTGTCTATGACCTACCCCACCAATGATGATGATATTCCTCTCAAGGTGCCCAACTACCAAAGGGTTCCTCCTCCTGATTTCGGTACTAAATCAACCTCCAGCAAGGGTCCATATGAGCCGTCACCAGAATTGATGGGTAGTTACTTGCCCTCTACCAAGTTGCCACCACCTTCACTACCGTTTAGCATCGGTGCCGCCGTACCTACAATCTCCACTGCTCCTCTCGCTACTCAAGCCTATGGTAGCACAGACTTCTCCAATCACCCTCTAGTGGTTGCCATGCAAGAACAGATCCGCAAGCTATCCGACACGGTCTCCAAGCAATCCGCTCTGATAGTCAAAACTATTGACCCAAGCAATGTGGGTGCTCTACCTAGAGACTTCAAGATGCCGAAGGTCTCTACGTTCCATGATATTACTTGTCCCAAGACTCATCTTGACAGTTATGTGCTAGTCATGAGAGCTCGTGACTGCACCAATGAGCAAATGGCCTGAATCTTCCACACCACCTTGGACGGAATCGCTTTCCGTTGGTTCTTGAGTTTGGATCCCAGGTATTTACGAGCTGTGCAGGACTTATCCAGGATTTTTCCAAAAAGCCTGGATAAGAAGATATTCTCGACTGATCGGATGAAGGATCGAAGATAGACGTTATCTAAGAGTTCTCCAAAGTCCAGATTGATCAAAACCTCGAAAACCGTGCTAATCCCTTGGACCGGTCAGGCGGCCACTCTTCCGGCCGGGCGGCCACTCCTTCCAGGTCAACTTTTCTTATAAATAGGTAACCTCAGCTCATTATTTCGACACAAAACTCTCTCCCCCGAGTTCTACATCCTAAATTGACGGCAGAACTCTCCCTCCAAGCCTTTCTAGCAATCCCGAAGGTCCGACGAATCCGCGCGAGAGATTCGACTTCGTTCTTGTCAAGATTGGTGAGAATTTGACATGTTTTCTTAGTTTAGATCTGATTTATGCTAGTTTCATTATGTTTATACACCTATACTCATGTGATTCATAATGTGTTCTCATGTTCTTACTAGAATTCATAATATGCTCTATGTCTAGGGTAGCGATCTTCATGTTTTTTTGTTTATTTCATACATGTTTCATGATATTCTTATTATTATGCTAGATCTATGGCTTATCCCATGCATAACATGCTAGATCTAATGTTTTAATCCCTACTCATATTGTATAGCCGTTGATGATCCACGAGATCTAGGAACGACTTCTAAACCCTAAACTTTAGGTAAATATTCCCATGATCAGTAAATCTCTAATGATGAATATGAGGACTACACATTGATCTTATCAATGGTATAATCATTATTCTAGGATGTGATCATCTTGTATGATTCTTTCTCCTCCCCCTTCATTATGCATGATCCCGCTTCTTCTCTTTATTCCTATTATGTGCGAACTACGCTGACCTGAGCTTCTCATCATGAGAAGAACATAGGCAATCTTCGGATCCGGTCTCAATCACTAACACACTACTAACACATTCATCATGATAGAAAGTCCGACTTCTCGAGCGATAGGAGTGATAACTTGATATTCTTCTCTTATCGTAACTTGACCCCCGAACCCTCTCTGTTAGCTGTTTCTCAATGTTTTAGCTCAATAAAAACAACGTGGCGACTCTTAATAAGTTAAATGCCAATTTGAATATCCTAATCCCATAGAAAAGATAAATAAAGATAATAAAAGAAATACTTCCCATGCGTCGCCCGCATTCGGAAAGGGGTATTCACACCCGTCACCCTAATTATTCTGCCCAAAACTGCCCCAGACAGCTTGGCACGGTCGTGATCACAAAGTGGCACGGTCGTGCCAAACGTGTTGCCCCAACATAACGCTTATGTTTAATTTTGGCACGGTCGAGCTTTGTTCTTAGAACGGTCATGCTTTATAACTGGCACGGCCGTGCCAGGTCAATTTTCAACCTTTTCCAATTTTAGCCTTTTTTATCAATTCGTTCTTTTGTGTGTGACCCCATAGGATTGTATTAAGTTGGAAATGAGTCCAACCAAGGTCAAACTCATAAATCATGAGCGGACTTTAGCAAGACATCATGACTACCCAATTAATATAACTTAACGAAGTTCATTTATCCTCATAGAATATATCACAATCCTTTTGTCACGCGATATCATATTGAACATAAGCCACGGTCTAAGTCAACTTAAGTGTCCAATGCTTTCTCGATCCCGAGTAGATTGATATGAGCAAATGACATTGAACACATCAATTCATTTGGGTATAGCCATATACTATCATCAATCTCATTCTCGAGTGGCCAAGCAGATATCTCTCTTTGAGATAAAGAGGGACAACATCCCATATTGACTTATCATTCTTCCTTACAAAAATCCGATTGTGCCAATTGAAACCTTTATAACTACCTGGTTAAGGGTAGCGTTTGAGTACGTTAAATACAACGTTCATCATGTGGAAGACGATGATAATCTCAGGTCTAAGGATATCAATGATATAACTATATGACATTTAATTATGACATTTGACCATGACATAAATCTCATAGTGGGTCATGTCCAGTACTTGTTCACCAACAAGTACCCATAAGTTTAATTTGTATCACATACATATGATCATTAGATGATCATCAATTAAACTTATACTAGTTCTTCATAAGTACTAGGGACAGATATTATTATAATAAACATGCAAAAACATATAATAATCCAAGGTTGTTATCTCCATAACAAATGAGAATATGACATAACGTAAGGCCTTTTATCAAGGGCCTAGGGCATAATCTCCAACAGGCGTGCCTCTAATGGTGAGATGTTTAGAAATCCCCACCTCTCTGCTAAACAAATCGAACTCAGTACTGCAGAACTCCAAACCATTATCTGTACAGAGCTTCTTGATCTTCTTCCCTGTCTGGTTCTCCACTAACGTCTTCCAGACCTTGAAATTTCTTAGAGCCTCATTCTTGTGCTTCATGATAATCACCCAAGTCCTCCTCGAATAATCATCAACCATAGACAAGAAATATCTGTGCCCCCTTAGAGACTCCTGACATGAAGGTCCCCAACAATCTAAATGGATGTAATCCAGAACACCTTTTGTGTTATGTATGCCCTTGGGAAAACTATTACGCTTTATATTCCCTAGCATACAATGCTCATAAAATTTAAGATCCTTGATCTTATGGCAACATAGAAGATCCATTTTAGCCAGCTCATGCATCCTTCAAGTGCTCATGTGACCGAGCCTGATGTGCCACAGCTTAGACATATCTCCCTCGTTCACCTCTGATGATGCAACCATAGCCGACCCTGCAAGCATCCTTCCTTGGAGGAAATACAAGGAGCCCCGCTTAAGGCCTCTCAGTACCACTTCTGAACCATTACAGACAATAACTGCTCCACTTTTACCTTTGAAACTGAAACCTTTGCTTGTCTAGTTGACTAATAAAAATCAGATTCTTTGTCATAAGCAAAACGTGTCGAACCTCGTTCAAAGTGACAAACCTACCATCATGAGTCTTGACCTTGATCGAACCAATACCGACAACCTTACAGACTGTACTGTTGGCCATGCTTATATCACCACCATCTATCTGCCTGTAATCAATAAACCATTCTCTCCTAGGACTGATATGGTAAGAAGCTCCTGAATCAAGAATCCACGCATCAGATGCGCGTGCTGATTCTGATGTAACTAGAGCATAATCCTCTTCTGAACTGCTATCCTTGGCCATCATTGCCTCTGCTCTGACTGGTGCCTTACCTTGCTTCTTTATGGGACAATCGAATTTCCAATGCCCCTTCTCCTTGAAGAAATTACAGACATCCCCAGGTTGTGGACCCCTCTTGTGTGAAGAATTACCTTTATTGTTCTACTTCCCACTAGAACCCTTATTGCTACTGCTAGCAACCAAACCTGATGACTAGGTATCTGCCCCATTCCCAATCGCCTTTCGGCGTAATTCCCTCATCTTGAGAGAAGTTTTCACTTCCTCTAAAGTGATTCCATCTTTACGATTTATGCACGAATTGACATAATGTTCATAAGACATAGGTAAAGATACTAAAGCTGCAAGGCTGCATCCTCGTCATCCACAATAACTCCTATATTACACATTTCAAGTAATGCAGAAGTAAATCTATCAAGATGATCATTAATGGGCATACCTTCTGTCATACGACAATCATACAGATTCTTCTTCTTCAGGTATAACTTGTTGGTCAATGAACGTGTCATGTACATATCTTCCAACTTTAACCAAAGTTTGCTTTCAAAGTCTGTTCCTGCAACATTGGTTAGGATCTCATCATCCAACTGTCTGATGATCTTAGCGTGAGCCTTCTGATCTAACTTCTTCAATGTCGCTGCCTCATTTGCTGCTGCTAGTTTGTCCTTCTCTGACTATTCTGCGGTAGCTTCTGTGGTGATTGCCTTAACCTTGGGATTCTTTCGATCCCTGATTGCAATCTCCAACGGTTCCCATAAATCTTTGTCTATCAACAAATCCTTTATCTTGATCTGCCAAAGAGAAAAACTATTCTTCCCATTGAACTTGTCGATCAAATCTGCTCCTTGACCCATCTTCTTGTTCTCTACAGCGGAATCCCTGAATCTCTAACCACGAACCAAAGCTCTAGTATTACCAAAGCTCTGATACCACTTGTTAGAGCAATTAACAAGACTTGATGAGAAAAGCAAGCAATCACAAGAACACAGATTTACGTGGTTCACCAACTTGGCTACGTCTATGGGGAGGGGAGAGAATATTATTATCAATATGGAGAAACGATTACAAGATCACACTACTACTGCTGCATGAATTTTGATCACAAAATTCCTAACTGTGCAACTGTAGAATTACAGATCTCTCTGACCACTCTAATAATTTGTTTATGACAATCTGAGGTGTGATCTTGATCTAAACTAGTAGCCTCTATTTATAACACTTAAAGTCTATCTCAAAATCTGGTAGGAACTTGTAATACAAGTCCAAAACGGACTTGAAACCTTTCCTTCTGCGAACCTGGAAGTCTGCAATAATTCTGGCCCGGATTGCACTAGGTTCGGCTGAGTCTTGAGCATGGTTCGGCCGAACCCATGCCTTGACTCAGCCGAATCCCTTCCTTCACTCGCCCGAATCTCTATTGCTTTCCAAAAAACCTCTTTTCCGATTCGCCTAGTTCGGCCGAGTCTTTCCCTAGGTTCGGCCGAACCCTCTTCTGCTCCGCCCCGAAATTACGAAATCATCTTGTTGCTTAATCCTTTAACTTGGCGTCCCAAATTCAAAGGCATTAACCCAACATTTATCTTTCTAAAAATACACACACAGTTCACTCTTTTTAGAAAACACTCCGGCAAATCACCAACCTTCCTCCATCTCTGTTCTCTCTCTCCCCTTACAGTTTCAATGGAGTCCATGGATGTCGGTGGTGACCTACCATTTTTTATTCTCCAACCTGGATCTACAAATCCGGTGAGTAGATCTCCAACACTGATGAGTAGATCTATAAGTACGACGAGCAGATATACCACTCCGGTGAGTAGATCTACAAGTCCGGCGAGCAGATTTACTCATCCGGCGAACAGATCGACAACTCCGGCGAGAAATATACACAAACACCAGCAAGCAGCTCTCTATTTAACTGTAAGAGGGTGTCAAAGGAAAAATAACGGGGAGCCTGTAAGGGTGAATCTGTACAAAGGCATGCACAAAGATAAAAAATGATATGCTCTGGATTTAGGCAGCTGTGTGCTCTGGTGTTGGGCAGAAGGTATAATAGGTGAAGTGATTGAGTGATGAACTAGAAATGTCCATGGTAGTGATAGTTCATGTATGAAAAAGTCAGCCAGAACTCTTAATTAATTGTTGTTTTATGTGAAACTCCGCCCCTAGTTGTACTCCCTCAGTGCCTAAATGAATCTGAGCAATTTTGGACATTCATGTTGGGATGGAGGGAGTAATATTAATCTTTAATCATCTTGAACAACACTAGATATGAAAATCAACATTAATAAAATATTGTTTTTATTTATTTATTTTGTGAAAAAATGACTCTTATACTTCAATTATAAGAGGAGAATTGGTCTTATACATAAGGGCCTGTTTGGTAGCCAAGAGGGATTAGTATTATAATTAAGGAGGATCTTACTACTCCTCCGATTAATAAGAAGGATCTTAATAATCCTGATAAGAAAACTACACCTATGTTTGGTAGGAGCAGCACAACATAAAACTATCCTCTGATAATTATGTTTACCTTATTTGGTTCACCGTTAAATTACTAAATTACCCACAAAAAGTTCCTCAATTTAAGAACTACAGTATTCCCCATTACTGCTCCATCTTTCGGGGAATACATTTTTAAAGTCGGGAATTCAAAAAGTAAATTGGGTATAAATCAAGTGCTTGAAAAAAAACCTAAATGAAACAAATTCATTTAATCAAATTTGGGTGAATAAAACGAAGAAAATGTTAATTGTCGATGAAAATTTTGTGTGTTGCCTTACTGATGGTGTAGATACCCCGGGGGACTACAGCTTGGCTAGAGCGGTGAGTTACCCTAGGATGTCTATTTGTGTTTTAGAGTCGCCACCTATGTTTTAGAGGAACATAAGAAAAACCTAATGTTTATAGCCTAAGTTTGATTACGAAAATAGAGATTCTTTGTTATGAGGTTCGGGGGTTAGGTTACGAGATGGGAAGTACTTAAACACCCATATCGCCCAACTAAAGTTGGTCTTGCTTGATCAAAATCTACATAAGTGATGAAATGCTCTTCTTATTCTTGATGATAAAAGGGGGGGGGTAAAAAAGGGGTGTTTGGAATGTAGGGAGATGACTCCGTGACTAGCTTCAATGAAGTGAAGTAGTCTTTGGTGTCATGTCCTAAAATGTTTGGGTGATTGCACTTTTGATTAAAGAAAAAGAAAGAGAGAAGAGATAAAGTAGAAAAGGAGAGAAAAGAGTAGCCTTTTACCTATACTTCAAAGAACTTCAAAGACTGCTTCAAGAGGTTCTTAGGAAATTGCCTTGTAAGTATTTGTGTATAGTTTTTGTTAATGAGTCCAATCCTCATCCTCCTCTTCAATGGTGAATTAGAGGGGGTTTTATAGGTAAAGAAGGTGTGTTTTTGGTGCCAAAACCAAGTCACAAAGGTCAGTTTCCCGGGCAAATCTTGTTAAAAGGAGCAAGGGAGGGATTCTTGGCAGAAATCTGTAACTGACGCCCAGGTGCGCGCGCCTCCTGCCTTGGTGGCGGGATGCGCGTACCTCTGGCCCCAACGGGTGAAAGTGCGCGCCTTGGAGATGGCAAAAATGATAGAATGGACTAGAAAGTCAGCACTGTTATTCAGTTTGGTCCCTGGACTTAACAAAGTCAGTCAGGAACTTAATGGAAGTAACAGAAACTAATGAGAAACACTTAAAATAGGGAGAAACACAAAATCAAATGTGCAATCGGGGTGAGCGGTCCAAGGCGGGGTGGCTACAGAGCCCCTCGGCAATGTGGATTGTAAAGCAAAACGCGTCGACGAAAGAACAAAACATCCGCCGAGGACATCACCAGGAAAAAGGCAAAGACTCGATGAAAACAAGAATCTTGAAATTACAAGAGATAGGAGTGCGATCCCTGTGTGAGTGTCTTTTGCTGATAGTAGGGGTGCGGTGATAGAAATCGGCCCACCATGGCCAAAATTTAGAGTCCGTATAGAGGACTTGGAGGGACTGGAGAGTCTGCCTGCCGAAGTAGAGGGACTCGAGAGTCTGCCTGCTGATTTGGAGGGACTGGAGAGTCTTCCTGCCAATGTAGAGGGACTCGAAAGTCTGCCTGCTGATGTAGAGGGACTCGAAAGTCTGCCTGCTGATGTAGAGGGACTCGAAAGTCTGCCTGCTGATGTAGAGGGACTCAAAAGTCTGCCTGCTGATTTGGAGGGACTGAAGAGTCTTCCTGTCGATGTAGAGGAACTCGAAAGTCTTCCTGCTGATTTGGAGGGACTGGAGAGTCTGCATGCCGATGTAGAGGGACTCGAAAGTCTACCTGCTGATTTGGAGGGACTGGAGAGTCTGCCTGCCGATGTAGAGGGACTGGAGAGTCTGCCTGATGGTTTAGAGGGACTGGAGAGTCTTCCTGCCAATGTAGAGGGACTCGAAAGTCTGCCTGCTGATGTAGAGGGACTCAAAAGTCTGCCTGCTGATTTAGAGGGACTCGAAAGTCTGCCTACTGATTTGGAGGGACTCGAAAGTCTGCCTGCTGATTTAGAGGGACTCGAAAGTCTGCATCTACCTGTTATGCGTATGCTTTGTAAATTCATGTGCTCGTGTGAGATGAGAGAAAATTGTGCTTGTAGTGTGAAATGTGATTTGAAAAGCAGAGATTGCTTGAGAGAGATTTTGCAAAGATGGAGAAATTGGTTTTGTGTGTGATGTGATTTAAAAGGAGCTTTGATGAATGCTGTTCATACCTTCACTTACCATGGCCGCTTGATTTGGGATAGATTTCTGATGCCGTGGCTTTGATGAAGGATGCCGACACTTTTGATGAAGATGAGTCGCTTGTACTTTGATAGAGTGTCGGTGAGATGACATTCTAGATGATGGGTTGGTCGTGCCAAAAGGCTGCCTACGCATCCCTTAAAGAGAATCAGACCAGCGTAGCTCAAGGATGATGGAGAACGCTGGGGAAGAAGCTAAGAGCAAAATAAAGCATATACTTTTAACACAAGCAAGAAAAAGAAAAAAGAAGAAAAAAAAAAAAGAAAAATCTTTTTGTCGCTTTTTTTTTTTAGTTCGTGGGTGAACCATTTTAAGCATTGTGTGTTTGTTAAGCCAACCAAAGATCAAGTCATGTTCGATCGAAGTCTGGATTGCCTCGTTGAATTCTGTCGTTGTCGCCGCTGTGCCCAACGAAGATTGATGTCTAGACCCAAGAGATTTTCCGATTGTGGGGCTCCAATAGACTTTTGATGTCGAGATACCAAGGGGTTGCTGATTGTAAAGCCCCTAGAATTCCTTTGATGCCAAACTTTGAGTGGCTGGCATAGCCCCAAGATAAATCAGCCCTTGGCCTATTCGAGTAAATTGTCTTTTATTGACGTGAGCAAGCCCCAAGAGAAGATTATTGATACCAAGCTTCGAGATATTGCTAAGACCCAAATGTCATGTACTTGTTGTTTGCGAGCTTCAAGACGGTGGAATGTGAAGACCTTTCGTTGTAAAGCCCCAAATTATCTTGGAATCAGCTCGGTATTGAGAGCGGATGCACCGTCAGGTAGGATTCTTGATAGACATCTCCTTCTTACTCTTACTAGGGAGATGAATACCCTCATTGTGGTCGGTACCCAAATGGCGGAAAGCTTATGTCAAAAGATGCAGTAGTGTCTTGTGGTGTCGTCGAGGTCGCAGATGATAATGTCTTGGTGTGATAAGGTCCCCAAATAGGTATGCTTGCTTGAGTCTTCTTGAGTTGAACTAAAGACAGATCTTCGGATGCAACTAGTGCTTGAGGCGCCAGAGCCACACTTTTTGCTTTTGATCTTGGAGAAGGGGGTGCTGAATTGCAGAAACATTGGGATTGGCTATGGCATTTCCCGCTATAACCCTGTTTTGATAGAGTTTAGCATATTGAATCTTTTTCCATTTCTCTAAGACTTTCTTCATAACCTTGTCGTAAGTCACAACATAATAATCATCAAATTCATTCATAACATCGGAACCCTCCTTTCAAACCAGAAGACCTTTGACGTGAAGTACTAAGAGACCCTTGAAGCTTGATCGCTTTTATGAAGCCATAATACTACTCCCAGATTGCATTGCTCGGGTACCATTACCCAAAATCTTGTTAATTGCGAAGCCCCAATATTTCCCTTTGCTTGGATTTTTGTAATGTCGTAGCCCAAAGGATTGTAGATTACGAAGCCCCTTGAGACTTTTGGTGCCAAAATAATTGAGGATGCCTCCAATGTTGCATATAGCTTTGCTAGGGCCATTGTTGGGAGGTGAAGTGAATTGCTTCTTGCCAAAGGAGACTTTTAAACTTGAGTATAGCCCCTAGAGTGCCACTATTGATTATAAATGGAGCAAGAAAGGCCCATCCTTGATTGGAAGAACAGGCACGAGCACACATGACATGAAGGCTTTTTGACGTTCCTCTTGAGAGATTTTGAGGGTAGTCTCACACATCTTTCTTAAGCATAGCCTCTAGGGCTCATTAAATGTCGAGAGTAGCAAAAGAATCTCTCATTCTTGAGTCACATAGCCCCTAGGGCGTCATCATTTATAAAGCAAAGCAAGAGACTCGTCCTCGTGTGGGGAATAATCATAAGAGGACATGGCAAGAGCTATTCCATTTCTCGGGAAGCCTTCGGCATACTGTAAGGGCACATGCTTGGAGAAGCTTGAAAACTGAGTCACACGTTGTTGCCATTTGCTGCCCAAGCCAATTAACTCACTAGGGACCATTTGTGCAACCTCGTACCCCTCAATGATGGGCTCATTCTCGGATGGATCTTAGTTACCATGGGGCTTCTTTCTTATGAACCCAATAATGCCCATTGCAAGAACAATCTTTCTTATGCCAATAACCCAAGACGACATTTGATTGTGTCATATCTTGTCGAGCCCTTTGCAATTACGAAGTTGACTCGGTAGGGAACTGGCTTGCTGAGGAGATTCAATGTAGAACTTTTCTTCTTTAGAGGCTGGGGATCTCCATTTTTCTTTCCCTTCTCCCTCTCACTCTCTCATTTTTTTTTATATGACGCACTCTATTTTTTGCCTAGACCGCCCTTTCGGGTTTTCGATCTAGCGGGCATCTCTATTGCGTCTTCATTTTGACTCGATTAATAAGGAAGTGTGCATTGACTCTAGCTGAGGATGAGAGACATGTGACTTTGCGGTGGAGACCTTTTGTCACTAATGATGAGTGACATTGACTTGACTAGGGAAGTAGCCCCTAGTATTGACTTGTATTTTTATTTATTGAATGACTTACGAAGGCAAGTAAGTCATTAAGAGAGAAGAGAAAGAAAGCCCCAATTTGATTGCAAGAAATTGGGAACATAGCTGAAAGAAGAGAAGCCCCTAGACTCGACAAGGAACGTGAAATGATTTCAAATCTAGGAAAGTTTTTCAATCTTGAGGTGATTAATTCATTGGAAAATGACTCGTATAAAGATGTCTTCACAAGTTCGAGATGAAGGCCGATCACCATAACGCATTAGGGCTAAACATATCTTCTTTCTTGCATGAGACCGGACCCGAAGGTTGCCTACATTTCTCCAGTGTAGAGGCTCAGGTCACACTCCATTCACCGTGATGATTGTTGATTTTTCTTCGTCCTTCGTTGGAGAATGATGATGATGATCTTGATGTGAACTTCCTTAAATGAGGGGGATATTTTTTATTTTTATTTTTATGCTCTAACTTTTTCCTAGGTTGTTTTGAAGAGTCAACCTAGCGAGCTTTTTTTTTTTTTAATCCCCCTTTGAAAACTTTGCTTGGTGTTGCTCCACCTTGTTTTGCTTCTTGGCTTTGTCGTTGATGTTGTCGCCTTCATCACGATGTTTAGCCCCTAGGCGTTCAAGTGATGGTCTTCGTTCCAAAACATGCTTAGACATCTTTTCATCATTTTACCAAGAATTAGATTGAACAACTTGGAAGAGTGTATGAGGACAAGAACGACTTTTATTAAGACCGACTCAAACTTTAACATTGACGAGAAGGAAGAAAACTTAATGCACACATAAGAGGACTTTTGACTCTTTTTTTATTCCTATTACTAGGTAGAGAAAGAGAAACAGAGGTTGCTGTCGTCGTCCCCCATGTCGTTGTAGTCCTCATTGTCGTTGTAGTCTTCCATGTCACTACATTCTTCCATGTCGTTGCTCGGATTGCTCGGGAACCCTTCATCGTTGAAGCTTGTCTCATAGGAGGACTCGGCCACTTCTTGGAGCAAATTGTCAACTCTAATTCCCGCATTATACATGCTTGCAAAATCCAGATAAAAGGCCCCACTAAGATGAGTTCGGTGGTCCAAAGTCAAACATTTCAAGAAGATGTCCATTTGTTCCTTCATTGAGGGCCTATCCACAATCTCGGCTAACTTGTCATTCTAACGGCGAGAAAAGTCCCCAAATGATTAATTGCCCTCTTGCATGGTGTTCTCAAATTCTTTTTTCGTGGGACGGTGCATGTAATTGCCTTCATATTGTGACTTAAAGGCAAGCATAGCGGCATCCCAATTGAGGCGGGTGGAAACCGGGAGACCCATATACCAATCTTTTGCGACCCCATCAAGAGTGAGTGGGAAGAATTGTGCCATTATTTGAGGAGACACTTTCTTTGGTAGCATGGCCCAAATGTAGGAGTCAACATGAGCATCGGGACAAGAGTTGCCATTGAACTTTCCAATATCGGGCATTTTGAATTTTTCGGGGAGGGCCACCATTGTGTTCATGAAAAAAGAAGCTTGATGAAGATCGGTGCTCGGGCCCTTGTGCCAATTTAGCCCACTAAGCTTTTGGTCAATGTAGGACATGATAGTGTTGACAAAACCAGTGTCGATGCTTAGGACCTCTTTCCTTTCGTTTGTGAGCACCTTCAATTGGTTCTTGAGCTTAGCAAGTTCTTTCTTATAGGCCATTCTCTCATGCTTAAGACGGGCTTGCCACAAATCATCCTTGCGTCGGGCATTCTCGGCGAGTGCATCAATTTGTCCTTTCAGTGCTTTGATCATGTTGACTATATCCTCGTTGGACCGGGAAAGATTGCCACCGTTGTTGTTGCCATCGGAAGCCATTGGACCTATTAAAGAACATGGTTGATCTTAGGATGGCCCCACAAACACCTTTTGGGTAAAATTATTTAACCCACAAACAAGAAAAAGACTCAACCACATAAGGAAAAATGACTCTCTTTTTTTTTATTTATTTACAAAGTCGGAAGGACGTAGTCCTTTTTTGGGATTTCTAGAAAAATAGTGGAATCGTCACACTAGTATATAGACCTTCCCGTGGTCCCATATACTCATCGGATTCTACCACGCTTGTGCTACCTACATGTGACGGGATTAAACTAAATTAATGTCATAAAGCATACATGCGGGGACGGATTTTTTATTTTCATCCATAATAACCACTTGGGGACGGAGTTTTATTTCGTCCATAATAACCACTTGTTTCTTTTGGAAACGGCATGTATGATTTGATGACATTAGTTTAGGGAAATCTCGACACACGAAAACTGACTTGGTCACGGAGTGTTAGAACCTAGACTAAGAATGTGTTGGCTTGTGCTAGGCTAATGAGAGGCTTAAGGTCACCCCCGGCATGTAGTCATGAACTACGCCACGGGTTGAGGTTTACCGCTTCAAGAGAGTCAAGGTCGGGTGGAGCTTGAAACTCTCTAGGACGGGCCTCGACGGGTTTGGGGTTATAAACTTGTGCGACTCGATAGTGAGCAATTTATAGGAGATTGTGCACGTAGTGTGAGGTCCAACATGTGACAAAACATTTTTTACTTTTTTTTTATGAAAGAAAAGAAAATAAGCACATAATTAAAACTCTCGAATCACCCGTGTGTAAGTACCCCAATCTAAAATTGACCTACCTTAGAGGAATTTTTGGTACCATTTAGGGATAAACCAATGGACCAGGACCTCACTAGGATAAACCTAATATTCCAAGACTGAACTGGAATTAAAATTAGAAAAATCCAGAAGCTCGCCAAGTCGAGTCGTACGGATGGTTTGGGTACCTGAGGGGTTGAGACGAACTGCTATGTTGGGCACCCTAAGTCCCTATAAATTGAACCCCAGGCTGATCATTTCAGGGGGGGGGAATATTGTTTAGATAGGGGAAACTCTGCAGAAATTGTGTCTGGGAGAAAGATCACCCTTATAATTGAGTGAAGGAAAGGAAGATAGACTAGAACCATCATAGGTGAGGTCCCCTTCCCCCATCTTCTCTTCATCTCAACTCTATTTTGCTTTGTTAATAATATTACATGTTCTTATTTACATTCTTGTAAGACTTGTCCTCTCAAGCATATATATATCATATTACTACAAGACTTGTCCATTTCAAGCATATATATCTATATATATATATATATATATATATATATATATATATATATATAATATGAATTAAACCATGAGCATGATTCAAGGTGCCCTTCATACTTTTGTGTGAAAGAGGTTCAAACCTAAGGATGATCATGGTTTGATTTCTTTGTTCTAAATGGCTTAAAGATCTCTTTATCAAGGTGAAAGCTCATGTCTTTATGTTAGTATTCCACAAACTAGGCCATGATGATCATGTTGGGGGATAAAGGCTCAATCTTTATCATCCCAACCTTGATCTAGCTAAAAAATCCCTAAGATTGGGTCATAAAGATTGGATCTTTATGTTGTTCTTGTTGTCCCTCAAGGTTAATCTTTCATAAAAAGTCCATTTTGATGGTAAAGTTTCAATCTTTACTCATCAAATGGCAATTTTGGCCCAAAGAGCATGTTCACCACCTTTCTCAAAACTTCCCCAATGATTGTCTTGATCACACCCAAAACCTTTGTTTTTGGTGTCTAATTTGTGATCAATGACATAAGGATGATCAAATCCATGTTTTTGTTAAAAGAAAATAACTGAAAATGATCATTTCAGTCCAGTTTCAACAAGAACACTCTGTTTTGCCTAAAACTGAACAATTTTCTGATAAACTGTCAAAAATCCCTGGAATGCCCTCCCCATCCGTACGGCTACTTTGGCCGGGGAGTGTATTTTTCAGTTTCTTCCTTTTTTTGTCAGAATTTTTGCAAAATAACCCTTTTCTGTTAAATAATTAACCTGTTTTGCTAAAAGTCAGTTTCTCCCATTTTTGAAACACACACACACACACATATGCACTTTATTTACTAACGTTAGGGAGACTCGGTCCTATCCGAGGAGACTTGGGTGACGTAAAACTCTTCCCAAGGCGTAACCTGACCTCCGAACTAATACAATCTCTAACCTTTCCATTTGTTGGGTTAAATAATTAACAAATGTGGCGACTCCGTTATGTTTTTGCGTGATAACCGTGTTTGGCGTTTCGCCCCCATACTCATCGCGTTTCCCGCGCGGGGCGAAATCCTTATAGTGGAGACTCCGCTGGGGAGTAAAGTGTTTGAAAACTTCTTTTTAGAAGCTTTGAGGACACTTATGTGTGGGTCAAACTCCCGTCCCCCGTTTTCATTAACTTTTGTGTTTGTTTTGTGTGTGCTGAGTTTCTGTTTGAATCTTTCGGAGTGGAAACTGTTCTGGATGTGCAATAAACTGGGGCTTGATGATCAGAAGTTGAAAAACTGCAAAAAAATAATAGCCAGGATGCTATAGCCGTACGGCTATGTTGAGCAGGGAACAGAATGTTTCAAAATTTGACAATTCTGTGCAGGGCAGAAACATTCTGTGTCCCTTTTTATTCTGCTTATCCAGGTTCCAAATTTACAGATTTGTTTGTGCACATTACCTTCTTCTTTTCTAGCCAAAACTTGGTTTTTAAAGCTTGGTTATGCACAAGTCTTTTTGGACATAAATTTGGGTTTTTAAAGCCTCCTTGTGCATAACCCATTTTGTAAAAAATTTTGAATCCTTTTGTTGTGCACAACTTGTTTTACAAATGGTTTTAAAAGGATTGTTTCTTGTGAAGTCTTGATTTTAAAGGACCTTTGGTTGTGCACAATTTGTTGTATGTACAAGTTTTGGCTTTGTTTGTTCATATGATTCTTGCCTGATTGCTTGTGTAAATAGCTTATTCATGCTTGCTCATTTTTGTCGATTATGCTTATTCATGCTTGTTCATATGTTGATTATACATTGCTCATGATGTTAAAACGAATCGAAAATTTCTATTTTAACTCAAAAGAGAACATAGAATGGCTTCACACTACGCGCACTTGACCTTGCACGCTCCAAATGCCCTTTAAACCCGGGATGGATGCCACGATGCAGCTTGATTGGTGCTCTTGTGCCCTTCTAGCGCGCACGGGTCCATTCCACCTCCCCTTCCGAGCCGAGTCAACCACACTTGTCTGTGACACACAAATACCGAGACTTTGGTTGGTTTTTGGTCTAGCTCACGTTACCATGTCCCTAATACGTGTCTGAGATTAATTATGGCCAAGTTAATGCCCGAGTCACGACTCCTTGTGAAAGCAAGTGTGACCACGGCCAACTTTGACCCGGTCCTTGACTTATGCGTTAATGTTGACCGTAATTAACCTAAGTCATGTATTAAGGATAGGGTGACACTGTGTTGTCAAGTCCTAATGAATGGTTCATACTAATCATCCTTAAGCCCATGGATAAGATTCGAGGGCCCTCATCAAAGATGAGGTTATACCGGAAGTCCCTTAAGTCCCTAAGACGAATCTCGATCTTAACCGGGGCTTAATCATGATTGGAGTGGCTCACCCATTGGGAACCTTGCGATACACTAGACCCTAGGTTTGTCTCTTTTGGTCGGTTGAAGCCGCTTGCCCTATAGGACCCTCGCCAGGGATAGTCCATCCTTGGGAGTGTGCAAGGCAGGTGAAAAACGAGGGGTCTATAGGCGTAGTGATGGCCTCCACTGATCCAGAATGTAGAATAGCTGCGAAAAAAAAAAGAGAAATCTTTTCCAACCAGTTAGGAATAAGACGTGTTTTAAGTAAACATGAACAATAAATGCTAAGCCTTTGAACTGTGCACTAACGTTTGTTCGCATGGCAAGATTTCCTAGTAACAATCAAAAGAGTAAACAAAAATTCCTTTTCTGAAAACCAAAATTGTTAAATTCATCCGAAAATGCATGGCTTGGGCTTCCCCCCCCCCCCAAGGGTCAAACTCGTCTCTCTCAGTAAGTCAAAATCTCGTTTGTGTTGAGTCCCCGCCTTACTCAAAGCATGGCTTTTCGAAGATTCTTCCCGTGGTGCCCTTACGACTTGTCGGTCCTTTGTGCTATAGGAAGCAATGGAAAGCAAATCCTAAGAGATTGAGGAAGATATTCGACTGGATGCACAGGCCCGGCTGGAAGGCAGGGTGAAACTCCTAGAAAGGACGGTGAACACGGTAAGAGATCAAATACGAAAGTCAGAGGTCGATCGCAATGAAGCGATCAAGGTGGTCCAACAGCTCCGGAAGGAGATCAAGGAGGTACTCCACAAAAGGGTTGAGGAGCTATGGGAAAGGGGTGGTGAGAAGCTCAGGAAAGATCTTGAGGAAAAGTACGATCGCCGGTATGAGCTCCTGCATAACCGAGCAGAATTAACGGACGAATTAGAAAGGCACAACTCAAGGAACGCCCGAGAATGTCTCCACGAAATTGTGAAATCCATTGAGGAGATCAAAAGGTCCTCTGAGAATTCATCCTCCTCACCAAAGACCATCCCTGACCGCTTGGTCCAAGACGATCAAGAGCCTCGTGATCAACTTCAACCCGTCGCAATATCCCATAGGAAGCCCGCGGCAATTGTGGTAGGATTTCACCCCCAAGGCAAGGGAGCTTACTATCGTTGGTTCCATGAGCTAGGAATGCCCAGAGAGCAAATGTTGGATCATTTGCTTGAGATCGGTAAGATCGAGCTCCTCGGCCAGCACGTGATATGGACTGAACCGATCGGAGCTCGCCACGATCCAAAGCAGCACTGCAAGTACCACCAGGCCCCGGGTCATTCTACGAATGCTTGCCTCACCTTGAGAAATCATATCCAAGCGCTCATCGACGAAGGTGCCATTACCAAACAAGGAGACAAATGGGTTTGAGCTGGAGATGTAAGGAGGTGGAAGAAGGAAAAGAAGGTGGGAGTGGTCTAGCATTGTAGGTTCTAGAGAGTCCCTAAAAAGTCTGTTGTGTTTTGTTTCTTTTTATGAAAATCCCTGCGCGGCAATGTTATGTGAAAAACCACGGAGTTAGCCATGGTCGAGATAGTGAATAGTAGAATGGTCAAGTCAATAGAGTCAACAGTTGAGTCGATGTTTGTAAAAATTGAATCTCCCATGAAATGAATCGTTTTTACTTCTATTCTCTCTAGACTTGAGGCATTATCTTGAAAAATGCATTAACTCTCGGAACCGCTTTGATTAATGTTGTCAAATGATTACTATATCCCCAAAATGATGAGTTGACTCCCAAACATAATAGTCAACAATGACTCATTCAAGGATGAATGGACCCAAACACAAAAGAGTACAAAATGCAAACAATTAATCTTGATATGAATGAATGTTGTGATCAATTGGCATGAAGAAAACAATTAATTGTAAGTCTTCCCTCATACACTTCCCCGATACATAACCCTATACATCTTTCTGAGACAAATCCCTATGCACATAAAGGCATCCCGAGATAGCAAAAAGGTGAGGACGTTGTTGCTCAACCACCAAGGCTTAACCGTGATCGCGCGTACGCAATCAGACAAAGGGCTTCCCGGACTTTCAAAGTCAGCCCTAAGTGACAGGCACACCGCCAAGGGCTACAAAGGAGCCAATGCCCAAGAAAGCAAGCTAGGGCTAATTATTACCTCCTCCCTCGAAAGCAAAAAAAAAGGGAGAAAATGAATGAATGTGAAAAAAGAAATGCTTGCCTCAAGAGACCCATCCACACCAAAGAGGGTTCATCCCAAGAGGTCCATCTCAAAGACATCACCGCAAAGCGAAGTGAGCAACAACGCCCCCCCGAGACGGCAAAAGGAAACTAATCCCGGCAATAGCTGCCCAAAGGCAGAACTACGGTGACCTGAGCTCCTCACATTGAGGGGAACGTAGGCAACCTTCGGGTCCGGTCATAGCATGAAATGAACCCATCAAGCTTCGGTCCTTCCAAAATGACCCGGCTCTCTTGACTAATCCCTCCTAAACACACCTCGATCTTGCCATTGATCGAATCTGAATCTCAAATGATCACAACATTTATGCATGTTAAGGCTAATTGCTTGAATCTTGACCGGATACTAGACACGGTTCATTCGAGCAATCATTTTGATGACATTAACTAAGGCCGATTTCGAATGCCTCGATAAGTCTTCTTTTCCACATCATAGGAAAGAGCCAAACACTTGAATTTCTGTCCATAGGCTTCCTTCCTCAGAAAAGGGACTCACTCCCGTAAATGCCTATGTGTGTCTATTCGTGCGAGCAAGCATGATCTGCTCTTGTCCGTGTCAGAGTCAACTAGGCCACTCCTAGGAAGAGAAGATGATGGGATATGTGGAAGAGGGAAAAATGATATGTTTGGATTGCTTAGGAAAAGGAAACCCGTGCAAAGGTAGACCGTGTCCCAGGCAAGGAGGATACGCACCTAAAAGAATAGGGTGGAACCCAAGGAGAAGTTCCTGGCAAAGACAAGCAATCCATAACCGTGAAACCCAAGGAGTAGTTCCCGACAAAGACAAAATACTGGGGCTAGCAAGCCATAACTGTGAGACCCGAGGAGTAGTTCCCGGCAAAGTTAAAGCACTGGGGCTGGCAAGCCATAATCGTGCGATGGAAGGGCCAACGAAGAGTCATGCTTTGGGTAAAATGGTCCGAGTCAAATAAGGTCTCCCACCTGTCAAAATTCCCTAAAAGTCCTCAGAAAGTATGGTAAAATAAAAAAAAAAAAAAAGAAAAAAAAAGAAGTCAACCATGCTTGTACGATCCGTACGGCTGGTCTGTCCCTGTGAAAAATTTCATATCAGCAGCCTGTATTAGCTGATTTCCCACAAGTAAAACTCATTTTCACTTGTTCAAAAACTGTCAGACATGTGTCAAACTCCGCATAATTGAGTCCAAACACATCTCGGAAATCCCCGACGGTCCACAAATGACCATAAAGCCCCCTCGAGGCCCAAGCATGCATAAATGATGAATTTACAAATAAAAGGGACAAAGTTTTAAACACCAAATATAACAAATTGTCATACATTGTTAAAATGAAACAAAAGAAAAATTGTTCACATAGGTACATCCTAATCAGAATCTGGGTAAGGATCCTCCGGAGGCGAGTAAACCCTCTCTAAGGGACGAGATGGGCACATGTTGGGGTCAAAGAAAAAGATGGACCCCGCCAAGCTCGAGCCTTCACCCGAAGAGGATTGGCCCGGAAAGAAGGAAGGAGGAACCTGGGAAGAAGGACCGGGGTGTCTGGTCGGCTGGGGCTCCACACACTCCAAGGCCAAATGAGCAAAAGGATCCGGGGTGAGCTCGTGAGATCCGGGGTCATAGAGCGAATCCCGAAAGGCCTCCAAATCAGCTCCGCCTAAGGTATGGCGACGGACAAAGGATGGGGGAAGCTCTACGCTCGAGGCCTGTCGGAAAGATCTCTCCCCACAACTCACCGAGTTCCTGCCCGGCGCGAACCTGGACTCAGTCCGAGGCCCCTTGGAAGAGCGACCAATAAACCTCTTCAGCCACCTTTTGGCCCGTTTCATGAGAGAGAGTTTATCCAACAGAGCCCGCGCCGTAATCTATACAGGGAAATTAAACTGCTCAGTAGAAAAGATAGGGATATGGGATGAGTGAGTGTGAGAGAAAGGAATGAAAACATACCACGCCCTCAGGAGCATCCTCAGGTGGGCCCCCTCTCCTGCCATGGATGTGTCCACCATGTGGACCCGGCTATCTGAGTATATGAATGAGAAGTCCAGCCACATCGGAGGGGCCACCCCAGAAGCCACTACCTACGGTGATCTCAGCCTCCGGGCCACGAAACGTCCGTATGGCTCATCGGTGATAAAATGGGATACATTCGCCCCATGGGGTAGGGGTCGTCCCCTCAGTCTGCTACGAACATGGTGTCAGGAGGGTCGACAGGAGCCCTCTGCATGAGCCCGAGCCCGTGCTGCCAGAGCACCCTTTCTCCCAAGTAAAAGGCCTCTCCCCGGAACCCTACGAGCAATCTCCTCTCCCGGGTTACCCGCAGGGCATCAGACAGGTCAATGCCTAGCCCTTGACCCTCATACCTCGACCAAGGAAAGAGGTTAAGCTCAGCTGGCATAGCTCCCCTTAGCACTGCCATGACATCGGCATGACGGACGGAGACCCGTCCCTTGGATCCCCTCTTCTTTCGGGCCTCTCGAGCCCAACAGACCATGGCCGGGAATGTAATGGCGGGATCAACGGTCAGCTCCCATGGATAGCCACCGAAGATCTCGTAGTACCAAGCCTGAAAGGAAAAGGGCAAAAATCATTAAGATGCCAAAAACCGGAAAGGGGAATGAGAAGGGGAAAACAGAAAAATGGGGGAAGGAAAAGAATGTACCTCCAAGGCGAACTGGAAGCAAGCTAAGGATTTGGTCGCTTTTCGGCTAAATTTATCGAGCTCCATATACAGCTCAGCCAACCCAGCCTTTCCCCAAGCAATACTCTGGACGGTCTCGGGAGTAGACAATGATCCCAGTAGGGGGAACATGCATGTGGTATCGGCATTGGCGAAGAGGGTGTTGCTGAGAAGGAGCCACACGTAAGCTCGCCCGAGCTGCTCCGCCGTAACCAAACCCGCCAGATACTCCGGAATTCTGGCCCGAATGGCCCGGTCAACATCCTGCACCAGGATCCCCAAGCCCTTGGTAGGGTCCGAAAAGCCGATGAGTGCCTCAATATCCGCGACCGAGAGCCGGTCGGCCCAGATAACTGGTCGGCCGCCAAAGGAGAGCCCGGTAATGGCAGAAAAGTCTGCGGGAGTCATGGTCACCTCCCCCCAGCTCAAATGAAAGGTGTGGGTCGTATCCCACCAATGCTCGCCCAAAGCAGAGATGAGTCCAAGGCTCCTGTTAGTGCTAACTAGCTGGCCTACGGTGTGGATGAATGGCACCAAGCCGATGCGCTCTACCCACTCTCTCGGACTGGGCCCATCGCCGACTGCTTCAGGCATGGCCTCCCACAAAGAACAGCACATGCCGGGAGATCCTCGAGATTTGGGATCACCGCCCTGCAGGTAAACACAGCAAAGGTATGAATAACACAATTTTAAGATACCAATGCGTAGGGTAAATGGATATGATGAATGAATCATGCAAATAAATGTGATTTTACCTTTTTCAAATTGCGTCGGGCGTTTGAGGGTGTGTCTTGTGAAGAAAAAAAATGTGATTTTACCCTCTTCAAATTGCGTTGGACATTTGAGGGTGTGTTTTGCAAATAAATGTGACTTTACCCCTTTTCAAATTGCGTTGGGCGTTTGAGGGTGTCTTTTGTAAAAAAAAAAAAAATATATGTTGTCCCCTTTTAAATGGCGTTGGCCATTTAAGGGGTTAATCATGAAAAAATGTGTAAGATTTTGTTTGAAAGGATTTTCCCCTGAACGAAATACATCCCCATTTTGAGGCTTAGTGTCCTGAATTTCCACAAACATGCAACAACTTATCCTAGGAAATGCTAGCATGCACTTGAATGTGTCAAGATGACTAGTCGAACCTAAGGTACAAGTAGTTTATGCATAAATCGCGGGACAACTCACTTTGATTTTAGAAAGTATAGGTAGGCATGTCCAAATGATGATATGAACACATGCCCATGTCCCTAGCGATCCCAATAACGTGAAAACGAAGCCAATTTTGTGGAATCTCACCTAGGAAGGCGAAAACCCAAAATTGCATGAACATGAACCCTAGGACTAGGGAGTGCACAAAATTGACAAAGATCGAGTGGGAAAGAAGATTTACCACTCGGTCATGGCACAAATGAGCGGTAGGGGACTTATAGAACCCCGCTTCCGCGTCATTAAAGGCAATGGTGTAGCCCCGAAAATTGCGGACCATGTCGAGCCGCCTATCCGCCCCTCTTGGGTAGCCCCTTCGCGCCCGAGCATCCATAAGTGAATTTTGAACGGTTTGGAGAAAGAAATTCAGAGAATTTTGATAAATTTCCCTCTTGAAATCGCCTCTCCCTCTGGGATTTTCGGCTTGGATTTTGAAAAATGCAGCAACCATCCGTATGGCTGCTGTTTTGAAAAAGAAGGAGACGCCTTCTTAAGCCGTACGGATGGTTTGAGCGAGGAAGAATCTCAGGACACAATTTACACTCTGGCCCCTGACGCCTTGAACATGGTTCCCCCTAGGTTTCTGAAATAGAACTTAGACCCCCCTCTCTTTGAAAAGTGTCTAAAATGCCCCTTTTGGCTCATGCAAATTTAATTGAACCTAGAAAGATTAGGTTCCCAATGAAAATGAAAATCGGGCAGTGCCTAGTGTTGGTAGTGGTGCCCTAGGCACGTTTAATAAACGTTGTAATTGTTATCATTTATTTCATATCAATAAAGAGATGTTTTGATTATTATTGTTGTTCATGTTTACTTATAATAATCTCCGTCCCTAGTACTTGTTAAGCACTAGTATAAAGGCTAAATGTTCATGGGATGATCATGTTAGATTTATGGGTACTTGTTTGGAACAAGGTACTGGACATGACCCGCTGTATGAGATTTATGTCATGGTCTATGTCGTACATATATCTCATATTAGTTATGTCATTCGAATCCTTAGACATGAAGTTATTATAGTCTTCCACTTGATGAACATTATGTTTGACATATTCAAATGCTACCTTTAACCGGGTAGTTATAAAGGGTATGATTGGCATAATCGGATTCACGTAGGGAAGAGTAATAAGCTAAATGGATTTGTCCCTCTTCGGAGAGATGTCAATCTTAGGCCTCTCGTAGGAATGATGTTGATAAAAATGTTCGGCCGGACTCAAATGAATTGATTAGATCAATGTCAATTGTATTATCAACATATTCGGAATAGAGAAAGTATTGAACAAAACAAGTTGACTTGTTGACCAAGACTTGTGTTCAATGACATCGTGGATAAAGGGATTGTGACATGTTCTAAAGGAATGCGAACTTGTATCTAGTTATACTATTTGGGTAGGTATGACGGTTTGCTAGAACCTAATCATATCTTATGGTTTCATGTTTGAACCCATTTCCAACTTAGTGTAATCCTAGAGGGTCACACACAATAGAACGAATCTTAAATAAAGACTATATTGGAATATTGAGTCGAATGACTTTGGAGGAATTTGGAAATTAAGGAAATCTGGGACAGGTGTGCGACCGCACAAAAGGGTTTGGGCGGCCGCACAGCTTGGCTCAAAAAGTACCAGAAACCTTCCAGATAGATGTGCGGCCGCACAGGTGGTTTTGGGCCGCCGCACACCATGTCGGACTGGTTTCCTGATTTGATTTGGAAAAGAATTTTGGACGGGTTTAGACACAAGAATCCTATTTTGAATAGGTCTAACTTGTATATAAACAGCAAAATTTGGCCAGAATCAATGCTAATGCTTTTGTGCAAATCTCAAAGAGTTTGAGAGAGGTTTTATTTTGTTCTAAGACATCCTAGATTGAAGAACAAAAGAATACACAAATATAATTCCATATAGTTCATATTGATTGTGAAAACGTGTTTCACAATTTTGGTCTAGCAACCAAGATCAAGTGTTCTTGATATTCGTTCAAGGTGTGGATACCGCTAGAGGGTGAAGCTCATCATCTTCAAAGTTCGTGTTCTTACTTGTTCATGATTAAAGCTTCAATTTCTCCACCAAGATCAAAGACCAAATTCAAAGTCATCAAGGGTTAGTTTTCTAGTATTCATATTGTTGTATTTGATTTAATCATATGAATGGATCTATGGGCTTTGGGTTTCATAAAATTTTAAATGCTATTTTCCGCTGCGCATGTTACTACGAAACCCAACAGTGGTATCAGAGCCTCGTTCATGTTGATTATTTCAATACCTAGATCATGTTGTGTGTATATAAATTGTTTATGTGCCTAGCATGATATGAATATTGGATTATATGATATTTATGTGTTATATGATTTTATGTGGTTTATTGTTTTACAACTTTAATCGCACTATTGAATCGCACTAAAAAATTATGTTGGATTCTGAATTGTTTGATTATTAATTTTTGATTGGATCAAAGTTTTAATAATCGGGGAAAACAATTTTGAGACAAATTTTCAAACTTTAAAAATTCTGTCTGATGCTACTGTGCGACCGCATAGAAAATATTGGGCGGCCGCACATGTTTGGGCGACCGCACATATTTTCTTGGGCGGCCGTACAGTTGGTCAGAATCAGATTATGGAATTTTGATGGGGTCCAACCGAATCAGTGACAATACCGGCCAGACCTGCTGATCTGGAGCGGGGTTTGGGCAGTTAGTTTTGGTGTGGATCTTGGAGTTTGATTTTCCTATTTGTTTTGATCTTGTGATTCTAAGATTGGTTCAAGGTTTGGATGGCTAATCTACGTTCATCGAGATTGTGTTTCTCAAACTTGATCGCAATCAAGTCACCAAATAAGTCAACTGATATTTGGTCTTTAAGACTTTGACGTTCAGAAGATAGATTAGCAGGAGTGTTGATAGGCGCTTGAACAGTAGGAGGCACATTAGTGGCAGGCGCGCGTACATCAGCGCTAGACCCTGCACCTTTGCGCCTTTCAGACTTGGATAAGTCAGCAACCTGTTTTAACTTGTATTCTTCATCCCTTTTCTTCTGCGCTTCCAGTCTACTGGCTTCTTTTGCGCGCTTCAGTTCCTTCTCTTCTTCAGTATCAACTCTTGGGCGCTTAGGGGGTTTTCTTGTTCCTTCTGCAACCCTTTTTCCTTTACCTTTTTCTGCGCCTGGAACATTTGTCGGTTCTGCGCGAGGTACTGCTTCAGTTTCTGCGCTATCTGCATCCTCATCTGATTCAGTGGCTTCATCAACCAACTGAGCACCCTTTACCCTAGGCGCGCGCTTTGCCATGCGCTTCTTGCGCCTTTTCAAGACAAGGTTGTCTTTCCCAAAAACTGGAACTTCAGTGGTTTGATAAGCTGGGTTCTGAGCGAGGAAATCAGCAAGAGCAGGGTAAGTGAGAAATATCTTCGTGAGAATTCTGCAGTGAGTTTTGAACTTCGTCTTCCCTTCAGACTTGTTCTTGTTATATTTATCAATTTGGTCAGATAAAGTTTTGAACAAAATCTGAGGCCAATTTAATCTGGTTTTTCCCATGATGGCAGCAGTATACTCCCACTGCTCCACGGTGAATCTATTCACATTGCCGGTTTTGAACACAATTGAAGTATCAACCAGATGCGCTATGTGGGCGAGCAGATCACCACCATCCTTGATCTCAACATTTTTGATGTTATTCAGAAGAGTAGGAACTTTGAGATAAGTGCGCGCCACTGCATTCTGATCTGCAACTGAGTAAGAGTTCGGTTGACCAGAAACACCCTGAGGGCCAGTAGTGCTAAAACTCACTATATTCTTGATTGTGCCCGTAGAGATAGTGATAGGAATATTCTGAACTGTGGCGCAAATCCGGTAGCGCACGAATCCATCTGCTGGAGTCTCAACAAGAGCTGCTGTTGAGAAAAATTCATCAACAAGGAGCGGAGAATAGAATGGTTGCTCCAGTGTGAATAAAGGAGTGAGTCCAGCGGTGTGAAGGGTTGAGAGAATTTCAAGCCCCATTGGATCAAGAGAAAGTGCAGCAAGATCTATCGTCTCACCGGGTCTGAAGTTAGCAGGATCCTGAAAACATAACAATGATTTAAGTTAGGAGTGTATAAGGCGCATAGAATCATAAAATGAGCAAAGTATAGAATAGGCGCAGGACAATATATAGGCGCATAAGAAATAGCATGCGCATACTATTTTTAGGCGCATATATGTTGTAGGCGCATACAAATACGAGGCGCATAATATGGTTCTATGAAATATACTAAGTAAAAATTAAACATAAGAATTTGACTAAGTAAAATTTAGGCGCTTAAAATGATTAGGCGCATAATGTCTCTAGGCGCATGAGTTGATTGAGGCGCATAACATTTGTATTTGCATAGGGCGCATACAATTATTAGGCGCATGAATAAAGTAAGGCGCATAAAGTCATAGGGCGCATAACCGACTAGGCGCATAAATCAACACTCAGGCGCATATTTATGTAAAATTCATACTAAGTATAAAAACACACGAAAACACACAAACACATATCAAACATGCATATGTAAGTTTTAAGAATCAAAATATGAAAATTTTGAAAAACAAGTTTTGAAAATTTTGAAACCCAAGTCATGCAAAAATAACGAAGAACACGAAGAACATGCTTGAGTGCTTGAAGAACATCAAGAACACTAAGAACACATAATTCGTGAAACTTCACCAAATCAAGCATACAATATATCAAAATGACCGCAAGAAAACAAGGATTACAAATATGTAAATCAAAACAAGTAAAATTCAACAACAAATCCATAAAAATGAATTTAAAGAACCAAAAATTCGAAAAGTCAAAAATCTAAGATTTTCAGATTTGCAAAATATAATGCATTGATCGTTGAAAAGTTTAGTTATAAAGAATCTAAAACACAAATCGAACATAACCTAACAAACTATTTTGAAAACGGAGCACCGAGGCAAGATTAACTAAGAGAAAAGTGATCTGGGTTATTTGAAAAGACGAAGAACAAAAAAAAAAGACGAAACAGAAAAAAAATTGCAGAAATTTAGGAGTTTAGGGGTTAAGAATTCATACCATTTCGTCTTGGGTTGTCTTTGTAGATCGTTTAGGACCCATAAATATATAGAAGAACAAAAGAAGAGGAAAATGATGAAAAATAGAGAGAGAGAAAGAGAGAGAAACTGAGTAGAGAGAGAGAGAGTAGACGGTAGTGGAGCGGAGAGAGAGAGAGGTAGAAATATATAGGTTAGGGAAAGAAAATTAGCACAAATAAGGAAATAATAGGGTTAAAATTTTAAAAAGATGAGAAGTTGAAAGGATGAGCATTTAATGAGGGGAAACAAATTTCGGCTCATTATGGCTAAAAAGGACAAAGCATTAATGAGGGATTTTTGGAGATGATGGCTATTTAATGCTGAATGACCCAAATTACTCTTGATGTGACATTTTGGGTAAGGGAAAAACTGCTCCACTTTCCCTTTAAGTGTATGAGCAATTTTGACTAATTTTTGCACAAACTCCCAAAAACATCTGTTTTGGTGTAAGTTTGGGGTGCAAGAAATAAATCCCCAGAAAATAAGATTTTTGAAAAACGTAAAACGAGGGAAAAATTAATTGCACAAGTACCCTTGAACAATTAATGGAATGTCAAAAGACAAAGATTCCTATAATAAATAAGAACAATCATACCTGGTACTTGTGAAAAATTGAATACGTTCAATCATTGAAATAATCAATTTTGAGCATTGATTGAGCCGTAATATTAACTGCGCGCAAGGGAGGCGCATAACACTTATGGGCGCGCATGAATAATAGGGCGCATATGGCTTTGAGCGCGCATAAGTATTAGGTTGCATTGGATGCTAGGCGCGCATAAAAGAGTAGAGCGCGCATGAGAGTTGAGCGCGCGGTGAGGGTAAGGCGCGCAAGGTATTGGGCGCGCAGGGATTGCTTGAAGTTTGAAATGATTTATCATTTTAACCTAATATACTCATATAACTCAACAAAACATAAAATCATTAGTATTGACAAAACTGTAATGAATTTTAGTTGAGTTCAAGCATACCCATTTCACCTCTCAAAAATATGAACCGTTTCGCGTCAAGTGCTTTTGTTAGAATGTCGGCGATTTGATAGTCGGTTCCCACGTGTTCCAAATGAATATTGCCTTTCTCCACGTGGTCTTTGAGGAAGTGATATTTGATGTCGATGTGTTTGGTCTTGGAGTGCATGATAGGATTTTCAGAAACCGAAATTGTTGAAGTGTTGTCGCAGTAGATGGGACAATTTTCTTCAATGATATCATAGTCAACCAATTGCTGGTTCATCAATAGTATTTGATAGCAACAACTTCCCGCAGCGATATATTCAGCTTCGGTTGTTGAGACAGATACAGAAGCTTGTTTCTTACTCGCCCATGACACAAGTCGATATCCGAGGAAATGACAAGTGCCACTTGTGCTTTTCCTATCAATTGTGCACGCTGCATAATCCGCATCTGAATAACCTACAAGTTTAAAGTTTGAATCTTTGGTGTACCAAAGTCCAAGGTTAACGGTGCTGGAGAGATATCTTATAATACGTTTCACAGCAATTAAGTGTGCTTCTCTAGGGTCAGATTGATAACGAGCGCAAACACAAACACTAAACATAATATCAGGCCTACTAGCAGTAAGATAAAGGAGTGAGCCAATCATACCTCGATAGAGCGTTTGATCAACACGTTTACCTTTTAAATCTTTGTCGAGTTTGTTGCCGGTAGCCATTGGAGTATCGTATGCTTTGGCGTTCTCAAGTCCAAATTTCTTGATTAAGTCCTTTGTATATTTGGCTTGATTGATGAATATGCCTTCACTCATTTGCTTGATTTGAAGCCCGAGGAAGAATGTGAGTTCTCCCATCATGCTCATTTCAAACTTGCTCTTCATTAGTTTCTCAAAGAGCTTGCACAACAATTCATTAGTAGAACCAAATATAATATCATCAACATAAATTTGAACAAGTAATTTATGACCATTATGTTTGGAAATGAAAAGAGTTGTATCGATTTTACCGCGAGTGAAGCCTTTTTCAATGAGAAACTTTTATAGTGTATCGTACCATGCTCTTGGTGCTTGTTTGAGTCTATACAAAGCTTTCTGGAGTTTGTACACATGATTTGGAAATTATGAATCTTCAAACCCAGGTGGTTGAGCAATGTAGACTTGTTCTTGGAGTTCATCATTTAGAAACGCGCTCTTCACATCCATTTGATATAACTTGAAGTTCTTGTGAGCTGCGTAAGCTAGAAATAATCTGATAGCTTTAAGTCTTGCTACGGGCGCGAAAGTTTCATCGTAATCAATTCCTTTCTTCTTGCCTATAGCCTTGTGCAACCAATCTTGCTTTGTTTCTTATGATGGTTCCGTTCTCATCCATCTTGTTTCTGAACACCCATTTCGTACCAATCACTCCTTGATTATTTGGTCTTGGAACAAAAGTCCAAACCTTACATCGTTCAAATTGATTGAGTTCTTCTTGCATAGCAACAACCCAATTAGGATCTTGGAGCGCTTCTTCAGCCTTCTTCGGTTCAATTTGAGAGATAAAAGCAGTGTAAGCATCAAAGTTTGTAGCTCTCCTTGTACAAACACCAACGTTTAGATCACCAATGATATTATTGATTGGGTGACCTCTAACTTCACGAATTTCAGGAGGTAAGTTAGGTTGAGTCGTAGTAATTTGAAGGTCTTCAATTGGTACATCTTCACCAGATTCTAAATCCTCAAAATTTGGGGGTTGAATTGGTGTAGAGTTGAAACTTGGGTTTACACCAGATGCAGCTGTAGATATAGGCGCATGAGAGGAATCAAGAGGCGTAACATGTGAGTGAGGCGCAACTGATGACTCATAGGGCGCGCCATATGAGGAATTTGGCGCAACTGATGTTGATGGATTTCCTTGAGTTGATAGATTCTGATTTTGAGTAGGCGCAACATAAATAGGAGCACCTGTATCATTAAGCTCAACAGAATCATCAGCAACATTTGGAGCCAAATGTGGCTCAAGGAGAGAATGTTCATCAAATGTAACATGTACAGATTCAACTATCACTAATGTAGTTCTATTAAAAACGCGAAAAGCTTTAGAGTGTTTGGCATACCCAACAAAAATACCTTCGTCGGCTTTGGCATCGAATTTACCTCTATGTTCGTTTATGTTGTAGAGGATATAGCATTTGCAACCAAAGATCTTGAAGAATGCAATGTTGGGAGTTCTACCACGCCAAAGTTCATACGGAGTCTTGTTGTGAAGTTTGTTGATGAGGGAACAATTTTGAGTAAAACATGCTATGTTAATAGCTTCTTCCCAAAAGTACTTAGGCAATTTCGCTTCAGCTATCATCGTCTTTCCCGCTTCAATCAACGTTCTATTCTTTCTTTCCACAACCCCATTTTGTTGAGGAACTCCAGCGGTTGAGAAGTTGTGATCTATCCCATGATCGTCGCAATATCGAGCAACACCGTTGTTCTTGAATTTTGTTCCATTGTCAGATCGAACACTAACGATGTCATCTTTTTTTTAGGTTTGGAGCAGTCTGAATAAGGTGGTCAAAATGTCGTAACAATCGTCTTTTGAGATCATCATTTCCACCCATGTATATCTTGAATAATCATCCACTACAACTAGAGTATACTTGTTTTTACGAATACTTGCAGTGGTGACTGGTCCAAATAGATCAATGTGAAGCAGTTGCAAACATCTAGAAGTTGAAGGATTGGTCTTGCTGGAGAAAGATTTCTTCGGTTGTTTGCCAAGTTGACACGCGGCGCACTTCTTGTCATGATGATCAGCAACCTTGGGAAGTCCTTTAACAAGGTTATTCCTGCTGAGTTTAGATAGACATTTGAAGTTCAAGTGACTTAAGCGCTTGTGCCACAGCCAACTATTTTTGCTCACACTTTTAGCTACAAAACAAAGATTAGTACTAGAGATCATACTATGGAAATCAATAATGTAAATATTTGTCTTACGATATCCCGTGAGTAATGTAGCTCCAGCTTTGCCATTCTTGATAAGACATTGAGTTGAGGTGAAATGGCATTCTAATCCTTTGTCGCAGAATTGAGATATGGATAATAAATTTTGCTTGAGCCCTTCGACGAGAGAGACTCTTTGAATGCACACTTTGTCTTTCTTGAGCTTTCCATATGAAACAACTTGACCTTTGTTATTATCACCAAATGTTACTGAGGGACCTCTTTCTTTATGGCCATCTTCTAATAAGGATTCATCTCCAGTCATGTGTCTTGAACACCCACTATCGAGAATCCATTCATAATTTCTAGCTTTTGAAGATCCAGCAATGAAACAAAGAACATGAAATATAGACATTTAAGCAGGTCCCCTTTATTCCTTTTGGGTCCTAGGGTTAGCAACTTTTGAGAACCCACTCTTGCTTGACCTTAGGGTTTTTACGTCCTTTGGCATTGGGAGTGAATCGCAAAAGGCATTCCACGGCCTTGTGTCCAGAACAATCACAAATGGAACAATGATGAAAGCCACCAATCACATGAGTTTTCACAAACCCTTTACTTTTCTTTGGGATAGCATTCTTCTTTGGGTCAGATGGACTAGACTTAACAAAATCCTTCTTTTGAAATTTTGGAGCGCTTGATCTAGGAGGGCGCATAGGGCTAGGAGGCGCACGGCGATGAGGCGCGTGGCTTCTAGGCGCATAATGAGCACTCGGAGAAGGAGCGTGCTTTGTTTCAAGAGGGTTTTTCCTAGAAGATGATTCATCTGTAGCTATATCTTTCCCATTAGCTTTCCCAAATTGATTCGTTGGGTAGACATAATGGAATGTTTGTCTCTTGACTTTTTCCTGTCCTTTACCCATTGAATTAGAATGTTTTTCCTTGGGAATTTCAAAAGTTTGCTGGTTAGTAAATTCACTATCTCTTTCAGCACAGACATCACATTTAAAGTTGTCACTAGTTGATGAGAATCCCAAGCCACTTTTATCACCACTGACTTTTTGGGACTCAAATATATTCTCCATAGTGACACGAGAATTGGACCACTCATTTGTAATCTTTTTAAGATCAGTAATTTGAGCAACCAATTCATCGTTTTGAACTTTAAGAAGTGAGTTCTGTTCTGTTAGAAAAGTGTTTTTAACAGTAAGAGGAGTCATGCTCTTTATCTGCTCCTTAAGGAGGGTGAGTTCAGATTTAAGTAGAGATTTCTCGGTCTTAAGCTGGGAAATTTCATCACATGATAGTGCTAAAGCTTCCTTCATACTATCAAATCTAGTGATTACCTTTTCAGCCTTTTTGAACAATTTTTCTTGTTCAGCAATCACTTCATCATCATTGATTTTGGAGATTGGAGCAGTTGGTTAAACTTGAGGTCTAATGTATGCTCCTTTTCTCAACTTGTTCCTTGCACTAAGATCACATCGTGAGAATAACAATCCACCATCGCTTTGAGCCGGAGTGAGAAATCCTTGTTCAACGAGCTCGTTGATGGTTGGTCCTTTCTTCCTTTTCTCTTCTTGAAAACCTGCAGATTTCTGTTGGTAGTGGTGCCCTAGGCACGTTTAATAAACGTTGTAATTGTTATCATTTATTTCATATCAATAAAGAGATGTTTTGATTATTATTGTTGTTCATGTTTACTTATAATAATCCCCGTCCCTAGTACTTATTAAGCACTAGTATAAAGGCTAAATGATCATGAGATGATCATGTTAGATTTATGGGTACTTGTTTGGAACAAGGTACTGGACATGACCCGCTCTATGAGATTTATGTCATGGTCTATGTCGTACATATATCTCATATTAGTTATGTCATTTGAATCCTTAGACATGAAGTTATTATAGTCTTCCATTTGATGAACATTGTGTTTGACATATTCAAACGCTACCTTAACACGGTAGTTATAAAGGGTATGATTGGCATAATCGGATTCCCGTTGGGAAGAATAATAAGCTAAATGAATTTGTCCCTCCTCGGAGAGATGTCAAGCTTGGGCCTCTCGTAGGAATGATGTTGATGAAATGTTCGGCCGGACTCAAATGAATTGATTGGATCAATGTCATTTGGATTATCAACATATTCGGAATCGAGAAAGTATTGAACAAAACAAGTTGACTGTTTGACCATGACTTGTGTTCAATGACATCGTGGACAAAGGGATTGTGACATATTCTAAAGGAATGCGAACTTGTATCTAGTTATACTATTTGGGTAGATATGACGGTTTGCTAGAACCTAATCATATCTTATGGGATCACGTTTGAGCTCATTGCTAACTTAGTATAATCCTAGAGGGTCACACACAATAGAACGAATCTTTAAAAAGGACTACATTGGAATTTTGGGAAATTCTGGACTTTCTGAGAAGTGGGCGACCGCACATAATGGATTGGGCGGCCGCACACTTATTTCAGTTTTGTACCAGTTTTGTTTCAGAATGTTGTGCGACCGCACAGATGGTTTTGGGCGGCCGCACAGTGCTGTCGGGTGGCAGATTCCTAATTTGATTAGGAAACGAATTTTGGACGGATTTTGACACAAGTTTCCTATTTGGAATAGGTCATACTTGTGTATAAAAGACCAAATTCGGCCAGCACTCAAGGCCAATGATTTTGTGAGTCTCAAAGAGTTTGAGAGAGGGTTTATTTTGTTCCAAGACATTCTTGGTTGAGGAACAAAATAATACACAAAATAAATTCCATATAGTTCTTTTGATTGTGAAAAAGTGTTTCACAATTTGGTCTAGCAACCAAGATCAAAGAAGCTCCTTTGATATTCGTTCGAAGTGTGGATACCGCTAGAGGGTGAAAATCATCATCTTCAAAGTTCGTGTTCAAGCTTTGTGATCGTGATCAAGTCTTCAAACCTCCACCAAAGACCAAGAGAATTTGATAGCCATCAAGGGTTAGTTTATTCCTTTATTCTTATGTTGTATTTGATTTAATCATATGAACGGATCCATGGCTTTGGGTTTCAAAATTTTAAATGCTAATTTCCGCTGCGCATGCTTGATCGAAACCCAACAGTTGATAGGTTTATTCAAGACATTCATATCAGGAACATCCTTGGAGAAGTCATCATCAGAATCATAAGTATCAACTTCATCATCATTTGCCACCAAACAAACGAGTCCATCATCGAAATCTTCATCGCTCTCGTCTGAGTCTGTTTCAATCCAAGTGTTCTGTTCATTTGCTGGTGCTTCTTCTTCCGCAACCATTCCCTTGTGACGGGTGAATTTGGGAGAGAACTTGGGAGTATGGCTGCTCTTCTTCTGTATATATTCAAATTTTGGAGTTGGGCAGCTTGAAGCAAAGTGTCCTAGTTTCCTGCAATTAAAACAAACAAGGTCTTCTTTTCTTTTTGAGTCACTACTCCTCATGAACTTTGGAGGAGCTCTGCTGGTAGATCCTTGAAATTTGCTGGTTGAGCCGGGCTTGGTAAATTTTCTAAACTTCTGGAATCTCTTCACAAATAAAGCGAAGTCTTCATCGTCCATGTCCAATAGCTCAGAAGTAGAGATTTTGGGATCGGAACTTTTCTCATCATGAGTAGGCGCAGGCGCAGAAACATGCGCCTCTTCTCTTTGCGCCACCATTGCTATAGATTTTGATTTTCCTTCAGTTTCACTAATTCGCTGAAGTTTGAGCTCATAAAGTTTGAGATTTGCAAAAAGGTTCCTTAAAGTCCATACATCTAGAGTTCCATCGTCTTCGAGGGCGCTAGATTTATGTAGGTATCTTGATCCAAAAGCTTGGAGAAAAATGACATTCAAATCCTTATTAGAAAACTTCATGCCAAGTGAAATACATAGATTTATAATTTCACAGTACCGTTCATAAGTTTGTCTTAAAGTTTCACCGGGGAGTTGAGAGAAATTGTTGAATCTCTTTTGTACTTCATATTTCTTGTTCTCCTTACAGACGGTGTCTCCTTCTATATGCTCTTCAATAGCATCCCATAGCTCATTGGCGGTAGCACAATGCATGACTTGTTGTTTCATAGCCGTGCTTAGAGTGCTTAGGAGAATGTTTCTAGCTTTGCCATCATTTGCAACTCTTCTTGTTTCTTCCTCAGTCCATTCTTCCTTTGGTTTCTTGACGGTTGGTTGAACAGCATTTGTGCAGGGATTTGGATTCGCTTTCATAGGAATGTAAGGTCCATAAACCACGGTGTCATGAAGTCTTTCATCGATTGAGTTGAGATGAGTTAAGATGTTGAATTTCCACACGTCAAAATGATCTTCATCAAAGACCGGAACGTGAGTGTAGTTTGCAGTTGCCATAGGTTTTGAGTTTGCCATTTAGAATCGGCACCCAAGCTGTTAAGCTTGAAAAACGAAAATGTTTTATAAAGGTGTTTGCTCTGATACCACTTGTTGGTCCCAAAGGGAAACAAGGGTATGAAAAATAGCTAGAGGGGGGGTGAATAGCTGTTTTAAAATTCTTTTCGTACCCTTGATAAACTCAATTGCAAATGCGCACTTTATCAAGTAAGCGTTATGATATGCGCCTAAGTGAGTGAGTGAAATGCACAGCGGAATTTAGTAATGTAAATAGGCGCAAAGTATGATAAAGGGGGCGCACACACACTCTAAGTATTTTGGCTCAAAGTGGGTGAAATAAGAAACTAAGGCAAATGATATAACAAACACAACACAATTCAATCAATCAATCTACAATAAATAAACAAGCAAGTAGTTAGATATGATATGAACTTGTAAAGAAATAGCAAGATATGAACAAGAGCTATTTGGAGAGGTTCGATCGGGAAAATGATCTACGTCCTCTACCAAGATGGTTAGTCTTGGATTTCTAATGGAGATCTTATATAATGAGAGAGTGTTACAAATTACAACTTTTGAGCTTATACACTAACTCAAGATCTATTTCTATGAGTGAACAAATCCAAAAAAATAACCGGTGTATCTCTTAAAGAAAGATCTAAGTGATCAAACTTAAAGAGGTGCGTGTGTGATTTTAGTATCAAGGCTCTTTAGATCTTTGAGATTGAGAGCACAAGAGAACTAAAGTGTTATAGCTTGAGGATCTGGGCTAAGGATGAAGTTATGAAGATGTTCTTGAGAATTCTGGAAGTAACAAAGGCAATCTTCAAATCTTCAACAAATGCTTGAGAGAGAAATTCTTGAAATTCTTAGCAACTTCAAATGGTTGAAGTTATGGGGCATTTATAGTAGAGCCCCAAAAACTAGCCGTTGGAAATCCTTGGTGAGTCAGAGAAAAGGACGGATGTGCTGTCGCTCATTGAGTGGAGCACGTGTCCTTTTATAGCCGTTAGACACATAACACAAATATGACCGTTATGGACAGATGTCCTTAGATGCGGGTGCATACGTGTTATTTAACCACCGTTGGATCATTTGCGTAGTTTGAATCATCCTCAAGTCTTCATGTCTTCATTAAATCACTGAGTGTTAAATCAACAATGATGAGGCGCGTTGAGCCATTAGAGCGCATGGGCCATTTGAGGCGCATAACAAAGTGCATGGATCTTTGAGGCGCGAGACCATATGCGCGCGCTCTGAAGGGCGCATGGCGCATGGCATGAAGGGGCGCATGACTTGACTGAACTTGTGATTTATCATGAATCTTGATCTTCTTGCCCTATTCCTAAGCATGTTCTATTACAATGGACAACCTAAAAAATGAAGTATAAATACTTCTTACATGTGGGTCTAAAGTCCATGAAATAAAACTTAGGTGATGGATCAATCAAATCTAATCAATCCTATTACATTGAAACTGAGATATAAGTGGGCATACCCAACAGAGTTGGAATCTCTGTTTTGATGAATCGGTCAAAGAGTTTGGTTTCATCAAGAACGAAGATGAACCTTGTGTATACAAGAAGATTAGTGGGAGCATAGTGTTATTCCTTATTTTATACGTGGATGACATATTACTCATTGGAAACGATATTCCTACACTTCAGTCCGTGAAGACTTGGTTAGGAAAATGCTTCGCAATGAAAGATATGGGTGAAGCCGCATATATACTTGGCATTAAGATCTATAGAGATAGATCAAGGACGCTACTTGGTTTAAGCCAAAGTACATACATTGACAAGGTCATTAGAAGATTCCGTATGGAAAATTCTAAAAGAGGAACCTTACCAGTGTTACATGGAGTTTCTCTAAGCAAGACTCAATGTCCTAAGACAAAAGATGAGTGTGAGAAAATGAATGATGTTCCATATGCTTCGGCAATTGGGTCCATCATGTATGCCATGATTTGTACTAGGCCGGATGTATCTTATGCTTTAAGCATGACAAGTAGATACCAATCCGACCCCGGTGAAAATCACTGGATGGCTGTAAAAGCGATTCTTAAGTACTTGAGAAGAACTAAAGATTTGTTTTTGGTCTATGGAGGAATGGAAGATGATCTCGTGGTAAATGCTTACACGGATGCAAGCTTCCAAACCGACAAAGATGATAGCCGATCGCAATCGGGTTTTGTGTTTAAGTTAAATGGTGGAGCTGTAAGCTGGAAGAGTTCCAAGCAGAGTACAACTGCTGATTCTACAACGGAAGCTGAGTATATTGCTGCATCAGATGCTGCAAAGGAAGTTGTTTGGATTAAGAAGTTCATCACTGAACTTGAAGTGGTTCCTAGCATTGCTAATCCAATAGACCTTTATTGCGATAATAATGGTGCTATTGCTCAAGCAAAGGAACCAAGAGCACATCCGAAATCCAAACACATACTTAGGCGTTTTCATAACATTCGAGAAATCATTGATAGGGGAGACGTAAATATATGCAGAGTACCTACTGATGACAATGTTGCGGACCCGCTAACAAAGGGACTTCCACAAGCTAAACATGAAGGTCATGTTAGGTCCATGGGTATTAGATACATGGGAGATTGGGCCTAGGGCAAGTGGGAGATTGTTGGTAGTGGTGCCCTAGGCACGTTTAATAAACGTTGTAATTGTTATCATTTATTTTATATCAATAAATAGATGTTTTGATTATTATTGTTGTTCATGGTTACTTATAATAATCTCCGTCCCTAGTACTTGTTAAGCACTAGTATAAAGGCTAAATGATCATGGGATGATCATGTTAGATTTATGGGTACTTGTTTGGAACAAGGTACTGGACATGACCCGCTGTATGAGATTTATGTCATGGTCTATGTCGTACATATATCTCATATTAGTTATGTCATTCGAATCCTTAGACATGAAGTTACTATAGTCTTCCACTTGATGAACATTATGTTTGACATATTCAAACGCTACCTTTAACCGGGTAGTTATAAAGGGTATGATTGGCATAATCGGATTCACGTAGGGAAGAGTAATAAGCTAAATGGATTTGTCCCTCTTCGGAGAGATGTCAAGCTTAGGCCTCTCGTAGGAATGATGTTGATGAAAATGTTCGGCCGGACTCAAATGAATTGATTAGATCAATGTCAATTGTATTATCAACATATTCGGAATCGAGAAAGTATTGAACAAAACAAGTTGACTTGTTGACCATGACTTGTGTTCAATGACATCGTGGATAAAGGGATTGTGACATGTTCTAAAGGAATGCGAACTTGTATCTAGTTATACTATTTGGGTAGGTATGACGGTTTGCTAGAACCTAATCATATCTTATGTTTTCATGTTTGAACCCATTGCCAACTTAGTGTAATCCTAAAGGGTCACACACAATAGAACGAATCTTAAATAAGGACTATATTGGAATATTGAGTCGAAGGACTTTGGAGGAATTTGGAAATTAAGGAAATCTGGGGCAGGTGTGCGACCGCACAAAAGGGTTTGGGCGGCCGCACAGCTTGGCTCAAAAAGTACCAGAAACCTTCCAGATAGATGTGCGGCCGCACATGTGGTTTTGGGCGGCCACACACCATGTCGGGACTGGTTTCCTGATTTGATTTGGAAAAGAATTTTGGACGGGTTTAGATACAAGTTTCCTATTTGGAATAGGTCTAACTTGTATATAAACAGCAAAATTCGGCCAGAATCAATGCTAATGCTTTTGTGCAAATCTCAAAGAGTTTGAGAGAGGTTTTATTTTGTTCTAAGACATCCTAGATTGAAGAACAAAAGAATACACAAATATAATTCCATATAGTTCATATTGATTGTGAAAACATGTTTCACAATTTTGGTCTAGCAACCAAGATCAAGTGTTCTTGATATTCGTTCAAGGTGTGGATACCGCTAGAGGGTGAAGCTCATCATCTTCAAAGTTCGTGTTCTTACTTGTTCGTGATTAAAGCTTCAATTTCTCCACCAAGATCAAAGACCAAATTCAAAGTCATCAAGGGTTAGTTTTCTAGTATTCATATTGTTGTATTTGATTTAATCATATGAATGGATCTATGGGCTTTGGGTTTCATAAAATTTTAAATGCTATTTTCCGCTGCGCATGTTACTACGAAACCCAACCCCTAGTTGGACGTAAGACCAGCTTTATAAAATTAGCCCGGCCGCGCTTCGTAAGTCCAGGTTAAGAGTTTAAGCTTTGTGAAATTAACCCGGCCGTAATTCGTAAGTCCAGGTTAAGAGTATGAAATTAACCCGGCCGTAATTCGTAAGTCCAGGTTAAGAGTATGAAATTTAGCCCGGCCGCGCTTCGTAAGCCCAGGTTAAGAATTTGAATTAACCCAGCCGTAATTCGTAAGTCCAGGTTAAGAGTATGAAATTTAGCCCGGCCGCGCTTCGTAAGCCCCAGTTAAGAATTTGAATTAACCCGTCCGTAATTCGTAAGTCCAGGTTAAGAGTATGAAATTTAGCCCGGCCGTGATTCGTAAGTCCAGGTTAAAATTATCCTTTGGCGGTCCGGTGAGACGTAAGACCATTAGGTTTCATGAGATTGTGTCCTTTGGCCGTCCGCCATGACGTAAAACTATTAGGTTCAGTGAGATTATGTCCTTTGGCCGTCCGGTGTGACGTAAGACCATTAGGTTTTGTGAGATTCATCCTTTGGCGGTCCGGTGAGACGTAAGACCATTAGGTTTCGTGGGATTGTGTCATTTGGCCGTCCGGCGTGACGTAAGACCATTAGGTTCAGTGAGATTATGTCCTTTGGCGGTCCGGTGTGACGTAAGACCATTAGGTTTCGTGAGATTGTGTCCTTTGGCCGTCCGGCGTGACGTAAGACCATTAGGTTCAGTGAGATTATGTCCTTTGGCCGTCCGGCGTGACGTAAGACCATTAGGTTTAGTGATATTATGCCCTTTGGCCGTCCGGCGTGACGTAAGACCATTAGGTTCGGTGAAAATTTCCCTTTGGCCATCCGGTGTGACGTAAGACCATTAGGTTTAGTGAGATTATGCCCTTTGGCCGTCCGGCGTGACGTAAGACCATTAGGTTCGGTAAAAATTGCCCTTTGGAAATCCGGAATGACATAAGTCCATTAGGTTAAAATTGTCCTTTGGCAGTCTGGAATGACATAAGTCCATTAGGTTAAAATTGTCCTTTGGCAGTCCGGAATGACATAAGTCCATTAGGTTAGACCTGTCCTTTGGTCGTCCGGTGCGACGTAACACCATTAGGTTTTGTGAGATTCATCCTTGGCCGTCCGGCGTAACGTAAGACCATTGGATTGTGGTTGACCCGACCGTACTTTGTAAGTCCAGAGTAGAAAGTGAAATCGTGAAAGTCCCGGCCGTACCTCGTAAGTCCAGGATAAAAGTTAAGATGTTATTGCCCCGGCAGCCCTTGGTAGGGCGTAAGACTAGTATAGTCATGATTAGGTTAAGAAAACCTTTGTCCCCCGAGAGTGGCCAGGTTAGAGAAAACCTATCATTGTGACGGCGGTCTGGAGAGACGTAAGACCAGTTTGTGTAGTCGACCCTCCGCCATGAGAAAAATTGACCAAATTGACCAATGTGGCCCGGCAGTCCTTAGTCGGACATAAGACCAGTTACCCTTGAGTCAACCCTCTCCAATAGAGCCTAGTCGATCGAGCCCAGCCTCTGAGCCATTCCCATTATTTGAGCCTCTGAGCCATGCCCATTCCTTGAGTCGACCCTCTCCGATAGAGCCTAGTCGATCGAGCCCAGCCTCTGATCCATGCCCATTATTTGAGCCTCTGAGCCATGCCCATTCCTTGAGTCGACCCTCTCCGAATAGAGCCAAGTTGACCAAGTCCGACCTGTTTAGGAAATGATGAATGAATATCCACCTAAGGCCCATAGGTTTGAGTAGCCTTAAAATCTCTCACCCGAACTACGTTAGGCTTGATTCCCTCGAATAGGGATACGTAGGAATCCTATACCTCTAGGTCCAGCCATAGAAAAAATCGGCCAAGCCGTCCTCCCATCAGATTGGGATGCTTGTTTTGTCGACAACCCCGCTTTCTTCAAAAGCAACGTTGCCGAGGGGCTCTGTAAGTACCCCAATCTGAAATTGACCTACCTTAGAGGAATTTTTGGTACCATTTAGGGATAAACCAATGGACCAGGACCTCACTAGGATAAACCTAATATTCCAGGACTGAACTGGAATTAAACTTAGAAAAATCCAGAAGCTCGCCAAGTCGAGTCGTACGGATGGTTTGGGTACCTGAGGGGTTGAGCCGTACGGCTATATTGGGCACCCTCAGTCCCTATAAATTGAACCCCATGCTGATCATTTCAGGGGGGGAAGAATATTGTTTAGATAGGGGAAACTCTGCAGAAATTGTGTCTGGGAGAGAGATCACCCTTATAATTGAGTGAAGAAAAGGAAGATAGACTAGAACCATCATAGGTGAGGTCCCCTTCCCCCATCTTCTCTTCATTTCAACTCTATTTTGCTTTGTTAATAATATTACTTGTTCTTATTTACATTCTTGTAAAACTTATATGTATATATATATATATATATATATATATATACATATATATATACATATATATACATATGTATATATATATACATACATATATATATACATATATATACATATGTATACATACATATATATATACATATATATACATATGTATACATACATATATATATACATATATATACATATGTATATATATGTATATATATATGTATATATACGTATATATACATATGTATATATATATATATATATATATATATATATATATACATATAATATGAATTAAACCATGAGCATGATTCAAGGTGCCCTTCATACTTTTGTGTGAAAGAGGTTCAAACCTAAGGATGATCATGGTTTGATTTCTTTGTTCTAAATGGCTTAAAGATCTCTTTATCAAGGTGAAAGCTCATGTCTTTATGTTAGTATTCGACAAACTAGGCCATGATGATCATGTTGGGGGATAAAGGCTCAATCTTTATCATCCCAACCTTGATCTAGCTAAAAAATCCCTAACATTGGGTCATAAAGATTGGATCTTTATGTTGTTCTTGTTGTCCCTCAAGGTTAATCTTTCATAAAAAGTTCATTTTGATGGTAAAGTTTCAATCTTTACTAATCAAATGGCAATTTTGGCCCAAAGGGCATGTTCAACATCTTTCTCAAAACTTCCCCAATGATTGTCTTGATCACACCCAAAACCTTTGTTTTTGGTGTCTAATTTGTGATCAATGACATAGGGATGATCAAATCCATGTTTTTGTTAAAAGAAAATAACTGAAAATGATCATTTCAGTCCAGTTTCAGCAAGAACACTCTGTTTTGCCTGAAACTGGACAGTTTTCTGATAAACTGTCAAAAATCCCTGGAATGCCCTCCCCATCTGTACGGCTACTTTGGCCGGGGAGTGCATTTTTCAGTTTCTTCCTTTTTTTTGTCAGAATGTTTGCAAAATAACCCTTTTCTGTTAAATAATTAACCAGTTTTGTTAAAAGTCAGTTTCTCCCATTTTTGAAACATACACACACACACATGCACTTTGTTAACTAACGTTAGGGAGACTCGGTCCTATCCGAGGCGACTTGGGTGACGTAAAACTCTTCCCAAGGCGTAACCTGACCTCCGAACTAATAGAATCTCTAACCTTTCCATTTGTTGGGTTAAATAATTAACAAATGTGGCGACTCCGTTATGTTTTTGCATGATAACCGTGTTTGGCGTTTCGCCCCCATACTCGTCGTGTTTCCCGCGCGGGGCGGGATCCTTACACCCTGTGACCGATAAAACAAAACACAAAATGAAACAGTTAAGAGGTCCAAATCAGTCCATGATGCAGGCAACTGTGCCCACACCCCAATCATTCTGCTCTGTTCTGAAACTGTCCCTGTTCTGGAAAACTACCCAGAAGTGCGCACCTCTGGCCTGTGTTGTGGGATGCGCGCGCCTGGCGCAGAATCTATAGGAGGCGCCCGCTTCTGGGCAAACCTGTCAGATTGTCAGACTTTGGACTCAAGGGATTGCCCTGGTCCTGAATGTATATTGTAACCCCTGCAGAAATGATTAGTGTAGAAAAAAGAAGAAGAACAGGAAGAACATCAGGAAGCGGGCGACTCTGGTCCTTGATATGGACCGCGCGCGCCTTAGGCCAAGAAGGACAGAGGCGCATGCTTCCCCCATCAGGAACCAGAATGCCCAGAAAAGATGTAGATTTTGATCAGAAACGCAAGTTTAACCCTCAAACGATCCCCAGCGGAGTCGCCACTGTAGATACCCCGGGGGACCACGGCTTGGCTAGAGCGGTGAGTTACCCTAGGATGTCTATTTGTGTTTTAGAGTCGCCACCTATGTTTTATAGGAACATAAGAAAAACCTAATGTTTATAGCCTAAGTTTGATTACGAAAACAGAGATTCTTTGTTATGAGGTTCGAGGGTTAGGTTATGAGATGGGAAGTACTTAAACACCTATCTCGCCCAACTAAAATTGGTCTTTCTTGATCAAAATCTACATAAGTGATGAAATGTTCTTCTTATTCTTGATGATAAAAGGGGGGTAAAAAAGGGGTGTTTGGAATGTAGGGAGATGACTCCGTGACTAGCTTCAATGAAGTGAAGTAGTCTTTGGTGTCATGTCCCAAAATGTTTGGGTGATTGCACTTTTGATTAAAGCAAAAGAAAGAGAGAAGAGATGAAGTAGAAAAGGAGAGAAAAGAGTAGCCTTTTACCTATACTTCAAAGAACTTCAAAGACTCCTTCAAGAGGTTCTTAGGAAAATGCCTTGTAAGTATTTATGTATAGTTTTTGTTAATGATTCCAATCCTCCTCCTTTTCAATGGTGAATTAGAGGGGTTTTTATAGGTAAAGAAGGTGTGTTTTTGGTGCCAAAACCAAGTCACAAAGGTCAGTTTCCCGGGAAAATCCTGTTAAAAGGAGCAAGGGAGAGATTCTTGGACAGAAATCTGTAACTGACGCCCAGGTGCGTGCGCCTCCTGCCTTGGTGGCGGGATGCGCGCGCCTCTGGCCCAAAGGGTGAAAGCGCGCGCCTTAGAGATGGCAAAAATGACAGAATGGACTAGAAAGTCAGCACTGTTATTCAGTTTGGTCCCTGGACTTAACGAAGTCAGTCAGAAACTTAACGGAAGTAACAGAAACTAACGAAAAACACTTAAAATAGGGAGAAACAAAAAATCAAATGTGCAATCGGGGTGAGCTGTCCAAGGCGGGGTGTCTACAGATGGCCTAAAAGAATTCAACACAAGAACAAATGCAGTTAACCGAATTGATCCGGATATAAACTACAAGAGTTGCCAAACTTATATTGTATAAGAAATCAAAGACCAATGAAAATCAAGAAAAGAGTTTAATGGTAGATATAACACTAATGATCGAGATGATGACAAGAAGTAGCTATGAAAGGAAGTGACTGTAGTGGGGAAGATGGGAGAGGTGCCCAAGGCGGCAAAGAGAATTAGTGCGTCTGGGAGGAAGGACGTATTATTTGCTTGCTCTTGCCCTATTTTTGAAGGGCATTGATATCTTAAAAAGGTTACCCCCATATCTGTAATACCCTTCTTATTAATACCTCCCAATAATTGGGATTAATTAGAAGGGGATAAGTGGCTTCATCCTGATAGCTCGTACTAATTATCTGAAGCCTTAAATCCAACCAAACATCATTCTTAATGGTTATCTGTATTATTAATTCTATCATATTGCTAATCCTAGCTACCAAACGGGGCCTAATTATAAGAGTTTGATCGAGTTTGACCAATTAATATTATTATTATTTTCTAAGAAAATTGAAAAAAAGTGATTTTTTTTTACTCTTATATGTTAATTATAAGAGGCGGAAAAGTCTTATGTGTTAGTTATAAGAGTTGACTGATGTTTGACCATGAAAGTTAACATTAATAAAATATTATTATTTTTTATTTATTTTGTAAAAAATGTGAAAAAAAATTGACTTATACTTCAATTATAATTGGAGAATTATCTTATATAAGAATTATAAGAGTTTGACCCAAATTGACCAAATAATACTCCCTCCGTTCCGGGTAAGTTACAACATGGAAAGGAAAGCACAAAAATTAAGAAAGGAGAATAATGAGTGGTTGGGAGGAAGAAAGAGAATGAGTGGAGAATAATGAGTGGTTGGGAGGAAGAGAGAGAATGAGTGGAGGATTATAAAAGTAATAAAGAGTTTCCTTATTTGGCATTGTTGCAACTTAAGTGGAATACCCAAATTGGCAAATTGTTGCAACTTACCGGGAACGGAGGGAGTATTAACCTTTTTTTCTAAAAAGTGAAAAAATAATTTTTTTTTAGTCTTATATGTTAATTATAAGAGGCGGCCAGATTTTATGTGTCAGTTATAAGAGTGTACTGCTGTTTGACTAAATATGAAAGTCAACATTAATAAAATATTATTGATTCATTACAAAAATACTCTTATACCTACATTATTACAAGAGGCGAATTGGTTGTAAGTTATAAGAGGTGATTTGAATTTGATTATGAGAGTCATCATTTATAAAATATTAATTTTTTTATTTTATTTTTGTTAAAAATTACTCATACGCTTCTATTATAATAGGAGAATTGGTCTTATACACCAACTATAAGCGTTTGACGGGAATTTGACTAAGTAATATTAGATTTTATTTTCTTAAAAATAGAAAAATATGAAAAAACATGACTTTTATAATTAGTCTTATACACTAATTATAATAGTTTGACTGAGTTTGACCAAATAATATTAGTTCTCTTTCTTAACGATAAGAAAAAGTGAAAAAAACAAGGCTCTTATACTTTAATTATAAGAGGCGAACATGTCTTATTTGTCAGTTATAAGAGTTTGAGTGTTGCTTGACCGAATATGAAAAGTCAACATTAATAAAAAAAAAAAAAATTGTGAAAAAATATGAAAAAATGACTCGTTCACTTCAATTATAAGAGAAGAATTGGTCTTATACAATAATTATAAGAGTTTGACCAAGTTTGACCAAATTTGACCAAATAATATTAATTTTTTTCTGAAAAAAGTGATTTATTTTACTCTTATATTTTAATTATGTGTCAGTTATAAGAGTCTGACTGCTGTTTGACCGAGTTTGACCATATTTGACCAAATAATATTTATTTATTTATTCTAAAAAAATGAAAAAAAAATGTTTTTTTACTCTTATATGTTAATTATGCGTCAGTTATAAGAGTTTAACTGTTGTTTGACTGTGTTTGACCAAATATGAGCAAGTAATATTAATTTGTTTTTCTAAAAAAATAAAAAAAAATGAATTTTTTTTACCCTTATATGTTAATTATGTCCTGTTTGACCAAATAATATTAATTTTTTCTAAAAAATGAAAAAAGTTAAATTTTTTACTCTTATATGCTAATTATGTGTCAGTTATAAGAGTTTGATTGTTGTTTGACCGAGTTTGACCATATATTATTAATATTCACAAAAATAAAAAAAAAGTGGTTTTTTTTACTCTTATATGTTAATTATGTGTCAGTTATAAGATCTTTGACTGTTGTTTGACCGAGTTTGAGCAAATTTGACCTTATAATATTATTAGTTTTTTCTAAAAAAAATGAAAAAAGTAATATTTTTTTTACTCTTATATGTTAAGTATGTGTCAGTTATAAGAGTTTGACAGATGTTTGACCAAATTTGACCAAATAATATTACTCCCTCCGTCCCAGAGTAAGAGTCATGCTTTCTATTTTGGTACGTCCCAGAGTAAAGTCTCATTTCTAAAATGGCAAGGAATCTTTACTATTCATCTCACTTATTTTCTCTCATACTTTACTTTTATACTCACAACACCAATCAACTTACTATTCTCCCCCCCCCCTCTCATTCTCTCTCTTACTTTACTTTTACACTCACAACACTTAAATCACTTCCACCATTTCTTAATTTTCGTGCATTTGAGAGGTATGACTCTTACTCTGGGGCAGAGGTAGTACTTTTTTTTCTACAAAATTGAAAAAAGTGATTGTTTTACTCTTATATGTTAATTATGTGTCAGTGTAGATACCCCGGGTGGGAACACCACGGCCTTAGGCTCGAGCGCGTGGTATTATCCTAGGATGTCTAACTTGATTTTAGATTGTTTTAGAGTCGCCACCTATGTTTTGAGGAACATAAGAAAAACCTATTGATTGTAGCCTAAGTTTTGGTTACGAAAACAGAGATTCTTTGTTTTGAGGTCCGGGGGTTAGATTACGAGATGGGAAGTACCGAAACACCCATCTTGCCCAACTTAAGTTGGTCTTGCTTGATCAAAATCTACATAAATGAAAATGTTCTTCTTCTTCTTCTTTAAGTCATGAAAAGGGGGGATTTAAAATAGGATTTGGAATGTAGGAGATAACTCCTTAACCAACCTCAATGAGATGAGGTGATCATTAGAGTCATGTCCCAAAATGATTTGGGTGATTGCACATTTGATTAAAGTAAAAGAGAGAGAGGAGGTGGAGTAGAAAAGAAGGGAAAAGATGGACTTTTACCTACAATTTGAAGACCTTCAAGTATTGCTTGATGAAGTCCTTGGAGAACCTTTAGAAAGTGATTTTGGTATAGTTTTTGTAAGTTCAATTTTCGGTCCTTGAAAATGGAGGTAAAGAGAGGTTTTTATAGGTGAAAGAGGGGTGTTTTTTGTGCCAAAACTCAGTCACTAAGAAATCCTTCCCGGGCAAAATCCTGTAAATTGAGCAAGAGAGGGAATCCTGGCCAGAAATCTGTAACTTACGCCCAGAGGTGCGCGCTTCCTGCTTTGGGGGCGGGAGGCGCGCGCGCCTGGCTCCTAGTGTCGGAGGCGCGCGACTCAGAGAAGGCAATTTTGACAGAATGGACTAGAAAGTCAGCCCTGTCATTCAGTTTAGTCCCTGGACTTAACGAAGTCAATCAGGAACTTAACGGAAGTGACAGAAACTAACGAGAAACACTTAAAATGGGGAGAAACACAAAATCAAATGTGCAATCGGGGTGAGCGGTCCAAGGCGGGGTGTCTACAGAGCCCCTCGGCGACGTGGATTGCAAAGCAAAACGCGTCGACGAAAGTTAAAAACACCCGCCGAGGACGTCACCAAAAAAGGCAAAGACTCGATGAAAGCAGGAATTTGAAAGTGCGAGAGATAGTGGTGCGCTCCCTGTGTGAGCGGCTTTTGTTGATAGAGAGGGTGGCACGATCCGTTAGGTGAACCTGCCGGCTGAATGTTTTGAATGAGGCCATTAGTGAACCTTTTGATGAATCCGTTAGTGAATCCTTTGGATGAGTCCGTTGGTGAACCCTTGTTGACGAATCCGTTGGTGAATCCGTTTGATGAATCCGTTAGTGAATCCCTTGGATGAGTCCGTTGGTGAACCCTTGTTGACGAATCCGTTGGTGAATCCGTTTGATGAATCCGTTAGTGAATCCCTTGGATGAGTCCGTTGGTGAACCCTTGTTGACGAATCCGTTGGTGAATCCGTTTGATGAATCCGTTAGTGAATCCCTTGGATGAGTCCGTTGGTGAACCCTTGTTGACGAATCCGTTGGTGAATCCGTTTGATGAATCCGTTAGTGAATCCCTTGGATGAGTCCGTTGGTGAACCCTTGTTGACGAATCCGTTGGTGAATCCGTTTGATGAATCCGTTAGTGAATCCCTTGGATGAGTCCGTTGGTGAACCCTTGTTGACGAATCCGTTGGTGAATCCGTTTGATGAATCCGTTAGTGAATCCCTTGGATGAGTCCGTTGGTGAACCCTTGTTGACGAATCCGTTGGTGAATCCGTTTGATGAATCCGTTAGTGAATCCCTTGGATGAGTCCGTTGGTGAACCCTTGTTGACGAATCCGTTGGTGAATCCGTTTGATGAATCCGTTAGTGAATCCCTTGGATGAGTCCGTTGGTGAACCCTTGTTGAGGAATCCGTTGGTGAATCCGTTTGATGAATCCGTTAGTGAATCCCTTGGATGAGTCCGTTGGTGAACCCTTGTTGACGAATCCGTTGGTGAATCCGTTTGATGAATCCGTTAGTGAATCCCTTGGATGAGTCCGTTGGTGAACCCTTGTTGACGAATCCGTTAGTGAATCCGTTTGATGAAATATTGCTTTGAAGTCTCGTGCCATTTGGAGTCACACTTGACTTTTGAATTGTGGGGTACGGGCACAGTTGACTGCGACCAGAAAAATGTTCCTGTTGGGGATGAAATGTTGAGATTGACTTTTGAGGGGGGCGTGGAACCCGTGACAGAACTTAGGGAGCTCGGATTTTTGAAGAGGACAGCCTACTTATGAGTGGGAGTTTCTATCCTGCTTTCGATTTTTGACGTGCCTTAAGGGCGGACCAGAAAAGGTGTGCCCAACTGGGTGTCCGAGGATCGGGACAGTGTCTTGATTTAGGCTGGAGATCTCTGACAAGGCCCTTTTCTTCAAGCGATTTAGACCTGGGAGGCGCGCGCCTTCCTATGTAGGCTTGGGACGCGCGCGCGCTTCATACTGCTGGCGGGTGGCGCGCGCGTCTGGGAGGCGGAATTCCGGGCTTGACATTTGCTGACCAAAAGAGCCTCCAACAGCTATAATATCATCTTCTGTTCGACCACTTGATTCTCACAGCTCCTTTCTGCCATTTTTGAACATCATATTATTGATTAACTTCGCTTGTGATCAACATTTTCCATGGCTTCCAATTCTTTTGCCCTTGACGCCAAGGTCGTTAGTGTGTATGAAAAGGACTTGGGCACTTTTGTGTATTCTTTCAAGACCCATCCCAAGAAGGCCTTCATTAAAGACTTCGGGTTCCGAATTCTTTTCACTTTGCGGACGTTGAAACCGGATTGGGATTTGTTGAGAGCTGCCGCGGCTTTCTGGGATTGCGACAGCCATACTTTCAACCTTTCAGCTAATGAAATGGTGCCGACTGTTGACGATTTCGGGGCCATCCTTGGCGTGCCTTTGGCCGGTCGGATTGCCGTCCCCAAATATCACCGTGGTGCCGTCGACTCTTGGGTTGAGTTACTGAATCTCCCTGTTGAGGATGTGAGGAAGATGTTGCACGGTACCGTGATTGACATAACTGAGTTGCCGACGTTCTTCAGTTTGCACTCGGAGGACCCGGTGGTTCAATCTTTCAAAAGAAATGCCATGGCTGTTTGTGTCTTCAGCGAAGTACTGTTTGTTACACCTTTCGGGACTGCGGACGCGCAGTTGGCTGAGATTATTTTGCAAGCTAAGGACCAGCGATTTAGTGTAATTCCTCTTATTGTAGGGGAGACGTTGCATGGTCTTGATGAGTTACACAGGACGGGCAAGATGAGTCGGGGAAGCCCTTTGCTCTTGACCATATGGCTCCGAGAACACTTCAGAATTTATTCTCCGGATGGTGATTTGTCTCCTTTTGCTGTTCATAGGAGGAAGTTGTTGATCCGGGATTTATCTGAAGAGGATTGGAAGAAATTCTTTGCCTCTCGGGTGACCGTCGATATTGAGTGGTGTCCCCCTTCTTGGGGTCTTCGTCCTTTTGTGGAATGGACTCTTGGTTTTCAGCACGTGGTTGTGCCCGGTTTGAGAGATTCTTCCTTTTACCAGCCAGAGCGGGTTCTGCGGCAGTTTGGTCGCCAACAGACAATTCCTTTTCCGAGGGATGGAATGCTTCGTCCAGTTGCTTACATGGGTCCTGACTTCTCGAGTGAGCTTCAGTCGGCTTGGGGAGATGACCGCAATCGTTGGGCTTTCGCTCCTCTGCATCGGGGGAGTGTCTTCCTTCCCGAGAGCTACTTGGATTATTTATTTGGCACCCTTTACCGTGGCATCACTTGGGTTGATGTGCTTCATGCCGAGTTGTTGGGACAGGGTTTTGAGCCTAGCAGTACTTTGAGATATAGAGAGGCTGCTGTTGATTCGAGTAACATTCTCACTGACCCTTTCGGTACTCATTTGGATGACTTTTATTCTAGGAGACGTGCTGCAGCACAGAAGGTTTCGGTGCGTATTAGTGCTCCTTCGTTACCCAAGAAGAAAAGGATTGAGAGACGATCAGGCGGTCCTTTGAAAGCTAAGAGAAAATTGGATTTTTCTTAGTACCCTAAGAGATTGCAATTTAGACCACTTTGTTTTAGGATTTAATATTTTGATGTCTTTTGTTGCTCAATAAATCCGTTGTAATGGTTTGAATAATTCATTGAATGAATAAAAATTGCATTTTGTTATTTGAAGTGAATTGGGTATTTTTGATATGTTTTAGACCGCACCCGAAGGTTGCCTACGTTCCTCCAGTTGGGAGGCTCAGGTCTTCGTAGTTCAAACAAACAAAGACCATTTTTTTATTTTTTTTATTTTTTTTTTGTGCACCCTGTTTTTTGCCTAGACCGCCCTTGCGGGTTTTCAATCTAGCGGGCTTCTTTTTTTGCACGTACTCTAATTTTTGCCTAGGCCGCCCTTGCGGGTTTTCAACCTAGCGAGCGATTTTTTTTTTTTTTTTTTTTTTTTTAATGGTCTTTGTTTATTAAGCGTAGAACCTCTTGAGCTTGTCAAGGTTGACCTCCTTTGGCAGCTGGTCCCCATCTAAATCCACGAGCCGGACTGCACCACCGCTTAGTATCTTTTTGACCACGTACGGACCGATCCATCAGGGTCCCCATTTCCCCAGGGGATTCATGGCATTAGGAGGATGTTGTCTTAAAACCAAATCTCCCACATTGATGTTTCGAGGCTTCACCTTTTTGTTGAAAGCTCTTGCCATCCTTTGTTGATACGCCCTTGTGCGTTCGAGTGCTCTTAACCTTTTCTCGTCGAGTAAGGCTAGCTGTTCGTATCGACTTTGCATCCAGTTGACCTCGTTGACTTGATTCTCGAGGAGGACCCGTAGAGATGGGACTTCAAGTTCGATAGGGAGTACGGCTTCAGAACCATAGACCAATGCATAAGGAGTTTCTCCTGTTGCGGATCGTATTGATGTGCGGTAGCCCCACAATGCTAATGGTAGCTTCTCGGGCCAATCCCTTCCTGTTGAGGCCATTTTCTTGACGATGGTCTTATTTGCTGCTTCGACTGCGCCATTTGCTTGGGGCCGGTAAGGAGATGACTTGTGCTTGGTGATCTTGTATTCTACCAAAAGTGCATCCATTTCCTTCTCAAAGTGAGAGCCGTTGTCGGAAATGATTTCATGAGGCACGCCGTATCGGCACATGATATTAATCTTTACAAATTCGGCCACTTTCTTGGCGTTGAGGGTTCGATAGGCTTGTGCTTCGACCCACTTTGTGAAATAGTCGACTGCTACTAGGACGAATGACTGCCCATTGCTCCCGGCAGGATGAACTTTACCGATGATGTCTATCCCCCAACAAGAGAAAGACCAAGGTGTGACCATGTTGTAAAGTTGTGAGGGTGGAGCATGTTGCAGATTAGCGTGGAATTGGCACTTGGCACACCTTTTGACTTTCTCGATACAGTCTCGTTCCATGGTGCTCCAATAGTAACCAATGCGAAGTATCTTCTTGACTAGCATAAACCCATTCATGTGGGGCCTACATTCTCCTTCGTGCACTTCACACATTATCTCTTGAGCTTCGGTCTCATTGGCGCATAAGAGATTGATCCCGTCGTGGTGCCTTTTATAGACTCGGTCCCCAATCAGTACGTACCGAGAGGCTAACCTTTGCAGAGCTGCTTGAGACTTCTTATTGATGTTCTCGGGATAAGTGCCGTCTTTGAGGAAGTTCATGATATCTGAATACCACGGAGAGTTTGTTTGAACCTTGTTGATCTCGATGCTCATGCAATATGCCGGACTGTTCCTTCGAGCAATTTTGAAAGGCTTCACCATTTTTCCTTTGGGCATTTCAACTAATGAAGCTATAGTGGCCAGTGCATCGGCGAAGCGATTCTTATCTCTTGGCAGGTAGTTGAAAGTGATCTCTTGGAATTGTTCAACCAGTTCTTCAAGGTGCTGACCATACTGTTGGAGAGTCGGGTCTTGGGTTCGCCATTTACCCGATTGCTGATTGATAAGGAGCAAAGAGTCGCCGAACACTTCTAGTTCCGTGACGTTTCTTTCGAGAGCTGCTTCGAGCCCTGCTATGCATGCTTCGTACTCGGCAATGTTGTTGGTAGCTTCGAATTCCAGGCGTATGGCAATGGGAGTGTAGATGTCTTTTGGATCGACAAGCAATACCCCTATACCAAAACCGTGTTTATTGGCGGCGCCATCGAAAAAAAGTTGCCACTTGTCTTCCTCGGTTGCAGTACAAATTAAATGCTCGTCGGGGAACTGTACATCTTCCCCCTTCACTTCGTCACACGGGAATTCGGCAAGCTGGTCACTGAACACTTTCCCCCTGACGGATTTTAGTGTGACGTAAGTGATATCGTAGCCGGCGAGCATGAAGTACCATTTGGCTATTCTTGTTGACATGAAAGGCTTCTCGAAGATGTAGCGGAGCGGGTCCACCTTTGCTACTAGCTTGATCGGAAAAGCTTCCATATAGTGTTTGAGCTTTTGAGTGACCCAAACCAATGCTGCACATGACTTCTCTAAGACAGAGTAGTTCTTTTCGCCTCCTTGGAATCGGCGACTGACAAAATAAATGGCGTTTTCCTTTGTGGACTCTCGTTGCTCTTGTGCTAACATAGCCCCTAGGGCTTCATCATTGACAGTGAGATAAAGCAACAGAGGTTTCTCCTTGTGCGGCGGAACTAGAACAGGAGGGCACGTTAAGTAATGCTTCACTTGATCGAAGGCTTCTTGGCACGCGTCGGTCCATTCTAGAGCCACATTCTTCTTGAGTAACTTGAAGATTGGCTCGCACATGGAAGTGAGTTGGTGCACAAACCGACTGATGTATTGTAGTCTGCCCATGAAACCTTTAATCTCTTTCTGCGTCTTTGGAGGAGGCATGTCAATGATTGCCTTGATTTTGGAGGGGTCTACTTCGATTCCCCTTTCAGTGACCATATAACCAAGAACTTTGCCTCGGATAACCCCGAATGTACACTTTGCAGGGTTGAGCCTCATCTTGTGTTGACGAAGCCTTTCGAAGAACTTGCGGAGATCGATCAAATGTTGACCATCGGTCCCTTTGGAGTGAATGATCATGTCGTCCACATAGACCTCGATTTCTTTGTGAATCATATCGTGGAACAAGTCTGTCACGGCTCTTTGGTAGGAAGCCCCAGCGTTTCTTAACCCAAACGGCATGACTGTGTAGCAGAAGGTACCCCACGGTGTTGTGAAGGCTGTCTTATGTTAATCTTCCTCGGCCATGAGAATCTGATTGTACCCAGCGAACCCATCCACAAATGAGCGAACCTCGTAGGCAGCAGTGGAGTCGACTAGCATGTCGATATTAGGGAGTGGAAAATCATCCTTTGGGGAAGCTTTGTTTAAATCTCGGAAGTCTACACAAACTCGGACCTTGCCGTTCGCCTTCCTGACTGTCACAATGTTGGCTAACCATGTCGGATACTCGATAACCTTGATGAAACCCACGCTGAGGAGCTTCTCAATCTCTTCTTTGACCTGCAGAGACCATTCTAGCTTGATCTTCCTGAGCTTCTGCTTTACTGGCCTGGCATCTTCTCTGATCGGAATCCTGTGCTCCGCTACCTTTCTGTCTAAACCCGGCATGTCTTTGTATGACCATGCGAACACATCCACGAACTCCCGTAATAATGCAGTCAATCTGTCTCTGTCGTCTCCCTTGAAGAAGCTTCCAATCTTGGTTTCTTTTGGCTCTTCTTCGGTACCCAGATTAACAACCTGCAATTCTTCGTCAGCCTTTGGACCATTCTCGCCACGACTACGGACTTGTTGAGCAAGTTCATTTAAGTATGTTGTGTTTTCGTGGTCTATTTCATCATAATTTGAATCGTTATTAACTTGTTCGTTAAGTTCATTATTAGTTAATTCATCATTTATGATGTTTGCAATCTCAGGGTACTAAGAAATATCAAATTTTTCATTAGCAAAGAAAGGAAACACACGCTCGGCTATGGCCTCCAAATCCTCTTGGGTGAGGGTATTAGAGACACTCTCGGACTCGAAAGTAAGTGTAAGCTGCTCTTCCTTTGTTGCTGTGCGGGGTATGCAACCCATTTCTTGGACTAAGAATTCCTCGGATACCACGGGCCCTTTTGTTGAATACCAATTGTTGATCGGCTCGGAGCTTGGCGGGATCTCACTGATAGTCTCGTTCATGATGACGGTGTCATGGATGGCGTTGACTTGGCATTCATTCATTACGGCAAGCTCTTTGAACATGGAGGCTAAATCTGTCAGTTCTTCCCCCACGGTGATTTCTGTCTCGGACTCTATAGTCACCTTCCTTCCCCACCATTCACGGGGCGACATGGGAGTTGGTTCCCTTTCGGATTTCTGGATCTCACAATCGGAGAAGATTTCGAGGCCGGGCTTTTTGACACCCTTGTTGTTAACCCATGGTTCGGGAAAGATCATGTATGGAACGTCTTCCCCTTGGCGGACAAAATAACCATTCAACGTCTTGCGGTAAGGCCTTAGATTAGGGACCTCATAACGACGGCCTTCTTTACGAGCTCGGGCCTTTTCGCTTTTGATTGCTTGTTCTTGCTTCAAGTCTTCTTCGGAAGGCTCGTACCCCAAACCGAATGTGTTCTTGACAAATGGGACTTGTACGGGATGTAGGATTCCTTGCTGATATTTCCCTAAGCCTAAACCAGGGAAGTAGTCCATATCCCTCATCATGCGGAGTACTTTGTGATTGCTGGGGGTCCATGATCCATTTCCCCTTCTTTGTCAATGGCGTTGATTGAGACGCCGGAGAGAGTGGAGTCTGGTAGACCATGCTGAACTTGGTGGACGGGCTCACCTTTTCTGTGGATAGTAATGTTTTCAGCCATTACGGTCACTATTTCATCACCGTTTCGGATCTTGACACATTGGTGGAGAGTTGACGGTACGGCATTAGCACTATGAATCCATGGTCGACCCAACAGTAAGTTGAACGAGGCCGGGATATTAAGCACTTGGAATGGAACGGACATGACCATGCTCCCAAACTCAATGTCAATTTCGATCATACCCATGACTGTACGGGCGGTGCTGTCATAACCTCGGATTACTTGAGTAGAAGGCCTCAAATCAGAATCTTTAAGCCCCAGTATGCCCATGATCCTACCAGCCATGAGATTGAGTGCGGAACCACCGTCCACTAAGACTCTTGAGACGGGCCTCCCCCTTGCTCGTACCTTGAGGTAAATAGCTTCGTTGTGGTCGGAACCAAACGGTGGAAGGTCCATATCGGCAAAGGTGATGACATTGCTAAAATGAATGTGACCAATCATTGCCGTGAGGTCCTCGAGAGTAGTATCGGGAGAAACTGATGTATCATCGAGATTGCGGATGACGAGATCTCGGTGTTTTTTTTAGGATGCAATGAGGTCCCAAATAGAGATGTTGGCTTGAGTTTTCTTGAGTTGGACAAGTAGAGGATCTTCGGGAGTGTTGTGAGCTTGCGGTCTTTGAGAAGAGGAGCTCGGTGCAGAAGTGGAAGGGTTGCTTGCTATGACTCGACCGGATCGAGTTAGCATATTGACGTTCCCATCTTGCTTCTTTTTCCTATTCTCTAGTACTTCCCTCATTACCTCATCATAAGTCACTACATAACAAGAATTGTCAATTTTATTCATAACATTGGGGCCCCCATTCACAATTGGGATTGAATGGGTGGTCCCCTCAAGTTCTCCTATCTCTATTACATTGACATGCTCGTCATTAGTCACTACAAATTCTTTCTTATCTATGAGATCTTGAATGACATTGCGGAGAACGAAGCATTCCTCGGTGGTGTGGCCACTATATTGGTGGTAGCCACAATATTTGTGGTGAGCATGATTGTCGTGGATCGTCTTGGGTTGGTACCCTTGCACGGGTGTGACTTGACCCTTTGCCTTGAGGACCTCGAACACTTCGGTTTGAGTCATGCCTTGGAGAGGCGTGTAGACACGGTCACTTCGAGGCCTTTTCCCTTGAGGTGAAGGAACCTTTTTGTAATTCCCCTTGTCAATAGTGACGGCGTTGACCGAGGCCTCTTTTGTGGAGTTGGAAGCGGCCTTGTAGCGGTAAGTAGGAGTGGTCTTCTTAATCTCCTTGAGCAAGTCATCCATGCGTACCCCCGCCTCATACATTTGGGAGAAGTCGGAGTAGCAAGCTCCACTTAGGTGAGTGCGGAGATCAATCTTGAGACACTTGAGAAATATGTCCATTTGCTCTTTTGTGTTCGGCCTCTCAACAATTTCAGAGAGTTTGTCATTCCATCTCCTTGTGAAGTCGATGAAGGACTCATTGTCTCGTTGAGTAGTGTTCTCTAGCTCTTTCCTTGTGGGCCGGTGAGTGGTGTTGCCTTGGTATTGGTTCTTGAAGGCAATCATGGCGGAGTCCCAATCAAGACGGACAGTGAGCGGGAGAGTAGCATACCAATCTTTTGCCGCCCCCTCGAGAGTGAGAGGAAAGCATTGAGCCATCACCTTGGTGGAGACCTTCTTTGGAACCATTGCCCAAATATAAGTCTCGATGTGAGCCATAGGACAAGAGTTGCCCTTGAATTTGCTTATGTCGGGAATCTTGAACTTATCGGGAAGGGCGGCCATAGTACTCATGAGGATGGATGATTGATAAAGGCTTGTGTCGGAGCCTTTCCCCATGTTGAGCCCATTGAATTTTTGGTCGATGTGTGATGAGTCCACCATTTTGGGCTCATTGTTCTCGGAACTTGGTTCCCCCATCTTCTTGGTGCGGGTGCTGACATACGGACTTTTGAACAAACCCTCGGTCCACTCGGATTCATCATCATTGTTCTTGTTCTTTCCCTTGGCAAGGTTGGTGAGCTTTTCTTTCATTAGCTCCATTTCGGCCTCGTGGGCCTCCCTTTGGCTGTCGAGGTGGGATTGCCAAATGTCATCTTTGCTTTGTGCCTCCTTGTTAAGGGTGGAGACTTGCTCTTGGAGGAGTTGGACCATAGTTGAGAGCTGTTCGAGAGACATGGTGTTGCTGCTGCCGGTCATGGTTGATGTTGGAGCTGTTGGAGTGATCTCTTCACGGACTAACCGATTTGCTGAATCCCGGTAGACTTTGTAAGTACCAATTGAACCTATATTGCAGAAGAGGCCCTTGTCAGTCTTGAGTAACACTTGCGGTCCATGAAAAGGCTTAGAACACACAGTTGGGCACACGACTCGAACCACATAAGAAAAGACTCTTTTTTTTTTTTTTTTTTTTATAAGTCGGAGGGAATGAATCCCTTTTGGGGTTTCTAAGAAAATAATGGAATCGTCACACTAGTATATAGACCATCTCGCGGTCCCATATACTCATCGGATTCCACCACGTTTGTGAATCCTACATGTATCGGGATTAGACTAAATTAATATAGTAAAGCATACATGCGGGGACGGATTTTTATTTTCGTCCAAAATAACCACTTTTGGGGACGGATTTTTATTGCGTCCCTTTCAACAGGTTGGCATGTATGATTTGAAGACATTAGTTTAGGGAAATCTCGGTACATGGAAACCGACTTGAGTCACCGAGTGTTAGACCCTAACTAGAATTGCGTGGTTTGTGCTCGGCTTGAATATGAGGCTCAAAGGTCACCCCCGGCATGTAGTCTTGAACTACGCCACGGGCTGAGGTTTACCGCTTCGAAAGAGCCAAGGTCTGGTGGAGCTTGAAACTTTCTAGGACGGGCCTCGACGGGTTTGGGGTTGGACTTGTGCGACTCGATAGTGAGCAGTTCATAGGAATATGTGCATGTAGTGTGAGGTCTAACAAGTGACAAAAAAATTTTTATTTTTATTTTTTATTTTTTTTTAAAGAAAGAAAAACACACAAAACACATAAGCACATAAAATTACAACTCCCGAATCACCCGTGTGACCGGTAAATAAAACACAAAATTAAACAGTCCGAGGGTTCAATTCTGTTCTGATGCAGGCAACTGTGCCCACACCCCACTGTTCTGCTCAGTCACTGAAACCTGTCTCTGTTCTGGAACCCACCCAGAAGCGTGCGCCTCTGAGTTCTGATGTGGGACGCGCGCGCATGGCGCAATCATTATGGGAGGCGCGCGCTTCTGGGACACACCTGTCAGAATGTCAGACTTTGGACTCAGGGGATTGCCCTGGTCCTATGTTCATATTGTAACCCCTGCAGAAGTGATTAGTGCAGAATAACAGAAGAAGAAGATGAAGAATATGAAGAAGTGGGCGATTCTGGTTCTTGATGTGGGATGCGCGCGCCTTAGGATTAAAAGTCCAGACGCGCGCGCCTCCCCCATCAGGAAACAGAATGCCCAGAAAAGATGTAGATTTCGATCAGAACGCAAGTTTAACCCTCAAACATCCCCAGCGGAGTCGCCAATGTAGATACCCCGGGTGGGAACACCACGGCCTTAGGCTCGAGCGCGTGGTATTATCCTAGGATGTCTAACTTGATTTTAGATTGTTTTAGAGTCGCCACCTATGTTTTGAGGAACATAAGAAAAACCTATTGATTGTAGCCTAAGTTTTGGTTACGAAAACAGAGATTCTTTGTTTTGAGGTCCGGGGGTTAGATTACGAGATGGGAAGTACCGAAACACCCATCTTGCCCAACTTAAGTTGGTCTTGCTTGATCAAAATCTACATAAATGAAAATGTTCTTCTTCTTCTTCTTTAAGTCATGAAAAGGGGGGATTTAAAATAGGATTTGGAATGTAGGAGATAACTCCTTAACCAACCTCAATGAGATGAGGTGATCATTAGAGTCATGTCCCAAAATGATTTGGGTGATTGCACATTTGATTAAAGTAAAAAAGAGAGAGGAGGTGGAGTAGAAAAGAAGGGAAAAGATGGACTTTTACCTACAATTTGAAGACCTTCAAGTATTGCTTGATGAAGTCCTTGGAGAACCTTTAGAAAGTGATTTTGGTATAGTTTTTGTAAGTTCAATTTTCGGTCCTTGAAAATTGAGGTAAAGAGAGGTTTTTATAGGTGAAAGAGGGGTGTTTTTGGTGCCAAAACTCAGTCACCAAGAAATCATTCCCGGGCAAAATCCTGTAAATTGAGCAAGGGAGGGAATCCTGGCCAGAAATCTGTAACTGACGCCCAGAGGTGCGCGCTTCCTGCTTTGGGGCGGGAGGCGCGCGCGCCTGGCTCCTAGTGTCGGAGGCGCGCGACTCAGAGAAGGCAATTTTGACAGAATGGACTAGAAAGTCAGCCCTATCATTCAGTTTAGTCCTTGGACTTAACGAAGTCAGTCAGGAACTTAACGGAAGTGACAGAAACTAACGAGAAACACTTAAAATGGGGAGAAACACAAAATCAAATGTGCAATCGGGGTGAGAGGTCCAAGGCGGGGTGTCTACAGTCAGTTATAAGAGTTTGACTTCTGTTTGACCAAGTTTGACTAAATAATATTATTTTTTAATTTCTTTTGAAAAAATGATTTTTTTATACTCTTATATTCATTTATAAGAGTTTGACTGATGTTTGACTGCTGTTTGACCAAATAGTATTATTATTATTTTTTAAAAAATTGAAAAAAGTAATTTTTTTACTCGTATATGTTAATTATGTGTCAGTTATAAGAGATGACTAGGATTTGCCTAAAAAAGAAAGGATGGGAGGAGATATGAGGGCATTTCAATCATTTTACATCTTTTTGCTGTTGAGGGGTGTCTGAGGAATTTTGTATCTGGATTTTCCCATTTTAGGTTTGAATATGGGCTCCCAACCCCCATTTTTCTTTGTAGATGATTGTTTTACTACAAATTTGCTAACCTAATCTTTATATTCTCTCCTCCGGTTTAGATTGGATATTGGATCCTAATCCAAATCAAATACTCAATTTTATTTTGGATTTTTCCTTTAGGGCCCTCCCCACCCAAATGTTATTCCATTTAAAGGAGACATCCTTTTTAAAGTACAAATAAGGAGTTCATATAAGATGATAATTCCACATACACCCCTCACACCTGTTGACTAGTCAAATACAACTTTTAAATACCAAAATTACCCCCACCCCTCAAACAAAACCCTCCCCTCCCCTCCCCTCTCCTCTCCCACATTCACGACACAGCCACACCACACGCATTCTCTCCAGCCTCTTCCCTACTCCGGTCATATTCTACGGCTCCGGCGACCGACAATCTCTTCTTCGATCTCTTCTTCTCTGTTCGTCTTCCTCATCTCCGAGCGGAGATCCTTCTTCTCCTTTCGTATTCCACATCTCCGACCGGCTAGATCTGCGCATCGCTGGCCAGATCTACATGTTTCCAGCCTGATGTGAGCATTTCCGGCAAGCTCCTTCCGCCCAGATTTCTCCAGATTCCATCTCTATCTCTCTCTCTGTCTCTCTCTCTGGATCATTCTTGGGTGATGTCAGCTACGGGAAGAGCTTCTTCTCCGGCCAAACACCACAAAATCCGGCAAACTCCCTTCATCGCCCCCTCCGCCTTATCTAGATCTGGTAAAAAATTCCCTCGTCATCTTCACCACATTCGCCTTCATCTCTGTTGTTGACACTATCTCTCCCCCCCCCCCTCATCCTTTCCGATACAGTCCTATCTACCTTCGTTTATTAGACAAACCAGTCCTTACCGGCACAGTCCCCAACGTCGAGTTCTTAGCTCGTCAATGGCCGCCGTCTCTTCCAGTTATTATTTCCCTAACTACTTCAAATTTTGATTTCTTTTTTCTTTTTAAATTTGAAATATATTTTACATAAATCTTTCAAATAAAATCGTTCAAAGATTTCTAGTTTAGCTTTGGGATTCGATTTAGGTTTATTTTTCAACAAATTGATAACTGCTTTAAAAAAAATGGGTTAACTAGGGATGTATGGGGGTTAATGAGGATAAAATTCAGATGCTTTCATGGGTGTTTTGTGGTGGAGTCTATTATTGAGTTTATTATAGGTTTGCTTTAAATGTGGGTGCTATTTTGACTTTTGGAGGTTGTGGTAATGGTTGCAGCACGGTAGGAGACCAGATCTCCTGTACCCATCCGGTGTGCCATCCATGTGCCCAAAGTGATCCGGCCGTTAATATGTTTGAATAATATTAATAAAATGTTAATTTTAAAAACTGTGAGCCGTTGGATCACTTTGGGCACATAGAGTGGCACACCGGATGGGTACGGAAGATCTGCTCTCGCACGGTAGTGGCAGTGAGATGATATATGTGATGATGGCTATTCTGATGGTGTTAGTAGTGGTGTGACAATGTTGATGAAATGGAAAAATAGTTTGGGCAAAGATTACAGTATGTACTCCCTCCGTCCCTGTTTACCTTATAAAAATGAGATTTTGCACAAAAATTAAGAAAATGATTGTAAAGTTGATGTGTTGTGAGTGTAGATAGTTGAGTGGGAGAGAGAAAGTGGGTAGAGAAAAGTAAGTGGATAGTTGTTGTGAGTATGACAAGTGGGTCTCACTATTTAAAAAATGTTTAAAAGTTTCCTTTTTGAGATTTTGTAATGTAAATAGGGACACCCAAAATGGCAATTTTTGTAAGGTAAATAGGGACGGAGGGAGTATGTTTTAAGTTTTAAGTTTTAACTCTTACTATACTTAAACTACAAAAAGCAAATTAGTCTTATACATCAAGTATAGCAGTTACATTGAATATGAGAGTCAACACTAATAAAAAAATAAAATATGTTATATATTTATATTTTTGATTTTTTTTTACTCTTATAGGAGTATGTTAGTTATAAGAGGCGGACATGTCTTATGTGTCAGTTATAATAGTTGACTGATGTTTTACCGAATATGAATATCAAAATTAATAAAATATTATTAGTTTTTATTTATTTTGTGAAAAAAGGTGAAACAATGAATCTTATATTTCAATTATAAGAGGAGAATTGGTCTTATATACTAATTATAAGAGTTTGATCGAGTTTGACCAATATATTAATTTTATTTTTTTCTAAAAAAATGACTAAATGATTTTTTTTTTAGTCTTCTATGTTAATTATAAGAGGAGGACAAGTCTTATGTGTCAGTTATAAGAGTTGACTGATGTTTGACCGAATATGAAAGTCAACATTAATAAAATATTATTATTTTTTATTTATTTGTGAAAAAATGTGAAAAATGACTCTTATACTTCAATTATAAGAGGAGAATTTGTCTTATACACTAATTATATGTGTGTTTACCGTGTTTGACCAAATAAAATTATTTTTTCTTCTAAAAAAATTGGAAAAAAGTGAATTCTTTTACTCTTATATGTTAATTGTAAAAGACTGACAGGTCTTATGTGTCAGTTATAAGAGTTGATTGATAAATGTGAAAAATGACCCTTATACTTCAATTATAAGGGGAGAATTGGTCTTATACACTTTTATATGAGTTTGACAGAGATTTAACCAAATAATATTTTTTTTAAAAATCTTGAAAATGAAAAAAAAAAAAAAAAACTTAATACTTTAGTTATTACAGTTGAACTAAGATTTGACCAAATAATATTAGATTTTTTTCACAAAAATGGAAAAAGGTGAACAAAATTTCTCTTATATGTCAGTTATAAGAGGACAGTTTAGTCTTATACTTCAAGTATATGAGTCAATATTACTAGAATGTGAGACTTTTTTATATTTTTTTTTTAAGAAAGTGTGAAAAAGGTGAAAAGAATTACTTTGCTCCCTCCGTCTCAGCTCACTCGAGACTTATTTCCATTTTGGTCTGTCACAGTTCACTTTAGACTCCCTAATATGGCCATCGTTTTACAATTTCATATTCAATCTACCACACCACTCATTCTCTCTCTTCATTTTCCACTACTCAATTTATTCAACCAACACTACTATTTACCTACTCATTCTCTCGTTTCATTTTCTACCAGACATAAATTACTATTACTTAATTCTTGTGCCCACCTTTTGGGTTTCAAGTGATGTGGGACGGAGTAAGTATACTTCAAGTATAAGCGGTGAATTAGTCTTATACGTAACTATATGAGCGGACTTATTAATAAAATATGAGACTTTCTTATAATTTTTGAAGAAAATGTGAAAATAAATTACTCTTATACTTCATGTATAAGAGATGAATTCGTCTTATACTTAAGTATAGGAGCGGACTGATTAATAAAATGTGAAATTTTATTATTATTATTTTTTAAGAAAATGTGTAATTAAATTAATCGTATACTTTAAGTATAAGAGTTGAATTAGTCTTATAAAAGCGAACTAATTAATAAAATATGAGACTTTTTTGATAAATGATTTAGGTCTTTTATTTTTATTTTTTTTAAATATTTTCTTTAATTTTTCATTTTTAAGAGTTGATCTTTTTGTGAATATTTTGAAATATTCTAAATTTATTGTGAAATCTCATCTATTTATATTCATTCCTATTGTTTGAGTACATATTAAAAATTGTAAAAATTAAAAACAAGCAAATAATTGGCTTAGTGGTTAAGATTTAGACTTTAAGAGGAAAATAGTCAAGCCCATTTGAATATGATAGGCGAATGGGTCGGGTGGGCCGTCTGTCTGGGTCGAGCTGGGAGTTGTCACAAACGGAAGGAAGAAGGGTATTCAGGACTTTTCGGCTGCTAGGGGCCTCTGTGGTATTTTCAGTCTATGGAGTCCTAATTTGTAATAAGGAGTAAGCCTGGAGGGCTCTAGGGTCCAAAGCCCATTTCTTTTTTGAGGTTGTCTCTTGTGAGAACACCTAGATCCATCTCATAGAAGAGACAGGTTGACCCATTACTCGTGTACAACATTCTTCGCGAAGCGTAGGATCCCAACTCATACTCCACTCAAAATCTGCAACGTGGCAGCGATCCATTGGCCCAAAAAAATATTTATTTATTCCCAGAAAAAAAAAAACATTTTTTTTAGTTTTTATATTTTTTTTGACTGTTTTTTTTCGTTTGCCAAAAGTAATACATAGTATAACTAAATGTAACAACTGTGTTACTTGAAAAGTAACATTGTTTATAAGTAAACGTAACACCAGTTTTACAAACAAAAAAAAAAAGCTGATTTTACTAATCTTTCAACTGTAATACTAACTATAAATACATGTAACACTAACAATAACTAAATGTAATTATCGTTATACTGAAATGTAATAGTGTTTTTCTAGAATATTTTTTATTTTTGAGTATTTTGATTTTATTTTTTAAAACAAAGTAACATTTGAAAATAACAACTTATATACATGAATGTTATTTGTACAAGTAAATGTAACACTTTAGTAGATGAAATTGTAACAGATTTCTATAGATAATGTAATACTTTTACATGTATCATGATAAATTGAACCTGTAGATACCCCGGGGAACCACGGCTTGGCTAGAGCGGTGAATTAACCTAGGATGTCTACTTGATTTTAAGAGTCGCCACCTATGTTTTAGAGGAACATAAGAAAAACCTAAAGAAAGCCAATTTTTTGTACGAAAACCAGAGATTCGGGAGAAAAAAGGGGTTCGGGGGTTAGGTGACGGAGTGGGAAGTACTTAAACACCCACTCCGCCCCGCTTACGCGGGTCTTGCTACTTTTGGTGTTCTAATACTAAAAAGAAAAGTCCTTCAATTTAATAATAAGAGAAATGTGCTAACAATTATAATGAAAAAAAAAAGGAAAATTTATAAGGGAAAAATAAAGGAGAATTGTTTATTTATTGATTTATGCTAAAGATTACATGTCGAATTATCGTTAGGTAATTACATTAAGAAATGAGAATGTAATTTAAAGTGGAATTAAAATGTTGGGATGTAACCTTGACCAAACTTCAATAGTGAAGTGGCATTTTGGTTGTATCCCTTTTTATGGAGATTGCATACATTGACTAGACATGAATAAAATAAGAAGAAGAAAAAGGGAAGTTGTACCTTAAAAAGAAGGACTTTAAACCTTGACTTGAAGATTGTGTTGTTGTAGAGAAAATGTTGTGCAACACTTTGTGTAGTGTTTTGTAGAGAAATCTTGTTGAGAGGATTTGTGTATAGTGTATGTGTAGAGAAAATTCAAGTCCAAAAAGAAGGTCCTTTTTCAAGGTAGGAGATGATGGTTTAAATAGGTAGAAAAGAGAGGAAAAGATGGTCTTTCAACCAATAAGAAAATAAAGGAAATTAAATAATAAAGATAAAATCAAATAATAATAAAAAGAAATATTTAGTTTTAAAGACATGGCGAGAATATTGGGATTGGAGGTTACAAAACTAAGGGGGATGAATGTGGATGTAAAAACGAGTGTTTGTGATCAAGAAAAGGAGGGAAAAATACTGCAATCCGTAACTGCCAAAATGGGAAGCGCACGAGTCCCGCTTTTAGGGCGAGACGCGCGCGCAGCCCACAAGAAGTGCCGGAGGCGCGCGAGTCTAAAAATGACAGAATGACAGAAAAGACTCAAAAGTTAATTCTGTTACGCAGTTTAGTCTAAAACTAACGGAATCAGTTAGGAACTTAACGGAAGTAACAGAAATTAACAAAAACAAGTAAAGTAAAAAATACTATGTATGCAATCGGGGTGAGAGGTCCAAGGCGGGGTGTCTACAGAGCCCCTCGGCGACGTGGATTGCGAAGCAAAACGCGTCGACGAAAGAAAGACAACCGCCGAGGACATCGACAAGAGAAAACAAAGACTCGATAAAGCAGGAATTTGAAATTACAAAGGATAGGAGTGCGCTCCCTGTGTGAGCGGCTTAATTGATATAGAAAGAATATAGCGGGATCCGTTTGCTGAAGCGGGATCCGTTTGCTGATGCGGGATCCGTTTGCTGGTGCGGGATCCGTTTGCTGAAGCGGGATCCGTTTGTTGAGGCGGGATCCGTTTGCTGAATGCGGGATCCATTTGCTGAAGCGGGATCCGTTTGCTGATGCGGGATCCGTTTGCTGGTGCGGGATCCGTTTGCTGATTGCGGGATCCGTTTGCTGAAGCGGGATCCGTTTGCTGGTGCGGGATCCGTTTGCTGGTGCGAGATCCGTTTGCTGATGCGGGATCCGTTTGCTGAAGCGGGATCCGTTTGCTGATGCGGGATCCGTTTGCTGAATGCGGGATCCGTTTGCTGATGCGGGATCCGTTTGCTAAGGCGGGATCTGTTTGCTAAATGCGGGATCCGTTTGCTGATGGGGGATCTGTTTGCGGGATCTGTTTGCTGAATGCGGGATCCGTTTGCTGAATGCGGGATCCGTTTGCTGATGCGGGATCTGTTTGCTAAGGCGGGATCCGTTTGCTGAATGCGGGATCCGTTTGCTGATGCGGGATCCGTTTGCTGAATGCGGGATCCGTGTGCTAATTGCGGGATCACCGTGGACCAAATTGCTGTCTAGAGCTGCAGTTGCCTTTATCGTGGGGATACGGGCATGGTTGACTGTGGACCATTTTTTGCTGGGGATGAAGTGCTTTGAGTAGCGGATGCTGTTGACTTCGTGGTGGTACCTGCTATGTGTGTGCTTGGCAGGTATATGTGTTTGTGCAAGAAGATGCATGAAGTGTGAAATGAAGAGAGAAATTGTGCTCGTGGTGCAATGTGATTTGAAAGCAGTTTTGCATGAGAGAGAGTTTTTGTAAGAATGGAGAAAGTGATTTTGTGTGTGAAGTGGTTTTGAAAGCAGAGATATGCTTGAGAGAGGTGAATGATGTCCATACCTTCACTTACCATTGCCGTTGGATGGATTGATGTTGTGGTAGATGCTTTGGCTGAGAGTGTCGCTGCCTTTGATGGAGTGTCGGTGAGATGGTATTCTGGATGATGGGTTGGTCGTGCCAAAAGGCTGCCTACGTATCCCTTTAAGAGAATCAGACCAGCGTAGTTCAAGGATGATGGAGAATGTTGGGGAAGAATGCTAGGAGCAAAGCAAAGTAAAGCACATACTTTTGCACATAGAAAAAGAAAAAGAAAAAGATTTTTTTTTTATTATTTAGATTAGAAGGGAAAGAATATGCACATATGTGAGAAAAATAATTTTTTTTTAGTTCGTGGGTGAACCATTTTAACCGTTGTGTGTTTGTAAAGCCAACCCGAGATCAAGTCGTGTTCAATCGAAGTCCGGATTGCCTCGCTTGAATGTTGTTACCGCGGTGTCCAACGAAAATTGATGTCTAGCCCCAAGAGATTTGTCGTTTATGGGGCTTCAAAAGGACTATTGATGCCAAGATGCCAAGGGGTTGCTGGTTGTAAATCCCCTCGAATGCTGAACTTTGAGTGGCTTATGAAGCCCCAAGATGAATCAACTCTTAACCCATTTAAATAAACTGTATTTTGTTGTCGACGTGGGCCAGCCCCAAGAGAAGATCATTAATACCAAGCTTCGGGAGATCGCTAAGCCCCAAGTGTCATGGGCTTATCAAGTTTGTAGATGGCGGGATGTGGAGACCTTTCGGTGTGAAGCCCCAAATCGGCTTAGCTTTGTATTGAGAGCGGATGCCACATCGGGTAGGGATTTTGAAGGCGATCTCCTTCTTTCTCTTACTTGGAGATGGATGGCCCTTTTTGTGGTTGATACCCAAATGGCGGAAGGTCCATGTTGAAAATGTAGTCCGGTCTTCGGGAGACGTCTCGTGGGAGATGGTGATGTTATTGCAGATGATAAGGTCTTGGTGTGATAAAGTCTCGAACGGTATGTTTGCTCGAGTCTTCTTGAGTTGAACCGACGGTGGATCTTCGGATGCAGCCTGTGCTTTTGATCTTGGAGAAAGGGGGTGCAGTACTTGCAGAAACATTGGGATTGGCCGTAACTCTGCTTATAGAGTTAACATATTGGCATTGCCCGCTATAACTCAGCCGGGTGAGTCTAGCATATTGAATCTTTTTCCTTTTCTCTAAGACTTCCTTCAGAATCTCGCTGTGAGTTCTAACAAGAATCATCAAATTCATTCATATCATCAGAGCCTTCATTTAAAACCAAGAGGCCTTTTGACTGGAAGTCTTGAGGGACCATTGAAGTTTGATCCCTTTCATGGAGCCATAAGACTACTCCCAAATTGCGTTGCTCGGGTACCACTACCCAAAAGCTTGTTTATTGCGAAGCCCCAATATTTCCCTTTGCTTGTATCACTGTAATGGCGTAGCCCAAAATATTGTAGATTGCGAAGCCCCTTGAGACCTTTCGGTATAAAGCTTCAAGTGTTGCTGGGGACATTGAAGTGAATTGCTTCTTGCCGAGGGAGCCTTTAAGACTTGACCATAGCCCCTAGAGTGCCATCATTGATTGCGAAAAAGGTCCATCCTTGGTCGGGGGAACGAGTACGGGCACACATGACAAGAGGGCCTTTTGGGAGACTTTGAGGAGAGTCTCACACATCTTTCTCGAGCATAGCCCCTAGGGCTTATTGATTGTCAAATGAAGCAAAAGAAGCCCTTGTTCTTGAGTGACAAAGCCCCTAGGGCGTCACCATTTATTGAGCAAAGCAAGAGTGACTCATCCTCGTGCGAGGGAACAAACATAAGAGGACATGGCAAGAGCTACTCCATTTCTCGGGAGCCTTTCGGCGTACTTTAGAAGCACATACTTGAAGAAGCTTTGAAAACTGAGACACATGTTATTGCTATTTGCTGCCCAAGACAATTGACTAGCTAGGGATTATTTGTGCAACCTCGTGCCTTTTTATGATGGGCTCGTTCTCGGATGGGTATTGGTTACCACGGGCCTTCCTTTCATGAACCCAAAAATGCACACTGCTGGAGAATGATGCCAATAACCCAAGACAACCTTTGATGGTGCCATATCTTGTCGAGCCTTTTGCAATCCCAAAGTTGACTCGGTGGGGAATTGATTTGTTGAGGATATCCAATGTAGAGCTTGTGCAGTTGTCTTCCTTAGAGGCCGGAGATCTCCGTTTCTCTTTCCCTTCTCTCTCTCACTCTCTCATTTTTTATGACGCACCCTGTTTTTTGCCTAGACCGCCCTTTCGGGTTTTCAATCTAGCAGGCATCTCTTTTGCGTCTTCTTTTTTGACTTTATTAATGAGGAAGTGTGCATTGACTTTGGCTGAGGAGATAAGACATGTGATTTTGCGGTGAAGACCTCTTGTCACTAAAGATGAGTGACATTGACTCGACTAGGGAAGTGGTCCCTAGTATTGACATGTATTTTTATTTATTGAATGACTCATGAAGGCAAGTAAGTCATTAAGAGAGAAGAGAAAGAAAGCCCCAGTTTGATTGCAAGAAACTGGGAGTATCGCAAAAAGAAGAGAAACCCCTAGACTCAACATGGAACGGAAAGCGATTCCAAATCTAGGAAAGTTGTTCAATCTTGAGGTGATTAATTCATTGGCAAATGAATCGTACAAAGATGTCTTGACAAGTTCGAGATGAAGGCCGATCACCATAACGCGCTAGGGCTAAACATATCTTCTTTCTTGCATGAGACCGGACCAGAAGGTTGCCTACGTTCCCCCAGTGTAGAGGCTCAGGTCACCGTAGTTCTTGTTGATACTCCATTCTCCGTGATGAATTGTTGCTTCGTCATGATTGTTGTTGATGTTGATCTTGTACTTCTTTGATTGAGGGGGATTTTTTTTTTTTTTTTTTTTTTTGTGCTCTAACTTTTGCCTAGGTTGATTTGAAGAGTTCAACCTAGCGAGCTCTTTTTTTTTTTTTTTTTGAATCCCCCTTTGAAACATTGCTTGATTTTTCTCCATGGTTGTTGCTTCACCTTTCTTTGGCTTGATTTTGCCGTTGATGTTTTTATGTCTTCGTTGTTGATGCCGTCGTCGATGTTTAGCCCCTAGGCGTTCAAGCGATGGCTTTCGTTCTAAAACTTGTTTAGACATCTTTTCATCATTTTGCCAAGAATTAAATTGAACAACTTGGAGGAGTGTATGAGGACAAGAACGACTTTTATTTGATAATAAGACTCGACATTGAACATGGGACGAGAGAAAACTTTAATGCACACTAAAGAGGACTTTGACTCTTTTTTTTTTTATTCCTATTACTAGGTAGAGAAAGAGAAACGGAGATTGTTGTTGTCGGCCTTGTAGCATGATCTCTTGTTGAAACCCCATTTCAACTCTGAGCCTCTTCCTTGATGAGTTCTTGCATGTTGCCATTCTCTAACTGTTGTTCTTCACCCACGGTAAATTCACCATTGCCAATTAAGTCTTGGATGATGTTGCGGATGGAGAAACAATCCTCGGTGAGGTGACCGCTGCATAGGTGATAGTCACACCACTTGTGGTGGGCATGGTTGCGACGCAATGGTTGTGGTTGCTTGTACCCTTGGAGAGGAGAAATTTGTCCCTTGGTTTTGAGAGCTTCGAAGGCCTCGGTGATGGTCATGCCATTGAGAGGGGTATAGACACGGTCATTGGTGGCACCTTTGTTACTTTTGAGGGATGAGCCACTTGAGCATGCTTTACCGTGGACCTTTGCTTTGTTGTCGGTGAGCTCTTGCAAACGAGCCTTAAGTTCGGACACTTCTTCCTTGTGAATTTTCCTCTCGAGATCAAGACGGTCTTGCCACAAATCATCCTTGCGGCGGGCATCCTCGACAAGTCTATCCATTTGTTCCCCCATGGCTCTTATTATGTTGAAGAGCCTTTCGTTGGACACGGAGATGATCTCACACTTGTTGTTGTTGCCGTTGGAAGCCATTGGACCTATTGAGAGAACACGGTCGATCTTAGGTTGGCCCCACAAACATATTTTGAGTAAAATGATTTCACCCACAAACAAGAAAAGACTCAACCATATAAAGAAAAAATGACTCTTTTTTTTTTATTATTTTCAAAGTCGGAAGGACGTGGTCCTTTTTGGGTTTTCTAGAAAAATAGTGGAATCGTCACACTAGTATATAGACCTTCTCGCGGTCCCATATACTCATCGGATTCCACCACGCTTGTGAATCCTACATGTGTCGGGATTAAACTAAATTAATGTAGTAAATCATACATGCGGGGACAGATTTTTTATTAGCGTCCATTATGACCACTTGGGGACGGATTTTTATTTCGTCCATAACAACGAGTGGCATGTATGATTTGAAGACATTAGTTTAGGGAAATCTCGGCACATGGAAACCGACTTGAGTCACGGAGTGTTAGACCCTAACTAGAATTGTGTGGTTTGTGCTCGGCTAAAGAGAGGCTTAAAGGTCACCCCCGGCATGTAGTCGTGAACTACGCCACGGGCTGAGGTTTACCGCTTCGGAAGAGTCAAGGTCGAGTGGAGCTTGAAACTTCCTAGGACGGGCCTCGACGGGTTTGGGGTTGGACTTGTGCAACTCGATATTGAGCAGTTGATAAGAATTGTGCGCGTAGTGTGAGGTCTAACAAGTGACAAAATATTTTTTTTTTCAAAGGAAATAAAAAAAAAACAAATAAGCACGTAATTTACAACTTTCGAATCACCCGTGTGACCGATAAAAATGAATAAACAAAAGTAAAAGGGGGTGTATGCAGGCCCGGTGCCCACACACTGTCAAAACTGCCCATTCTGTTCGCTGTTTCTGTTCTGGAAAATTTCCCAGACGCGCGCGCTTTGAGCTTTGAGGATGGGAGGCGCGCGCCTTAGGCACTAGAGGGCAGAGGCGCCCGCTTCTGGGCAGTACCCGCAAATCAGTGGGTTCAAGGGATTGCCTTGACCCTAAATTATAGAACTTTTCCCCTGCAGACATTGTTAGCAAAGAAACATGGAATTGAAGGACAAGACGGGAGGCGGGAGATTCTGGTAATTAGGGTCGGATGCGCGCGCTTTAGGCCAAGAAGGCCGGAGGCGCGCGCTTCCTACCCTTTTTACCAGAATTCCCAGAAAACAGAATAAAAGAACACCAAAAGATGAAAACGCAAGTTTAACCCTCTACAGTCCCCAGCGGAGTCGCCACTGTAGATACCCCGGGGAACCACGGCTTGGCTAGAGCAGTGAATTAACCTAGGATGTCTACTTGATTTTAAGAGTCGCCACCTATGTTTTAGAGGAACATAAGAAAAACCTAAAGAAAGCCAATTTTTTGTACGAAAACCAGAGATTCGAGAGAAAAAAGGGGTTCGGGGTTAGGTGACGGAGTGTGAAGTACTTAAACACCCACTCCGCCCCGCTTACGCGGGTCTTGCTACTTTTGGTGTTCTAATACTAAAAAGAAAAGTTCTTCAATTTAATAATAAGAGAAATATGCTAACAATTATAATGAAAAAAAAAGGAAAATTTATAGAGAATAAATAAAGGAGAATTGTTTATTTATTGATTTATGCTAAAGATTACATGTCGAATTATCGTTAGGTAATTACATTAAGAAATGAGAATGTAAATTAAAGTGGAATTAAAATGTTGGGATGTAACATTGACCAAACTTCAATAGTGAAGTGGCCTTTTGGTTGTATCCCTTTTTATGGAGATTGCATACATTGACTAGACATGAATAAAATAAGAAGAAGAAAAAGGGAAGTTGTACCTTAAAAAGAAGGACTTTAAACCTTGACTTGAAGATGGTGTTGTTGTAGAGAAAATGTTGTGCAACACTTTGTGTAGTGTTTTGTAGAGAAATCTTGTTGAGAGGATTTGTGTATAGTGTATGTGTAGAGAAAATTCAAGTCCAAAAAGAAGGTCCTTTTTCAAGGTAGGAGATGATGGTTTAAATAGGTAGAAAAGAGAGGAAAATATGGTCTTTCAACCAATAAGAAAATAAAGAAAATTAAATAATAAAGATAAAATCAAATAATAATAAAAAGAAATATTTAGTTTTAAAGACATGGCTAGAATATTGGGATTGGAGGTTACAAAACTAAGGGGGATGAATGTGGATGTAAAAAGGAGTGTTTGTGATCAAGAAAAGGAGGGAAAAATACTGCAATCCGTAACTGCCAAAATGGGAAGCGCGCGAGTCCCGCTTTTAGGGCGAGACGCGCGCGCAGCCCACAAGAAGTGCCGGAGGCGCGCGAGTCTAAAAATGACAGAATGACAGAAAAGACTCAAAAGTTAATTCTGTTACGCAGTTTAGTCCAAAACTAACGGAATCAGTTAGGAACTTAACGGAAGTAACAGAAATTGACAAAAACAAGTAAATTAAAAATACTATGTATGCAATCGGGGTGAGAAGTCCAAGGCGGGGTGTCTACAGAACCCATTGTAACTTATTATTTGAAAACATATAGATATACTATTATACAAGTAAACGTAACTGTTTTACAATGTTATTATACAAGTAAAATGTAACATTCGTTTTATAAAAAATTGTTACTTTCTTATTTTTACAATGTTACTAACACAAGTGTTTTTAGTTCTAAAGTGTAAATGGTTGAATTATTACTTTTCTATACATATGTGTTACAATTATGTATAAACACTGTTACATATAAGTAACACGTTCGTTACATTTTAGTTGTAATAAGTATTACTTTTGGCAAACGAAGAAAACATAAAAAAAACACTGTTACTTTTCTGTATATACTCCCTCTGTCCCGCCCGAAATAGGATTTTGGTAGCTTTTTTCATACTTTGACCATGTAATTTAAATAAGAAATAATTATCCTAATATAAATTTAAAAATTGTTGTTGAGAGTATTATTAATTGTGATACAATAACAATTTTTAAATTTGTATTTGGATTATTATAATTTCTTCAAAAGACTTGGTCAAAATAAAGTTAAGTTTACCAAAATCCTATTTCAAGCGGGACGGAGGGAGTATGTATTACTTTTATGTATACAAACTGTTCCATATAAGTAACACATTTGTTACATTTAGTTATAGTAACTATTACTTTTGACAAACTGAAAAAAAAACTAAAAATAATAATATTAAAACGAAAAAAAAATAATAAAAAAAATTGCATGTGGGTGGGCCATGAATCCGGGTCATGGGTCAAAAATGACTCGTCTCTATTATGATACGGGTCATGGTGTTCTCATACAAGTTTTTGTTTAGTCGGTTTGGAATAAAAGAAAAGCTTTAGAGGGGAGTAAAGAGTAAACTACATTTCCGACCTCCGTACTATGTTAAGAATATCACTTTAACCTCCGTACTATCTAAACAACAAAAGGAACCTGCGTATTATTGACAAATTAGCAAAACTAACCAAAATCGTTAAAAAAATTAATGGACGTTAATAGGCGTTAGAAACTTAACAAGCTTAATAACTGTTTCAAACCTAATCTATGCATTTGTTTCTGTTTTCATTAAAAAACCTATTATTTTTCGTTTTAGCCACTTGCGCAATTATCGTTAGAAACTTAACAAGCTTAATAACTGTTTCAAACCTAACTTTTCTTTTATTATAAAGAAAAAAAAATCTTTTCCATTTATTATTTCACTTTGTTAACCTCAGCTCAACACACAACCAAGACCACTGTCCATAACCACCACAGCCTCCCACCACCATCATTCCACCAAATTGCACCATCCCGACCATAAAAGTAATAAATCTAGATTCCTAGAAATTCAAAATCAAACCCAAAATATAACATAATCATTGAATCTTGACACAAAATCAAAAAACCAATTACAAAATGCAGATTTAGGACCACATCTTTAAAGCTCCATATCTCCAATTTTTTTTAATTCAAATCTAAATCATATAATGGAAAATCAAACTAAAAAAAGATTCATTATTGAGGAAGGAGCCACACGCGCAGACACACACACACAAATGCACAGAGGCACACACAGAACATAAGGGTGGACCATTGCTGAGTTTCAGTGATTTGCGAAGAAGAATAGGTCAGATTCGTTGAATTTGTAAAACAGAGAGAGGTGGGTGATGCGCCGGCGTCGACGGAGAAGAAGAAGAAGAAGAAGGAGAAGAAGAAGAAGATGAAGAAGGAGAAGAAGAAGGCAGGCGGCCATGGGAGATGGGGATTTCATAGTTGTTGACGGAGAAGAAGTGAGACGGCGGCCATGGTCGAGTGGGGGATGGTATGGTTTTGACAAGAGAAGGGGAAGTACCCGAAAGGAAGGGGTGGGGTGGCCATTGCCGGAGGAGATGACAGTGGAAATGAAATGGTAGGTGCTGGTGGGTTGGGGAGATAAGGAATTAGGGTTTCTATTTATTTATCTTTTGGGGAAGGGGGGAGGGGGATTTGTAAAATAGGAAGCGTATAATGAATGAGAGAGGTGTTTGTAAATTTTATGTTTCATTTTTAGTCTTTTTAATTTGATTTTTTAGATTTACCCCTTTTAGTACTCAATTAAGCGAGATAGAAGTTTGTTGTCTTTTAGGGGCAAATTGAAAATATTGACACTAATTGTTAAATTGCTAACTCCCATTAATGTTTATTAACATTCATTAACGATTTTGGTTACTTTTGCTGATTAATTAATAGCACCCATGTTACTTTTGTTGTTTCAGTAGTACATATGTAAAAGTGAAAAAAATGTGGCCTACTCTTGGAGTAAATAACAAGAATCCCAAACTACAAGGGGAAAGCAATCAACATTTATCACCAAGGTTTAAAACCTCATATCGCAATTGTCGAGCACTCACCACACACAAAGACTACCGATTCTTATTCAAATTCATTCCCCTGGACATATATCTAACGATTCTTATTCAAATTCATTCCCCTGGACATATATCTAACGAATTGAGTTGGGGAGGATTGTTCATAATCAGAAATGGCATTAAGAGCTCCCATTACAGGGATGAGTATGGCTTCGACAACAACAAGCGCTTCAGTGCAGGCTCCTTATAGACCCTCCATTGTTCGTCTTCGGACATCCTTCTATGGCGCTGGAGGTAGGTGATTTCCACAATTTCAATCTTAAGTCGTACTGGGTCAGTGTTTTTGAAGGGTAATTCTCGTAGACCAATTGTGGGTTTTGTTGCCAATATATATATACTCACTCCGTTCAAGAAAAGTTGAAACATTTACTTTAGAGTTGAGAAATTAAGGATATAATATTATATTAAGAATGAAAGGTAGAGAGGAAGAGAGAGAATTAGCGGGGGTGGAAAGAGAATGAGTGGAGAATAATGAGTGGTTGTGAGGAAGAAAAAGAATGAGTGTAGGATTATAAAAGTAATAAAAGCTTCCATTTTTGGATTGTTGCAACTTTTGTGAAATACCCTAAATGGCAAAATGTTGCAACTTCCTTGGAACTGATATATATATATATATATATATATATATACTCCCTCTTTCTGTCTTTTTAGTCTGTTCACTTTTGATCAATGGGAGTAAACTTTGACCAAATCTTTAATACCAATCTAACAACCCTAATGAAGTTTTAAAAATTATTATTGATAAATTAAATGATTATTTATCAATTACAATTTTTAGAATTTCATTAGGATGATTAGATTGACATTAAATGTTTGGTCAAAGTTTACTCTCGTTGACCAAAATTGAACAGACTAAAAAGACGGAGGGAGTATATATTATTTTGTGAAATAGGGTTTAGATAAAGGGCAGCAAGGGTTATAGATTTTTATATGCTACAACCTCCATCCCATATATGCTACAACCTCCATCCCAAAAGGAATGCCCAATTTTTTTTTTTTTTGAATTTTCTCTTGATTAAGAGTAAATTTGAACATATTTTGGACAATAATTTTGGGACTGAGGGAGCACTAGACTACTAGTGCTCATGTGCTACCCAACGGTGACATTTCAGTGGTGTTCTAACGATCATAGCTGAATTTTGTAACGAATTAACATGGAATGGAATGACCTTTGTTACATGCGAAACAGTCATGCATTACTTGTTCATTAGCTTAGCTCGGTGCTTCCTACTGATTTCCCATAATCAATTGTCTTGTGACTAAATGAAAAAATAGTTCATCCAAGTGAGTTGAACATTTTTCTCTTCATTTTGAAGCCTGCATTGGTTTTTTCTGAAACGGGAATGGCTTTATTAGTTGAAGGAATACTACCCATGCTCTTACTCCCTCCATCCCAAATGAATGTCCAATTCTAACTTTGAGAAAAATTTAATGTTGGGATTTGAGCATTGTTACAGCATAAGCATGTGAAAACCCTTAGTGATCTCAACAAAATGCATCATTAGTGTTAGTGTGAACTAAAACTTGTTGTTGTTTGATGGTGGATAATTTACTAACTTCTCCATAATTCGGACATTCATTTTGGAACAAGATTTTTGGAAAAGTGGACATTCATTTTGGTACATAGGGAATATAATATTATGCAAGTTAGTTCTGATAGATGGACATGGACCTAAGAAATAAGCTTGAGCTAGCTCTGTTTTATTTATTTTAGATTATCTACTTTAACTAATCTGTTCTTTAACAGTTAAACATTGACCAAAATGGCACAGTGATTGAACGGTTTTGGTTATGTGATGTTGAGGATGCTAAAGTAACAAATGTGCAAGGTGTTAAGTGCACAAACAAAGATCAGAAGGGTCAAAGTGTACAAACAAAGTAGAAGTTTTACAAGTGTACAAGTTAGTTGGACACAGCCGTATAGGTGCATGTTAGCACAAGATTAACTTAGTTGGACTAGTGTAGGATAACAAGTGTATATAAATGTAATAGTCAGTCTTGTAGATTCATTCTTACAATTTGAGATTCAATATACGGAAAATATTCCCCAAACTTTGTCTCTCTTTCTGGTGTGTTTACAATATTCACACTAACATGTGATAATTTTGATATCATTTTCTGAAATGTAATATGCCATTGTGAACTTGATATTTGACCTCCCAGTATAAAATATGATAGCAACCAGTAAGTGATGCTCCCTCCATCCGTAAATAAATGTTCATTTTCAAGAAAATTTGCCCCAATGAATTTCCTTTTTGAAAAAAACTTCGTCCCTTAATGTTTTTTTTTTTTTTTTGGCAAAATTCTTTTTCTCTAGTCATTTTATACTTGTAAACTAAATGTTTAAAAAGTGAATAGCAAGAATAATCACGCATCTTTGTCATTTAATTATATAAAAATGTACATTTTGAAAAGTTCCCTTAGTGAAATTCCGACATTCATCTAGGGATGGAGGGAGTCAAATGTTAAAATAGAAGTTGCAGTCATTAAATATACCGGATCTGACTTTAATTTCCTTTTTATTTTCTTTTTCTTTTTGGAGAATATATAATTGTTAATTCTCCTTTACTGGATCTTGATCTGGACATGCCAAGGGCTGAAAATTAATTATATTACTAAATGAATTGTCTGCTTAGTGGTTGAGAGTGACACTAGACATGCATGCTGAATCAGTGACCTTTGTTTTTATAAAAGAAAATATTAGATATGAATAGGAATCTGCAGTCACTTAAAAGAAGTCCATGAAATGAGAAAAAAAAAAAAAACTATTACGGAGAAAAACCCTACTATATGAGAAAACAACATTCGAATCCCGCCTTAGATCGGAAAGAGGAACTCCCCATAAAGCGCACTTTGCCTGAGCCAATAAAGACGGTAAACACACAACTCTGTCTCCAAGCAATGGTTTCAGAAGAACGTGATCATTAAAGAACCTTGCATTGTGCTCCAACCAAATACACCAAAGTAAAGCAAGACTCAACATTCCCACAAAATATCCACCTTAGTTTCTCTCTTGATATCATTACGCATATACAACAACAAAACCTTTGTCTTGAAATAATTTGGGGTCGGCTTACATGAACTGTCATATGTAATCGTGGAAAAATGTCAGAAAAAAAGTAATTAAAAAGAAGAACTAGGGGGGAATAAGATTTTAGGAATATATATATACTCCCTCCATCCCGTCCGAATTAGGATTTTCTCTCCCGACACGGGGATTAAGGAATAATAGTATTCTATTGCAAAAAGTGAGAATGAATTTGAATTAGGAGATTTAACATTTTTGATTAATCACTAATCATTTTCTCAACAACCAGCCATAACACAAAGTTATATTACAACTCAAATTTGTTACAATGAAATTCAAAACCCCAAATTTAACATTTCAACAAATTTTCATCTCCGTTCTCTTACCATCGTCAGCCCACCACAACCGCACCCGCCCCACCGCCACCACAAACACCAGACCACCGCAACCACAGACCACCATTGCCTCCATCATCAACACCACCGTCGGCCCACAGCCCCGCCGAACGCCGTCACTGGCGACCACTAATCATCCTTGCCACCACCACCAAACAACAACAATTCAAAAATCAAAAGACGAAAGGGAGTTGCGAAGGTAAAGGAGGTGCTGGTAGACGGTGGGAGGGTGGCGGAGTCATGGTGGGAGGGGTTGCGGCGGGAGGCTGGAGATGAGAGAAAGAGAGAGAAAAGGAGTTGCTAGATTAGGGTTTGAAAAGAAATGAGGGGATGGGGGATATTTTTAGGTTTAATTATTTGGTGGTGGGTTTGGGTTAGTGGGGTGGGCCAGCCCATTATGAGTAGTTAATTAGGATAAGTTAGTTGGGTTAAATTTAATTATGGATGATTAGGGTTAATAAAGTGGGGTAGGCTCAATATAAAAGTATTATAAAGTTTCCATTTTGGGATGTCCTAATTCGGATGGGACACCCAAAATGGAAATTTGTCCTAATTCGGATGGGACGGAGGGAGTATATATATATATATATATATATATATATATATATGTATGTAAATATATATGTATATATATGTATGTATATATATATGTATATGTGTGTGTGTGTACTCCCTCCGTCCCGCCCGAAATAGGATTTTGGTAAACTTGACTTTACTTTGACCAAGTCTTTTGAAGAGACTATAATTATCAAAATAAAAATTAAATTGTTTTTATTGTATTACAATTAATAATACTCTCAGTAAAAAAATTTAAATTTATATTATGACAATTATTTCTTATTTAAATTACATGGTCAAAGTATAAAAAATGCTACCAAAATCCTATTTCGGGTGGGACAGAGGGAGTATATATATATATAGAGGGGAGAGAGAGAGAAAAAAAATGAATAAAAATAAAAGGAAGGAAAAAACATGAGCAAACAAAAAAAAAAAGAAGAAAAAATTGAAGGGCAAATTGCAATTTGGTTACATGTGTTTTATCGATAGTTGTAATGTGATTCCCAACATTGAATTTTTTTGTAACCCCCTTCCCTACTTTGTCATTTTATTGCAATCTAATGTAAAATCCGTTAAAACCCTATTTTTCGTTCAAAATTTTGATCATGTGCCATGCACATGTTTTTTAAGGGTAAAAGCGACATTTCACTTTGGGTTTTCACTCATCTCCACCAAAATTTTGATGGTAGTGGTAATGGTGGTGGTGGGGAGAGGAATGTATGTCGGGACAAGAAGAGGGTTGGGGAGGGGTTTCCGATCAATGAACCTATGAAGGGAGAAGATTAGGTAAATGTCGTTTTTGCCCCTCCAAAGTCATGTGGAAGGCACATGACATGTTTTTTTTTTTAAAAACAAAAGTTAGGTTTTTTAAATATTTTACACTGGATTGCAACAAAATGACAAGGTCGGGAAAGGGGTTGCAAAAATTACAATGTTGGGAATCTCATTGCAACTATCGGTAAAACACAGCTAATCAAATTGCAATTTGCCCAAAATTGAAATGAAGAAAATGTGATAGTTAAGAAGAAATTTAAAAGAAGAAAAAATTTATGGGGATAAATTTTTGACAAAAAGAAGACCCCATCGCCCACATTAATTTTTTTGCACTCCACTCCGACCTCTTCAATGCCATTGTTTCATCCAATCCAAGTAAACTCATATCACTTTCAATCACTCTTATCCAAGTTCTTTTAGACCTTCCGCTACCCCTGACCATCTTATCAATTGTCCACTCTTAAATGGGTGCAACACCTACTTTCCCTATCACCTCTTTCCTCAACCGATCATTTCTTAGCATACCTATCTCCGTCACATTCATCTTATGAACGTGACACTGTTTCACGACAATACTCAAAGCCAGGTAGCAAAGTGTTTGGCTATTGCAACGCGGTAGAATTTTTCCTTTCGAAAACCATGTGGCGCTCTTCCACTTCAACCAACCTGCTTTGATCCTACGAGCCACATCTCCATCCAATTTTCCATCCTTTTAGATAATAGAATCAAGATAGCAAAAAAAAAAAAGAGTCAAATCTTTGACAATCTTCCCATCGAATGTGATCACCCCTGCCCTCTACTTCTAACTATGGTAGCATTACACTCTAAATATTCAATCTGGCTTCTGCTCAGCCTAAAACCTCGAGATCCCAAAGTCTGCCTCCACAATTCCAACGTACATTCAACCCCTTCGTTTGTCTCACCAATCAACACAATATCATATGTGAGTAACATACACCATGGTATGTCATCTTGGATTGGTGTCATCACTTTGTCCATTACGCATATAATGAAAATAAACCACAAAATCTGCTATAGACAATTTTAAATCCTCTCTGTTTATTATTTGTGTCAATTTATTATATTTATCTAAATTATTCAATGAGAATGCCCTCTAGAACTCTTCTCCATTTGTGTCATTTTTCATAGATTTTTTTTCTCTTGCAGTTGAAGCTCTAAAGGTTACTAGATTAAGGCAACCCCAGTTCAGTACTACAAGATGCAATGGTATCCGTAGTAACCTTTTTGATCGATTCGCAAGAGTTATCAAGGTGTACATTTTGTCATTGATTTAGGCTTGAGTAACTTCATTACTCACTACCCCACATGCAACTGTTAATTTTAATTTCTTGTTAATTTTTTTCTTATTTATTTATTTATTTATTTATTATTATTTCCAATGTATTGTGACTACAGTCGTATGCCAATGCACTTGTAAGCTCTTTCGAAGACCCAGAGAAAATCTTAGAGCAAACTGTTCTTGAAATGAATGATGACTTGATAAAGATGCGTCAAGCAACAGCCCAAGTATGTTTCACACTTGTGTCCTTCTTTTCTACACTAAAATAAGGATATCTGAGTTGTTTCTGATTTTACTACAAAAATATTACTGCAAAAGATATAAGAAACAGAGAAGGGGAATGAAGATACTTGCCTGTTCCCTGTTTTTGAAGGTTTTGGCGTCACAAAAGCAGTTGGAAAACAAATACAAAGCTGCCCAAAAAGCTTCTGAAGATTGGTAATTCCCAAGGAACCCTGGTTAACTATATTAAAAAGTATTGCATGTCGCATTTAACCTGAGTTTTTTTTACTTTGATTCGAGTTCAGGTACCAAAGAGCACAGCTTGCCCTTGGGAAGGGAGAGGAGGATCTTGCTCGAGAAGCTCTAAAGAGGCGTAAATCTTATGCTGTAGGCCTCTTTCTTATGCTTCTCATCAACGTACTTATTAAGCATTAGTAATGATCAGATTTGGTTTCCGAGAGAGATCATCTTATCATTTCTTAATGTAATAGCCCAATGGCGATTGATCCTTTTACTAATCTTCAATGCGCTAGTCCCGAGTGGTAATTTTTAAGCAACATTTCTTAATGTAATGGCTCAATGGCGATTGAAATCCTTCCAGCTTGGTAAAGTTAATTTAGATAGTCAAGCGAAGTTAAAAAAAAATCACGTCAATGGAATCTGTGACTGCTTCTCTTTGCACTTAGTTCCAGGTGATAATTGTTGAGAAACATCTTAAGATAACTAATATTATGAAGCTGACGAAGCACTAAAGAACCAATGTAATTTATCCCAGTTTCGTGAAGTTGATTTTGCTAGTTGAGTGAAGAATCAATGCACACTCTTTTTACTTTATCGTTGGTGATAATTGATGGTTACTGGAGCATTACTGTTCAAACAACTAGAGATTATTATTTAGAGGTCCTTGTTTATGCTTTTCTTTGTTTATCTATACTGTTGGTCCCAGAGGGCAACAAGGGTATAGAACCGCTAGAGGGGGGGGGGGTGAATAGCGGTCCAAAACTTTTTCGAAAATACCCTTAAAATCAACCGAGTACTTATCAGTTTGGCCAACTGCGGTTCAAAGCACAAGAACCGAACTGATAAAATGCACAGCGGAGTTTGCGGTTTGGCCAAAAAAGGTTAGTTAAAGAGTTGGGAGGTTTGACTCAGGTTGAGAAAACACTATGATGCAACTGAATAGTTAAACTTAAAGTTCAAAGGAAAACAGAATTCATCTTTCAAGTCATTTCGTATATGGAGACAAGTTAAAGACCACAAACAAGAAAGATAAATATCAAGACAGAAAATAAAGATCAAACACACAAATTGAAGAGGTTCGTTCTTAAATGAACTACGTCCTCTACCTAGATGGTTAGTCTAGGATTTTCTAATAGCTATGAGACTTGTATTAATTTAGAGGAGGTTTTACAAGATGAATCTAAACTCTAAACAATAAGTCTAACCTAAGCTATAATAACAACCAGTGTTTTCGAAGTATATAATCTATGTGATCATATAAATCGGGTGTGTGTGTGAAAAGAAATCAAATGCTCTAAGTATCTAAATGATGGTTGAGCAAATGAAAGTCTTTTGGTGTAAAGGCTGAATATGAACGGTTGTTAGGCTTGAAGCTTTGATGAAGAACTGGGTTTGCAATGGAGATGGTTTGAAGATATGAATATCTGGGTTTGAATCTTCAAAGCAAACTTGAACACTTGGGAATGAATCTCTTGAAGCTCAGCAACCTTCATTGTTGAATAATGGAGGCTATTTATAGGCAGAGCACCCTTGTGACCGTTGGGTAAAGATTTGAATCAAATCTGAAGGGTACAGTGCTGTCGAAAAGATAGAAAAGAAATACATTCAGATGCATATAGAATGATATGATTTTGAGGATCAGAAATGCATGTTTAAACTGAATGTTTAAAACACAATGCACTTAAAAGTATTTTCATGATGAATGTAGTGCATGAGGTTTTAAGAAATGCAAGCATTGTTTCACAAACAAGCAGTTTGAATAAACAAAGTTTTTGGAAACAGAATGCTATGCAGTCATTCTCATTATAATTCAATCATAAAGGATAGTAACTTACAATGTATGAATTACAAGAGACATCAAAAAGAAAGACTAAGAAATGAAATCTAGTCTACTTCATCTGCAACAGAACCCCTTGCAGCAGCATCATCATCTGCGGTTTGGTTCTGATCGGTTTGAGCGTCTTGAGCAGCTTGTTCTTCTGCAACTTGAGCATCAACAGCAGGGGCGGTTTGATCAACGTTTCTAGAACCGGAGCCACGGGCGGTTTCAAAAACAAAGTCAGCTGCACGAAGCCGAACTTCAGTCGGTTCATCAATCTTTAATTCAATTGCAGCGGCTTGCTTGACAAGTTTCCCGGTTCTATGCAGGATAAGCTCAGAAGAATCAAGCGCATGCTGGGCCAAAATGTCAAGTTTCTCAACAACAGATTGCAGTGATGCATCAACGGCTTGAAACTTTAAGTTGCAAAGATCATTGTTGGTTCTGACAAGATCTTGAAGAGCCAGTTGATCTATCATCAAATCTCTCATTCAATCTCTCATTCACTCTCTCTCATTTCCTAGAGGTTTCAGTCTTGAACCGCTTCAGATATCTTGCTAAGTCAGCAGCATTCCTTCTTTTCTTTGTCTTCGGTTTTATGATTGAAACCGATGTCTGTGGAGATAGCTGAACTGGCGGCTGAGAGAGAGGTTGAGCTTGAGTAATAGCCAGCGGTTGAACTGAAGGAAGAGGTTGAACCGAAAATGTAGAAGTAGATGGCAAAACCGGAGTTGGAGGATATGGTAAATCAGGAGATGAAGATGGAGTATGTTCTGGTGAATCAAAATCCAGTTTTCTTTTAAGTGAAGGAGGGGAGACCTCAACCATCATTGGGTCAATACCTGCCTTTCTCATCTCAGCTCTTTCTCTTAATTCTTTTGCAAATGGACCTTCAAGAGGTGAATGATCCCTTTTGTCATGAGCCTCACTGAAGTCAACTGCACCCGGTGGCCTTGACTGCCAATGTTCCACAAACTCATATTTCTTTATCAACTTTCTTTTTTCTTTGGCGGTTGAACCTCAAGAATTTCAACATCTTGCTCAGGTTCACCAAGTGCCTCAGACGCATCAGTCTGCTCAGGAAATACTGCAGCCTCAAACTCATCGGTTTGCTCAGGCTGAACTGCAATTGTAGATACATCGGTTTGTTCAACTAGAACCGCAGCCTCAGACACTTCGGTCTGCTCAGGCTCGGTTTGAGTGGAGGGTTTGAGGTTTGGGAAGGCTTTATAAATTTCAGCCAACTGTTCTTCAGAGAATTGAACAGAGGGCGGTTTAGAAGTTGAAGGTTTAGGAGGAGAGGAGATAGGAAGGAAAAGATGAGGTGAAGGAATGAGTTCTGGAATGGATTTGGCTTTGGCAGCTTTGAGAGAGGCGGCATCCATAGCAAAGTTACTGGATTTCTCCACATTTTGATGTAATGGAGAGATAGGTTTAATTTGAGGTTTGGGAATTGAGGGTTTAGAGGAGATAGGTTTGGAGAGAGTAGGTGATAGTCTGATGGGAGGAAAAGAGGTTGAAGAAGATGAAGGTTTTGATGACGGTTTGGATGAGGGTTTAAGAGGCGGTTTGGATAAGTCTGCTTTTGTAATAATTGAAGGGATTTGAGCGGTTCCCTTTCTCTTCCTTGGAGCAGCGGTTTCCTTGGGACGAGCCGCAGGTTTAGACCGAACTGCAGGCTCCCCCTCAACCGCAGACTCCCCCTCAACCTGTACCGCGGTCTGAGCTAACTGACTTAACCCCAATCGGTTTAAAGTAGCAGTTTGACCTTCATTCCTTAACATCGTAGCATGGGCCTGATCAGCAATGGCACCAGCATACGGTTTCCCAGACTTGTTGAGCCGAGCTTCAGGAAATGGTCCACGTTCGGCTTCAGGAAGAGGGTCCTCATTCCAAACTGCCTGAGCATATCGCCATCCAAATGCGGTTCTGAAGGCATCAAGTTTTGATAATCCAAAAATAGATTTCTCAATTGGATCCAACCAATAGTCCTTGTTGTCAGCAGAGAACTTGAAAATGTCAGTATCTTGGTGCAGGAACTTAGTCAGCAACCTGCAATGAGTTCTGATCTTGGATTTTCCAGCGGCTTTAGCAGCATGGAGGCGGTTTAGGGCATTGATGATCTCCTTCATCACAACCTTGGGCCAGTGCAATTTCTTCCCTTTAAGAATGGCCACACAGTAAGCATACTGTTCACTTGTAAAGTTATTGTGGTTTCCATTTTTGCACATGACTCCAGAATCAACCAATTCACAAAGATGAGCCATCACTTCTCCAAAGTCCTTTTTGGAGGAATTCTTGGTGGAGAAAGAGTTAACTCCAATTAATTCCATAGTTGTATTGCTCAGAAGTTCCGGTTTGATCCCCATAACTCCAGAGTTCTCAAGACCAGCTAGAACTGCGATCTTGGAAGCGGTTAGGACTACAGACTTGCCACAAACCGTGGACTTGATAGCATCTTCAAATTTCACTTCTCCGGTTTCCAGATCCCTTATCGGTTCTCCTCTTACATCCAGCAAGGCAGCATTTGTGGAGATCCCATTCTCAAAAAATTCAGCGCAGATGATTGTAACAAACTGCGGTTCATCCATAAGGAACAGAGGGAGCAGCTTAGCATCACTCAGCAGTTTGAGGAGCTTCCTTCCAACTGCATCTTGTTTAACTTCCTCTTCTAGTATCCTAGAACCGGGTACAAAGTTTGAAGGATCCTGAAAAATATTCTAAGTCAGAGATAACTTAAAGAATGATAGTTTGAATCCTTAAGCAAACCGCAGTTTGATTAAGTCTTACAAACTATAATAAGGAATCCTAAAAATGAAAACATGCGGTTCAAGGAGAGTAAGGGTAAAAATGTAAAAACAAAAAAAGAGTGAACAGTAAAGATAAAACGGATCAAAGAGGGAAAATTTTGAAAAAGAGTTTGAATGCACGAAGAACACGAAGAACAGAGTATGAATATGCAAAACAAAAACTTAACCAAAATATGAAAAAATTATACCAAAACGATCACAAAGGGCAGATTCTAACAAAGTTCTAAATAAACTAAGACAAATAAAAACACATGAACCCAGAATCTGCAAAATTTCGCAAGAACACCAAATAACCCCAAAATCGATTTTGCTCAAAATTGAACACAAATCTCAAAACAAAGTAATCAAACAGTATATATAAGTAAATGCGAGCACAAACCAACCAAGAAATTGAAGAAAAAGCATAAAATGATCAAAGGAAGATGAACAAGCTTTTAAGCTTCAACAATGGCGGACAAATGAAATATACTGAGTTAGGGTTCAGAAATTCATACCATATCAGGCTTCGAAGGTTTGGACGATGTAGAAGTAGAAGCAAGATCAATTGATTTCTTTGGTGCCATTTAAAAAATTTGTTTAAGTAAGAAAATTTAGTGAGAACAGAGAGTGAGAAGAGTACGAGCAGTAGAGAGAGAGGGTTTTTGCTAAAAAGAGTAAGAAGTTAAAAAGTTAAATTGAAAAATGGTTTGTCTTTTATACTCAATTAACCACCTCGGGTAGTGGAGCGACCTTTACGGCGGAAGGAAACTTAACCGTCAGCGTACCTGTCGATTCGCATTTAATGCGGCAGAGATAATTGCAAAAAGGTCCTTAAAGAATGAAGTGACATAAAGTAGGGACTAAAATGCAATTTCATACCTGAGCGGTTTGAGTAAACCGACTTACCTTTTCCTCATTCTCGGTTTTTATGAAACCGATATCTCTCAGATCTGTCTTCGGTTTCAGTAGAGAAAACCGAATCCTTGCTTTGACCATTCGGTTTGGATCAAACTGAAGTTGTTCTTCTTGACCCTTCGGTTTGAGTGGAATCTTTAGCCGAACCATTTTTGTTGCGGTTTCGTCGATTGAACCGCAAGCTATTTGCATTTTCTTAATAGAGTCAAAATACTTAACAAAAATTATTAGAACAGAAATTATTAGAACAAAAATAAATAGGCATGAATTATATTAGGTAAGTTCCAGCATACCAATTTCTCCTCGTAAATGAAAGAACCTAGAATTTTCAAGCGGTTTGGTGAGAATATCTGCAATTTGATCATCGGTTCCCACCTTTGCTAGAAAAATGTTCTTCTTTTCAACATGATCTTTGAGGAAATGATATCTTATGTCAATGTGCTTGGTTTTTGAGTGTTGTACTGGATTGTTGGAGATTGATATTGCTGCAGTACTATCACAGTAGATAGGAATTGCTGTTTCATCCAGAGAATTTGAGAGCAACAGCTTCCAGCCGCAATATATTCAGCTTCAGCGGTTGAGACTGAAACCGATGCTTGTTTCTTGCTGGACCATGATACAAGCCGAGATCCAAGGAACTGACATGTACCACTAGTGCTCTTTCTATCAATCTTACATGCTGCAAAGTCAGCATCTGAATAACCTAACAAATCAAATGAAGATTCTTTGGAGTACCAAAGTCCAAGGTTAACAGAGCCACATAAATATCTAATAATACGTTTAACAGCTATAAGATGAGATTCTCTAGGGTCAGCTTGAAATCTAGCACAAACACACACACTGAACATTATATCTGGCCTACTTGCAGTTAAGTAAAGAAGAGAGCCAATCATACCTCGGTAGAGTGTCTGATTCACTTTCTTACCTTGTTCATCTCGATCCAAACTGCAGGCCTTTTGCATTGGGGTATCAACTGGCTTAGCGGTTTCAAGCCCAAATTTCTTGATCAAGTCTTTGGTATATTTGGCTTGGTTTATAAAGATTCCATCATGACATTGCTTCATTTGGAGTCCAAGAAAGAATGTCAACTCTCCCATCATACTCATCTCAAATTTACCTTTCATAAGCTTCTCAAACTTAACACACATAGTTTCATTAGTAGAACCGAAAATAATATCATCAACATATATTTGAACTAATAATGAATGACCTTTGTGTTTAGCAATAAATAGGGTTGTATCAATTTTACCTCTTGAGAAGCCTTGTTCAATAAGAAATTTAGATAGAGTGTCATACCATGCTCTTGGAGCTTGTTTGAGTCCATACAAGGCCTTCTTGAGCTTGAAGACATGATTAGGATATTGGTTGTCTTCAAATCCTGGCGGTTGAGCTACATAAACTTCTTCTTGTAGTTCACCATTCAGAAATGCACTCTTCACATCCATTTGATATAACTTGAATTTCTTGAAGGAGGCATAGGCCAGGAACAATCTAATGGCTTCAAGTCTGGCTACAGGGGCAAAAGTTTCATCATAATCAATTCCTTCTTCTTGCCTATAACCTTGAGCAACCAACCTTGCTTTGTTTCTTGTAATAGTACCATTTTCATCCATCTTATTTCTGTATACCCATTTTGTTCCAATTACAGTGTGATCTTTGGGCCATGGAACTAGAGTCCAAACTCTGCATCTTTCAAACTGATTAAGCTCTTCTTGCATTGCAGCTACCCAACTTGGATCACTTAGAGCTTCATCTACCTTCTTCGGTTCCATCTGAGATAACAGTGCGGTTGAGAACAAACTGTGGTTATCTCTATGAGTTAAGCTTCCTCTTGTTTGAACACCAGAACTGATAGGACCTATAACATTGGTTGTTGGATGGTCTCTATGCTCATTGATTTCTGGAGGGAGGTCTTCATGAACCACTATTTCTTGAAGATTTTCAAGAGGAGGCTCTTCTTGATATTCATTGAAATCTTCATTGAAGGTGATGTTTGGAACTGGATCAACGGTTTGAATGGGATCAAAAGAGTGCGGTTCTGCAGCAACACCTTCGGTTTGGTTTGGAGCGGCTGGAGAACCTGATGGAGCGGTTTGAGTAGGTTGATCATTTGCGGTTGCATGATTAGGGTAAGATGTACCTGTCTCAAAACCACTAAAATCATCAGCAACATTTGGAGCCATATGTGGCTCAAGAAGATCATGTTCATCAAATGTAACATGGACTGACTCTACAATTTTTAATGAAGTTTTATTGAAACAACGAAAAGCTTTAGAGTGTTTTGAATAACCAACAAAAATACCTTCATCGGCTTTAGCATCAAATTTACCTCGATGCTCTTTGCCATTGTACTAGATGTAGCACTTGCATCCAAATATCTTGAAGAAGGCAATGTTGGGTGATCTGCCTCTCCACAATTCATAAGGAGTCTTGTTGTGAACTTTGATGATTAGGGAGCGGTTCTGGGTGAAACATGCGGTATTGACAGCTTCGGCCCAGAAGTATTTGAGAAGCTTTGCTTCTGCAATCATGGTCTTCCCGGCTTCAATCAAAGTCCCGTTCTTTCTTTCTACAACTCCATTCTGTTGTGGAACCCCAGCGGCAGAGAAGTTATGATCAATTCCATGATCATCACAATATTGGGCAACACCATTGTTTGTAAATTCGGTTCCATTATCTGAACGCACAGCAACAATGTCATCCAATTTCTGAGTTTGGAGCTGTCTAAAGAGAGCGGTTACGATGCCATAAGTATCATCTTTAGAGGCCATCATTTCCACCCATGTATATCTTGAAAAGTCATCAACAACCACCAAGGTATAGCGGTTTCCTCTTATACTGGCGGTTGGGACAGGTCCAAATAAATCCATGTGCAGCAGTTGCAAACAGCGGTTCGTTGATGGCGCGGTTTTACTAGGAAATGACTGTTTGGGCTGCTTTCCAAGCTGGCATGCTTTACACTTTTCATTATGATGGTCAGCCACTTTGGGTAGTCCTTTTACTAGACCATCTCTGTGCAGTTTTGCTAGATACTTGAAGTTCAAGTGGCTGAGCCGCTTATGCCATAACCAGCTGCTTTCACTAACATTTTTTGCTACAAAACAGAGGTCAGCAATAGAAACAATATTACTCAAATCTATCATATATACATCACCTGTTCTGTTGCCAGTCAGTAGAGTAACTCCGGAAGTTGCATCTTTGATGAAACAATTAGTTGAAGTAAAGTTGCAGTTCATTCATTTGTCACAAAACTGAGATATGGAGAGAAGGTTGTGCTTGAGTCATTCTACTAGTGACACATTTTCAATGGTCACTTTTCCTCGTTTGATTGCTCCATATCCTACTGTTTCTCCTTTCTTGTTGTTACCAAACACTACTGGGGGACCTTTCATTTGGATGAAACTGCAGAGTAGTTCAGAATCTCCAGTGCTGTGTCGTGAGCATCCACTATCCAAATACCAGAGATCCTTCTTCTTCTTAGCGGTTCCAGCCATAAAACATGAAATCTGAAAAATAAACATGAAAGGTTTTGGTCCCCCTTATTCCTTGGGTCCTAGGGTTAGCAGCTTTTTGGGACCCACACCTGTTTGACCTTAGGATTTTTACGTCCCTTGGCATTGGGTGTGAATCTTAAAAGACAATGACCAGCACTATGACCAAAATCAGCACAAATAGCACAATGAATAAATCCATGTTTTGGTTGCGGTTTTACAAACCCTTACTGACCTTCGGTTTCTCATGTTTTACTGGGTCAGCGGTTTTGGCTTTAACAAAGATTACCTTCTTGAGCTCAACCTTCCTCTTAGGTGCGGCTTTAGGGAAAATGATAGGAATTTCCTTAAACCGACTAGGAGCGGTTTCATTACTCAATACTTCCTTGGTTGCCTCAGCCGCTATGGATTTCTCTTTCCACTTTGAATCTCTCCCAGTCTGGTTTTTAGGGTACTCAAAGAAATAATTTTGCCTTTTAATTTCTTGTTTTGAGCCCTTTTTACCAGCATAATTAACCTTAGGAATTTCTTTGGTTTGTTCAGTAGGTTTCACACCACCTTCGGCACAGAGACAAGGACACTTACACCCATCATCGGTTTTAAACCCCAATCCACTTTTATCCGAAGTAGGAATTTGTGAATTTAGGATTTGTTCCACGGTGACACCAGACTTAGTCCATACATCGGTCACTTTTTGAAGGTCATCCCTTTGTACGGTAAGCTCATGGATTTGGGTGAGTAGTACCTCGGTTCTGTCCTTCAGATAGCGGTTTTCATCCACAATAGTAGATATCCCAGCAATTTGGAGCTTGAGGTTTTCAATTTCCTCCTTGTGGGATTTACATACACGTTGGGATTCTTCAAGTTCCGCAGCCATTAGTTTATATGCCTTTTTAAGCACAGTGTGTTGTTGACATATAATGTTAGCACGTTCTAGTACCTGGTCATCATGACTTTGGTCTGCTTGAACCTCGGCAGTGTAGTTTGGTGTTGTAGGAGCTTTGCTTAATCTAGCCTCAGGAGTCTTAGGTGAAACTGACTTCATTTGTTGATTTGGCAGTGGAAGGCTTTCGTCAATTTCAATTCTTTCTTCAAATCCCATGAGACAGAGATTAGCAGTTTCTTCATCATCACTTTCATCTGAGTCTGAACCCATCCATGTCAGCGGTTGATCTCCTTGGTCAGCTACCATTCCTCTTCTTTTCACGAACTTCTTGTTGAATGGTTTCTTTGCTGGCGCGGCTTCATAACGCGGTTTGGGACAACTTGAAGCAAAGTGACCTGGCTGTCTGCAGTTATAACAAACCAAGTCATCCCTTGTCTTGGGATCTGCAGTTTTGTTGAATCTGGTTGGAGGGACAAACTTTGCTGGGCCTTTGGATGGAAATTGAGATCTATTGTTTTTCCTGAACTTGGTGTATTTCTTCACATACAAAGCAAATTCTTCATCATCCATTTCATCAAAATCAACTTGAGTAGAACTTGAGGATTGTGATCCTACACTCTGAGCATAAGAACTTTGAGGAGGAGTGTAGGATTGATGAGACTGCTGATAAGATTGATAAGATTGAGGATATGGTTGATGTGATTGAGGATAGGATTGGTGAGACTGTTGGTAATACTCAGAAGGTGCGGTTTGAGGATTGTATCTAGGAACATTTTGGTCAGGAGGAGCGGTTTGCAAGTGAAGGTGAGGAGCGGTTTGATGATGGTCTGGATTGTAGACAGGAGATGAGGTATTGTTGAATGCAGCTAGAGAGAGTGTCTTAAATCTGCTTTCGGTTTCATGGACCTCTTCAAGCTTAAATTCAAAAACCTTCAGTATGGCATACAAGTGTCGAAGATCAAGAGCTTCCAAGTCCTTGTTGTCTTCAATGTTAGTAGTTTTGATCAGCCATTTGCTACCAAGAGCTTGCATGAATCTCATGTTCAAATCTGTATTAGAATAGACATGTCCAAGAGAAAAACACACATTAACAATATCAATAAACCTCTCATAGCATTGTCTAAGAGATTCCTTAGGATCTTTAACAAAATAGTCAAAGAGTCTTCTCTGTTGATAGAGGCGGTTCTTCTTGGTATCTGAATCTTCTTCCAGAAAGTCAACTATAGCATCCCAGGTAGCCTTTGCGGTTTTGCAGTGAAGCACCTTAGAATGAGTCCTCAAGTCAATAGCTGACACTAGCATGGACATAACTCTTCCATCAAAATCCACATTGATGCGGTCTGCATCAGTCCATTCACTTTCTAACTTCTTAACTTCAGCTTCTTCTCCTGCGGTTCCTGCACGTGGATTAGCTTTCATAGGAACATATGGTCCATCAGTAACCGCGGTCCACAGTCTACGATCACATGAAATCATGTGTTTCATCATCCTATCTTTCCAAAAGATAAAACTATCTTCATCCAGAATCGGTAAGTGATTCGAATTGGATGTTTGCATCATATGGGTGTTTGTGTTTGCCATTGGATCAGCACCCAAGCGGTTAAGCTTGTAAAAACAAGTTTGGTGGATATGCTCTGATACCACTTGTTTGTCCCAGAGGGCAACAAGGGTATAGAACCGCTAGAGGGGGGGGGGGAATAGCGGTCCAAATTTTTTTCGAAAATACCCTTAAAATCAACCGAGTACTTATCAGTTTGGCCAACTGCGGTTCAAAGCACAAGAACCGAACTGATAAAATGCACAGCGGAGTTTGCGGTTTGGCCAAAAAAGGTTAGTTAAAGAGTTGGGAGGTTTGACTCAGGTTGAGAAAACACTATGATGCAACTGAATAGTTAAACTTAAAGTTTAAAGGAAAACACAATTCATCTTTCAAGTCATTTCGTATATGGAGACAAGTTAAAGACCACAAACAAGAAAGATAAATATCAAGACAGAAAATAAAGATCAAACACACAAATTGAAGAGGTTCGTTCTTAAATGAACTACGTCCTCTACCTAGATGGTTAGTCTAGGATTTTCTAATAGCTATGAGACTTGTATTAATTTAGAGGAGGTTTTACAAGATGAATCTAAACTCTAAACAATAAGTCTAACCTAAGCTATAATAACAACCAGTGTTTTCGAAGTATATAATCTATGTGATCATATAAATCGGGTGTGTGTGTGAAAAGAAATCAAATGCTCTAAGTATCTAAATGATGGTTGAGCAAATGAAAGTCTTTTGGTGTAAAGGCTGAATATGAACGGTTGTTAGGCTTGAAGCTTTGATGAAGAACTGGGTTTGCAATGGAGATGGTTTGAAGATATGAATATCTGGGTTTGAATCTTCAAAGCAAACTTGAACACTTGGGAATGAATCTCTTGAAGCTCAGCAACCTTCATTGTTGAATAATGGAGGCTATTTATAGGCAGAGCACCCTTGTGACTGTTGGGTAAAGATTTGAATCAAATCTGAAGGGTACAGTGCTGTCGAAATCCCATTGGTTGAGCTGTCATTTTCGTCCTTGGTTTTGTCTTGTAGTCCTAGGTAGTTGTTGCACCACTTCCTGACATTTGTCATTTGTTGCAGAAAGGACTAACGGTAATCAATTCAAACTGATAGACAAACCGACATCCCTTGCAGAAACTCCAAGTTAACTTAGAGTTATTTTGACTTGACATAACATCCTTTTACGGTTAAAAAGGGAATGTTTGTCTAAGGAATAAATGACATGTCTTTAATTCTTCAATAACTGCTCTGCGGTTTCACCAAGCATAGGGGCGGTTTGAAGAATGATCTTGATGGGCGGTTTCATCAAACATGCAAACTGCAGTTTGATGAAAACTGAAGGGCTCCATGCTGGCGGTCTCAAGATGACGGCTTGAAGCACTAAACCGCTAATGATACAACCGAACTATACTCAGCCTAGACAATCAAAAATCTAGAAATGGACTTATCTAAAAATTGAAGTAGAACTTCATTACATGCGGTCCTAAAGTCCATAAAAAGACACGTGGCATGGATCAATCAAATTAAGGTGGGTGTACTAACAATGAATCCTAACATATACCATAATGTAAAATTGAATGTAGTTAGTCATGGCTGTTATGTCGGATGCAACATTGTATGGAGATTGACACGAGTACTAACTTTGCCTTTGACTTGTTTGTCTAGTAAGATGGGCTAGATAGGTGACTTTTGATCAGTTACCTATTACTCTTCATTATAGCCCAAGGGGGGGGGGGGGGCGTTGAGTTGTTAGGGGCCTTTTCGTTTTCCCTTGGAGAACATGTGGCTGTTCCACCAAGATTTTAAAGTCATGATTGAGTAGTTGTGGATAAAAGGTTCTTTTGTGGATTAAGGGAGGTTTTGTGCTGATTGAAAGTTAGATTTACAAGAGATCGATTTGCTTGGGGATTGCAGAAATTGATAAAGTGAAAGAGATGAGAGGAGATGATCTCAGACCGAGCTTTATTTAAGATATATTTCGGAAGAGTTCTAGGGATGTGGAGACAGAAGTCAAAATTTAAGTGGGAAGGAAAGAAATTGTAATTCTTGCTTGTTTTTCGTAGTGCTAATGGTAGAAGGCGATGGGGATTCCATTAAGAAGATTGTGGTGAGAAGGGGGTCTTGACGATGAATCATAGATTAAAGCAAAATTTATTGCACAAAATTTTGGTCTCCACTGTTTATATGGCACTAAGTGTTGGGCCCGGAAACCGTGTCAGATTTCTAAGATGAACATGACGGATATGCTTATGCTACGGTGGATGTGTGGTCATACAATATAGTATCGGTTGCGGAATGACGTGATTATGGAGAAAGTAGGTGTTGCAGATGAGGGAGAATTGCAAAAGATGGCTTGGTCATATGAGACAAAGACCAGGTTATGCACCATGTAGGAGACCTGAATTATGCATACGTGATAAGATGGTGAGGGGTTGGTGAAGACCTAAGAAAACATTGGTAAGGGTGATCGAATGTAGTATGAGCCTACTTGGAATTGAGGAAAATATGGCATTGGAGAAGGTCGAGTGAGAAAATAAATTCTTGTAGATGATGAGGTTTGATTTTGTTCTATTTGTATTTTTTCAAATGCTTTTGTTTTCTCGTTTCTCATAGTTTCGTCACGCTTATTTCTTCTTTTAAACATCTTCGTAGCTTTCACCTGTTTCTTTTTATCTTTTTTTTTTCTTATATCATTTTTTATTTTACCATCTATCTAAATTTTTCTTTGTTTTCTCATCTCTTCTTTGACGAGTTTATACGCCGGTTCATGTTAGCCGACCTTAATCATTTTAGGACTAAGGCTTTGTTGTTGATCCCTTTTTTCATATTCATACAAAGGGAAAGGTTAAGAATGTAATGGAAATTGCTAGCTTAATTTTAATAATCAGAATACTGAGTGAAACATCCTAAAAAGAGAGGACTCTTTGAGTGAAAGGAGGAGGTGATCTTGTTCATTTCAGTTCAGATTTAAATTCGCACGGATTGTTAATATCTTTACTTATCGATTCTGACGCGGCTGGCAATATTGGTTCACGGCTTTTTTTCCAAATAGAAGTTGGCCAACCGCTTTTTTCTTTCTACTGAAATATTTCAAATTCCAGGGTGCGATCATACCAACGCTAATGCACTAGATCCCATTAGAACTACAAGGTAAGCGTGATCGGGTAAGAGTGGTACCACAATGGGTTATCTTCGGGAAGTCTTCGTCTTGCACCCCCAAACCCAACCTTTTTTTTCTTATTCCCATAAGAAATGTTTCAAAATTCTGTTTGAAGTATATTATTCTCATTCTTTACAATGAAGTGATCTTACATATCTATGTTCCAGGTGTTTGATGCACTGTGTTCCTTTTGATTGATGTTAGCGTAGGATGTTATGGGGGGTAAATTGATGTATTTATAAGAATATCCCAATAGCGAAAACTGATCTAGTGGTACGTCCCTTGAATTAAATTCATGTTGTTTGTATCATTTGCAGGATAATGCGAATGCTTTGAAATCTCAACTTGACCAGCAGAAGGGTGTTGTTGAGAATCTTGTCTCTAATACACGGGTGGGTACTTGAAACTTTTTTTATTTTATAATTGTATAGTAAATATATCATTTTTATAAAACGTCAACATTATGGACCTTGTTTATTTACTAAGAAAAGGCGTAGCCTGACCGTCAGGATAGAAGGAACTTGTAATCATCTGATTTACTTGAACTTGAGTAGAACAAGTGTTGTTACTAATCATGTCCCTATTACATGGGTGGAAATAGTTTGGTACTTGTATAAGTAATCATTTTCTGTATAAAAAAACTACTCCCTCCGTGTCAGAAACAGAGCGACAGTTTTCTCGTTTGTTCCAAAAAGACTCAATACTCGATTTTTGGGATGAAGTAAATTAAAATCAATGGACATGGTCAACATACTGACAATTGTATCATGAGTAGATGGCAATGAACCTATACCGTTAGATTTGATCAAATGACATTTTTTTTTATCAGCTATTGGAAAGCAAGATACAGGAAGCTAAATCAAAGAAAGATACGTTAAAAGCTCGTGCACAATCTGCAAAGTTTGTTCCGACCTCCCATTTTATGTTAGTGCATCTGCAATAGATCTGTTTCCTTTGGAAACTGTGGCTAAATCGCAACCTCCTTTTTCTTGCAGGACTACGACCAAAGTGAGCGAGATGTTGGGGAATGTCAATACGAGCAGTGCTCTTTCAGCATTTGAAAAAATGGAGGAAAAAGGTTTCTCTCTCCCTCTCTCTATATATGTAAAAATATACTCCCTCTGGCCACAATTATAAGCAAAAACACAACAACTTCTTTTTGCCTTATATATAAGCAAATTTCATTAGTTTCAATACAAAACTCATTAAATGTAACTGCATTCAGTACTCTTATACCAAAATACCCCTAATTAATTACTCATTTTCATATACAAGTGCACATTTATTACACAATTAATACGAGGATATATTAGTAATTTTAACATGTTTTTGTTGTAAAATCAAGACAGATAAATTTAACTACTCCCTCTGTCCCTAAATGAATGTCCATTTTCAAGAAATTTTCGTCCCAAAAATGAATGGCTTTTTTGCAAAAACACTTTCTGCCTAAATGTTATTTTACCAAATATCTTTCACTAATCTCTTTATACTTGCAAAACTAAATGTTTGGAAAGAATATTCCAACAATATGTATAAATCTTGACCATTTTCCATCATTTCCGATGGAGCCAAAGACTCGCTATTTTTTGGCTTGGGAATATGATGGAATAAAGCAAAATGGGTCACTAAACTGTCTGCGCTTCTTTGTGATGAAGCAGCAGTCAGTCCATGCAATTTTCGACGCAATTTTCATCATGGGTCATCTGAAAACAGCCTCTCTGTGCTTTAATACAGGGGCAAGGCTGCGTACATCCGACCCCCCCTTACCCCACCATAGGTGGGAGCCTTTGCGGCACTGGGGTAATGTTGTTGTTGTTGTTGTATGTATAAATCTTGACCACTAAATTGTATAAAAGCAAAGATTTTTAGAATGTCTCTTGATTTGAAATTTGGACATTCATTTAGGTACGGAGGGAGTACTTATTATGTGCGTTTTTGAGATTTATTCTTATAATTGTCGCCGGAGGGAGTATATGTACAAATAGAGAGACATCTGTATATTTATAAATATAAGACAAAAAAACGTGAAGCCATGCAAAGAATTTCTGGAAAGGGAACACCATCATAGCTTAAATTCTGTCAGCTCCTGTGAAATTTGTTTTGATACTTACCTTAAAATTAACCAGCGTGTCACACGCTTGAGTACATTATATCAAGGAAAAAATGCAAAAAAAAGTACCTCAATTGGTCACTTTGTGCAGGTTTGGTACCTAATGTCATTTTTGTTGAATGTATAGTACCTCAAATGGTCACTTTGTGCAGCCAAGGTCATTATGACTAACACCGTCAAAATTTTAGCGTTAAATACCTATGTGAGGTACATGTGACTAAATTCTATGAGGGTAAATTCGTCTAATCAAAATAAAACTCTTCTCACCCCTGTTCATCTTCATCCTTTCTTCAATTTAAATGGCAGACTCCTTCAAAAAAAAAAAAAAAAAAAAAAAAGAACAAAAACTTAAATGGCAGCCACCTCCCCTCCCCACCCCACTCACAATCAACATATCAATATGCAAGATTTTAACTACTAAATATAATAACTCCAGATTCAAGAATATAAATAATCCTTACAGTTGGATTTCCCAAATTCAACAATCAAGATAACAAAATTAAACCCACAAAAAAATCATCAAGTTTCTTCTCGACAAACCCACCAAAATTAAACCCCAGATTCTTGTGCAATTCGAAGGACGGAGTGAATTGCGATCGGCGTCACATAGAAACGCCGCAAGATTTGCAACGATCGGCATTCAATTAGGCCGCCCTCGTCGTCGACGTTGGGGACGAATACTTCTTGGGTTTCTTCACCTTCAAAGGATAAACCCAGATCTGGCTCGTTTATGACGGGTTCTCTGCGAACTTGGTGGGTTTGGCGCAGGGAGAAGAGGATCGGTCACTGTGATGTTGACGGAATCTAGGACTGGAACGCCAAAGAAGGAGGTTGCCGGCTGGGCTGATGACACCGGTGGTGGAGGCGATGGGTTAACGACGGTGTTGAGGTCGTCGGCATGTTTTTCTCTGGTTTTAATTGGTGGAGGCGATGGGTTAACAAAAATGACGCCCATACAGATCTGATATCTCCAGCAAGTAGGGACAATTTATTCGTCTCCGATTCAAGAGGAAAGGTTGCGTTTTTATGATTTTTCATTTCCTAAATTCAGATTGTAATCTAAAATCTGGTGAATAAGTTAGATGGTGATTTTATAGGTTTGAAGGAATGGAGGTGGGACTGCAATGGAAAAGGGTTGGGGGGAAGCGTTGCAGGTGATGAAGAAGGAAGAAGATGAAGGAGTTTTATTTTGACATTTTTGCCCTCTTAAAAAAAGGCCATGTGCGTTGCACATGACTACTTAACGTCCAAAAATGGATGGAGTTAGTGTTAGTGACCATCACTACCCAAATTGACCAGTTCAGGTATTTTTCTTGCAACAAAAATGACTTACGGTACCATAGTCGCACAAAGTGACCAATTGAGGTACTTTTTTTTTGCATTTTTTCCTTATATCAACAACTCAGTTGGAATTAACAGACTTCAGAATCTGGTAAAGTGTCAACTATCAAGAGTTACTAGAAATTTATTCTGGCTTCTATCTTAGTATCATGGTTGACATGCTTTGAAAGTTGAAACATGTTTTTCTTTTCTTTGCGATTGTCTCTAATTCTATATGAAACTGCTGATACTTAACTGTAAAAGTCTTACTACCCCTGTCCCAAAATGAATGTCCGAAATTGTTTTGGGTCAAGAGCGATTTCGGACATTCATTTGGGACGGAGGGAGTGTTTTATTTTCTTGGTGCTAGACGCTTTTTGAAGTGTTCATCTGACATGCCACTGTATTTAGTACGCAGATATGCAAACCGTGTTTCTTGTTAGATACTAATTTCTTCCTCAACTAATCTCTTGCCAGTGCTGGCAATGGAATCGCAAGCAGATGCACTTGGTCAGCTAACTTCTGATGATCTTGAAGGAAAGGTACCAATTGCCCTCCTAGTTGTTTTCCTCATCTTCTTTCCCCAGTTCAATAACCATATTCAAAATTAGCAAGTTAATTAAGTAAAATTTTATGCTTTCAATAAAATAAAATATAATACTCCCTCTGTCCCAGAAAGATAGTCCCATTTTAATTTTTTATGGTTAACAAAAATGAACTTTGACCAACCATTGGTGACGATCTAACCATTCTAGTGAAATTCTGATATTTGTAATTGATAAATCATTAAGTGATTTATCAAAAAAAAATTAGAATTTTATTGTGATCATTAAATTGACACTAATGTTTGGTCAAAGTTTATTTTTGTTGACCATAAAAAGTCAAAATGAGACTTATCATTCCGGGACAGAGGGAGTATATGGTGTGGATGCAAATAGATGAAGGGGAGCTAAAGTGGTTAAGGAAGTCTGTTTCTGTGGTAAATTATTTCTTTTTAACATTTGGCTTGCAACTAAAAGAGTGGTTTCTGTATTTAAAAGATTCATTTTTAAAGTGATATACTGAGAGAAAGAAAGTCATAGCTATGTCATACCATTGTTATCATAGACGCTCGGAGGCAATGATTTTTTCAGTTTGTAATAACCCTTGTGATCAACTCATAACTAGGGATGACAACGGGTCGGGTTCAGGCCGGTTTGCTCTAAATCGGACCCGACCCGTCATAACACTCATAAATACCGAACCCGCCCCGCCCGGATAGCCAATGACCCGTATCCGGGTCTCACAATACAGCCTGTGTTCTGGAATTAAACGGAAGAGCCACCATGAACGAAGAAAAAGGAAAATTATGAAATTTTCAAAAACGAAGAAACAAATCAGAAACAAACCGGTACATACACACTTCATCTTTAATTATATACATAAGATCTAGATCTAGTATGTAATAAAATCTCATTTTGTGTACAAGAAGGTAGTTTTCTCTCTCTTTACAAGAGATAGATCGGAGAACCGCCGACCATCGCCATGGCACTACAATGATGACGTGCTGAGAAGAAGTGAGAATATTGTGTGAAAGAGGCGTTGTAGGTTGTCAGCGGTGGCGGTAATCAAGAGGATGTCAAAAACGAAACGGGTTTCCGTTTTAGGGGCCGTGAAAAACGATTGATGAGTGGAGGAATTTGGGGAGAAAAAAAAAGGAGAGGATTTCATATATGTGTGAGCCAGATTTGATTCTTGGAGGGTGGAGATTGAATCTTGGAAGGTAGAGGTTGAACTGTTGAAGGATGACTGGTAAGTAGATATAAACCACAATATCTATAGATATCAACGCAGGGAGTTCTAGGCGGGTCGGGTCGGGTCTATACGGGTTTGTGTGTCTGACCGGACCCGAACCCGCCGGGTTTTGAATATGGCTTACCAAACCCGCCCCGACCGGGCCGGATTGCTCCGGATACGGATCGGGTTCGGTTAAATTGCCATCCCTACTCATAACCAAATATATTGCCATTCTTTTGTGCAAGTAAACATGACCAAAAGCGTAGTGTAACTCTATTATCATTTAATACTGAAATTTTAATATGACCTTCCAATTTTTCTTGATGAAAAAACATGGATGCAAGTACTTAAATGGATTAATAGACTTATTTGCTGCTTACTACTCTACTCGCGTTCAATATAACAAGGTCTACTTTCATCTGAAGTTTATTCGAACGGAGTTGCATTTAGAAAACATGATGTTCTCGACATCTTACACAAAAAATGTAAAATAGTACACATGTATATGAATTTTAGAAGTTAGACATCAAAATAGGATGGTTTATTTGCTTAGAGGTAGGTAGCATGGTTGCAGGATTCGCTCCCCATGGCATCGAATCGCGTATCGATTCGCCGGTATCGAATCGCGTATCGATTCGTGTTCCGATACCTTGTAAAATTTCTTTGAATTCACAATTAATGTCCTTTAAATTTGAAAAGTCATTGTTGCAATAAATAAATATTGTACATTAACTAGTGATAGGTTTCCAAGGATAACTTCAAACAACTCTAGAAATCTGAAAAGCCACAACGTCGTATCAAGTAGCTGCTAACCCTCAGTCCTCACTACAAATACATGTTTGCCAAAGACTATTCCCACAAACCAATCATTTCCAAAAATCAAATAATTGTAATACTCTCGCGAATCGTAATAATTGTAATACTCTACGTATCGGATTCCATGGGTTGAGCGAATCGCGAATTCGTATCGCGAATTCGAATCGGACGAACTACGAATCGTGCAACCCTGGTAGGTAGTATATGAATACTACATATAGGGAGATACGTCTAGTGGTGTCTTGGACTCTTTTCCCTCCATTTTGATGTCTCCCAACTTCATCTCACCCCCAACATTTTCTCTCAAGAAAGTTATTCTTCCGTTCATAATAATAACTATAACTTCTCTGTTTAATTTAACTAACATCAAAATAAACATATATAAACGTTAAGAAAAACTAAATAACAAATAAATATTGATGAAGCTAATTAATGATACGCACATTCATTTGTACTTTTTGCAATTGATAGAATAATATATGAACATGCTTTATTACTTTTAGTTAGTTAAGGTGAAAGGCGTACCCCTGCTGGAGCCGGCATGAGGCACAAGTTAACATGTGCAATTCATACAAGCAAGGCGACATAAAATGTTGCAGTTAATTAGTTAACTGTAATTAAATACTCTCTCTACTGTAAAAAAATCATCCTAATATTCTTATTGGCATGGCCCAAATAAACACCCTTTTTCTATTTGTAAGATTACTTTATCATACTTTTCCAATTACACTCGCAACTCTTCATCCCCTTCCAACTCTTCAATAATATCTGCCACCAACGCCTCGTTAATTAGATGGGCAATTTCGGAAGTAAAATAGTTTCATAATTAGCGCGTCGAAACAAGTTATGATGCTTAATTTGCAACAAGAGGATAATTATTTTATGTATAGGACAAGTGGGAAAGAACTAAATGAATGAGGATTTCATTCATTTTACTTGCATCTTGAGGCATCATAAGTCTTTTCTTGGAAGTGGGAGGGGGCGGAGGGGAAGGTGGAGGGATTGGTGACCGGGTGAAAAAGGGAATGTGGGGTGGTCGGGTGGGGGTTGAATCTGGAAATAGGTAGTTTATTTTCTTTTCCTTGGTTAATTAGGATACTTGTAATGGGTAACCAAGCTTTAAGGTTTTCCATTATGACCATAAGATATTAATGAACCGTTAACCCAAAAGCTTTGATTTTTTTTTAGTTATTTTACTCCTATTATTTTCTTATTATATTAAATAGATGAGCTTAACATAAAATATAAAAGAGAATGATTAAAAGACAAAATGAGAATGACGAAGATAACAATCACGTGACATGTAGATGACCAATAGTGTTAGTTTTTTGAACTTCCATCCGTCCCATAAAGATAATCCCAACTTTTAGTGGTAAATTTGTTTGAACTATGAAAAAAGATTTAGAAAAAAACTAATTATCCCAAGGAAATTCTAAATTTTTTATTGGTACATCATTAAAGTACTACCGATAACATTTTTTAGAATTTTGGATAATTAGTTTTTCCTAAAATTTTTTCATCAAAGTTCCATCAAATTAACCATTAAAAAAGTGGGACCATCTTTATGAGACGAAGGGAGTATGTCTTATTGATGCCTTCAGTTTTAGTCGTTCATAACTTTTCTGGGGCACTACCTTATGAAAGCATAAAAATTACATATTTTTTTACTGCAACTTTTCCGTTGGCAGTTTGCACTATTGGAAACGTCTTCTATTGATGGCGATCTTGCTGACCTGAAGAGGGAACTGTCTGGTAGCGCAAAGGTATTATTCTGATACTGGTTTCTGAATGGAAAATAACTTGAGATTAATATCCTATTTTTGCTGTATCGTTTCTTGGTAGGGTAGTAGAGATTGAAACTGTATGTACCGCAGTTGCCATATTTTTGAATTTTTGGTAGTAGTGGTTCACCTTCCTCTTGGACATAATCAGGTATTCATAAAATTATGATCAAATTCGGTTAAATTGACCATAAAGGTCAAAGTGAGCATTTTCCATTCCTCCGTAGTCCACACCCCACACCAAATATACCATTGGGTATTACTGGACTTTCCTAACTTGATACTTCAGCACCGGAAACAATATACTCCTCCCGTCCCATAATAAATGTGGCACTTTTTATTTTAGTCCGTCCTAAAACAAATGTGACATTATTAAATAAGGAAACAATTTTAGTGCACTTTAGCCATGGTACGATCACTACACAAACAAATAAAGCAATCTTGTTGACAAATCAAATGCATCATTTTATTTTGAGACGGATGGAGTATTTGGAAAAAGAGTCTGTCTTGTGTTTAGTATTAATGGAGGTTTGTGTGAAACAGAAAGGAGAGCTTCCTCCCGGGAGAACGACAGTTAGCAGCAGCTCAAACACAAACACAGCATTTCCATTTAGTGACTCTGAAATTGAGAGAGAGCTTAACGAGTTGCGGAGAAGAGCGAAAGAGCAGTAATCTTTTTCTTCCTCTCTATTTTGCATCCTTGTTGTGCCCGAGTGAGACGGAGGAGGGTTTCTGTTCCAAGGAGACATCAGCATGACTACATTAGAGCCACATATCGAATGTATCATACGAGTATATTTTTTACTACGATGCACACGTTTATCGAAATATGAATGTATGATTTATAAATTCTCCTTTTTACTTAATGAATATGTAACACCATGAATTTTCTTACTGTATCTTGAGCATTTAATGGCATTAAATAACAATAATTAATACCTCAATTAGGGTTCACAACTGGCCCTTTATTACATCATCAATTCAAAATAAAGGCGGAAGCGTAACTTAAAAACTTGTCTTAGCAGGGAAACAACCCCAACCATCAATGTACTTTAACTTACACCAAAATAAATAAACGTTCTTAAAACAACTAAATAGAAATCTTCAATCTGCCGTTCTTCCTACGGCTACTTTCCTCGTCCTGCCCTTCTACTTAAATCCTGAAACAAAATTTATAGAGAAGGGGTGAGCGAACGAATGCTCAGTAAGTTTATACGTGGCCTCTTCGGTTACTAAGGAGAGACGACCAGAACGAATACCATGAATAACTTTTACAAAGATAGGTTCAGTTACTTTTTGATTCAAGACTGGAGAACAATACAGTCGTATTACTTTTAAGATTTTACTTTCAAAGGATTATGGCACTACAATCCAAAGGGATTCATTCAAGTTCCATCAATTCCAGGGTAACGTACATTATAACCTCAATGCCAAAGGTACAATTTGTACACCTAGCTTCTCAGGCCAATAGTGTGGGTCGTAACATATATGGTATCCACACATATATGCTCGGGGTCTAGAATCATCCTTGTAATCAGACAATTCCTGAGAGAAGGCATGTGATCACTCATGCAATCCTTAGTTTTAAGGACAAGTCTTTTCTAACTGGACTGTCCGTCAATGTCTTTTCTAACTGGACATTGGCCACTCTAACAAGTAAGTGGTTAACTTACAAGCTAAAATGAGAACATACCAAGGTACAAGTATGTGATACAAGTTTCAAACTTCGATACTTAGTAGATCAATGGGGACATCACTAAGTACGGATTCTTTCAAAAGAACGTTCAATAACGCGTAGTTTATTCAAATACTATCATGCCATACTGATAGCTAACTTATAGAAAGAATATAGAATTCCAATAAACAGGAGTTCAAATACTGTAAGAAACGTAATCCCTTACCTGAATTGCTTTTCCTTGCAATCTTCCCTCTGTGCAAATCTACAAGGCACCGAGTAATTTACTTTAGTACTCTCAACATTGTTAACTATTCTACTTAGTTAACTGAGAGATGTGTTTTTACCTCTTTACTTCGTTACTCCTTTCTTACGTTTAAGTTTCTGACTTTGATTTGCGAGTCAGTCCTTTAACTTTAATATAATTGTAATTAAGTCCTCAAACTTTGGGTTAATTACAATTTGGTCCCTCAACTTTGGGTTAATTGCAATTTGGAAAATTTGGTCCTTCCACTTTAGGTTAATTGCAATTTGGTCCTTCAACTTTAGATTAATTGCAGGTTGGTCCTTCAACTTTAGTTTAATTGCAGATTGGTCCTTCAACTTTAGTTTAATTGCAAATTGCTCCTTCAACTTTAGTTTAATTGCAAATTAGTCCTTCAACTTTGGATTAATTGCAGATTGGTCATTCAACTTTAGTTTAATTGCAAATTAGTCCTTCAACTTTGGATTAATTGCAGATTGGTCCTTCAACTTCAAAGGTTTTCCCTTTTTATTCCTTTTTAACTTTAACTTTTTCAGTTTAGTCCTTTTCCGTTAGGAAACTAACTGAAATCTTTTAATCTTCCTCCTTTTCGTTAGCTTTCTAACCCTCAAGGTTTTCCAAGTAACTATTACATCCTTTCAAGTTAGTTTTCTAATTTTCTAACAATTCTATTAAAGCTTATGGTTTCTTTTCATTATAAACTTAACGAAATACTAACTTTCCGTCCCAATTCTTAACATTCTCAATCAAGAATCAACACCCAATTTATATAACCAAAACCGAATCATACCCTATTAAGATTCATTGATTTTGATCAATCTTTCTAATTCTTTAAATTTTTCTAAATTCCCAAACATCAATATTATTCACAATTCACTTAACGAGAATCATTTAAATCAACAAAATAAATCTTCAATAGCCTAGGGCCATTCGGCCGAATGTGATTATGGGGGAAATCCATATTTTTTTCTTCTTTTGATAAACCCAATTCAACCTCAATGATTTATATGTTCAATTCCCAAGCATTGCATAATATTAATCAATTCAAATCATGATTAAAAAAAATCAATCTTAAAAATAAAGCTAGTATTAAGATTACTATTGTAATAGCCCTAAAACTTAATTTCATTTTGGACATTAGTTAACTTTTAAGATGGTGATATTAGTTAGTAATTAGTGTTATTAGAATAAATAATAGTATTTAATATTTTATTTTAGTGAAATATTTGGGGTTTGATTTAAGTTGGGCCACTAATTATTATATGTTTTATTTTGGCCCATTTGAATTACGAGACTTATTAGGCTAGATCTATTATCCAGGTAAATAGTAAAATACTAAGTATATGGAGTATAAATAGTGACTTAACCCTAGAAGAGTAGAGATTATTCACCAGTTCGAGGATTAGAAGCTTCGGACGGCGCGGGAGTGAATGATAGTGACGGCCGAACAATTAAGGTATGATTTCTTTTATTGTTGTAATCTTGGTCAATTAGAGATGAATATTAGTATGAGTACATGCATGTGATACATAATTTTTTAGTGTTAGATGATTGCAAGAGAGAAGGAGAAAGGGTAAAGGAAAAATAAACAAAATGGTGCTATGTGAGTTTGTGGTTAGTATGTGTGTGCGTGTGTTAGTGTGGTAGACAGTAGAGAATTGTGGTGCTTAAGTTTTAATTAGTGCACTTTAATTATAGGACATTTGTATTTATTGTCATACAAGAAGATTAGATTTTTATTTGGGGTAATAATTGTACTAACAGTTCAAGAGTATATATATTGTTAGTCAGCTTCATCAGTATGTTAGGATCCAAGAATTACGAGAGGATTTACTGCATGAAATTAAGTATTTCAATTCCATGATCTTAAGTTAATCATTCTTGTTATTATACTTTGGGCAGTTATAAGTTTTTGGCAGAGGAAATTAAGATGTGCTCGTATGCTTTCGGGAGTATACTATAAGCACCCTTAAGGTAAGGGATTACGTTCCTTACAGTATTTGAACTCCTGTTTATTGGAATTCCGTATTTTTCTAAAGTTAGCTATCAGTATGGCATGATAGTATTTGAATGAACTCTGCGTTATTGAACGTTCCTTGAAAGAATCTATACTTAGTGATGTCCCCATCGATCTACTAAGTATCGAAGTTTGAAACTTGTATCACATACTTGTACCTTAGTATGTTCTCATTTTAACTTGTAAGTTAACCACTTACTTGTTAAGGTAGCCAATGTCCAGTTAGAAAAGACATTGACGGACAGTCCAGTTAGAAAAGACTCGTCCTTAAACTAGGGATTGCATGAGTGATCACATGCCTTCTCTCAGGAATTGTCTGATTACAATGATGATTCTAGACCCCGAGCATATATGTGTGGATACCATATATGTTACGACCCACACTATTGGCTTGGAAAAGCTAGGTGTACAAATTGTACCTTTGGCATTGAGGTTATAATGTACGTTACCCCGGAATTGACGGAACTTGAATGAATCCCTTTGGATTGTAGTGCCATAATCCTTTGGAAGTAAAATCTTAAAAGTAATACGACTGTATTGTTCTGCAGTCTTGAATCAAAAAGTAACTGAACCTATCTTTGTAAAAGTTATTCATGGTATTCGTTCTGGTCGTCTCTCCTTAGTAACCGGAGAGGCCACGTATGAACTTACTGAGCATTCGTTCGCTCATCCCTTCTCTATAATTTTATTTCAGGATTTAAGTAGAAGGACAAGACAAGGAAAGCAGCCGTAGGAAGACGGTGGATTGAAGATTCTTAATTTAGTAGTTTTAAGTACATTTATTTTGATGTAAGTTGAAGTACATTGATGGTTAGAGTTGTTACCGACCAAGACAAGTTTAAGTTACGCTTCCGCTATTGTTTTGAATTTATGGTTTAAATAAGGGGCCGTTGCGAACCCTAAATTGAGGTATTTATTATTGCTTATTAGTGTTATTTAATGCCATTAAATGCTCAGATATGATAAGGAAATTCGGGGTGTTACAGTTGGTATCAGAGCTATGGGATTAGAGCTTAAGGGATAGGAACTCTGATATTGAATAGGTTTGATTTGAGCGTTCTAGGAAGACTAGGGTTACTTGAAGTCAAACTTTCTATTTAAGGAAACTTTCTATTTCAGGAAACTTTATATTTAAGGAAACTTTCTATTTCAGGAAACTTTCTATTTAAGGAAACTTACTATTTTAGGAAAGAACCTAAGATAGGACTCCTCGAGAAATGTAGAGGAATATAAGTGAACACTTGGAAAGAGAAACTCGAAGGGTTACAATAGAACGTTAATCCTATAAGTTACTTATGCAAATGATGACTGTGGTCTTATATCTTTAAGTTATATGACACTGATACTGGTTATGACTTAATCGAGGTTATGGACGGATATAGAAGAAACTCGAAAATGAACTTGAAGTATAGAATGGTTAAGCAAAGAGTGATCCAGAAGTATGTACTCAAAATCTTGAAACTGAAAGGAGAATTAAAAGATGAAAAGGTCAAGGTGAGTCTTGCATTGGGAAAATAGATGCGAGATAGGAAGGCTCGGCTAGGTTCTAGCAGAGGGTTAGAAGAAGTAAAAAAGACTATGAGTCAAAATGAGAGGGACTACCATGAGGTCAGAGAAGAGGCCTATCAATGGTATTATGAACTGGAAAAGTTCAAGGAAGAAAAGGCTAGAGAGCTTAAACCGACCACACTTATAGGTAATGAAGCACCAAATGAGGAAGAATTAGTAGCTGATGATGAAATCGAGGTAGTAGATATCAACCTTGGAAGCAATAAAGCTAATTCAATTGAAATTATTGATGATGAACCACCAATGGTACCAGTTCGTAGGTCCAGAGGTAGACCAAGAGGCTCTAAGAAGACACCAAAGGTGCCTAGTGGAAGACCTAAGGGAAGGCCTAGGAAGTTGTCCATGATTGAAAAGTGGAACATAGAATTTATATCATTCATAGTATTGATAGTTAGTTCTAGTTAGAGAAAATACTAGACTTTTTGTTTTGTTTACTTTTATTCCAAGAAGATACTCGTAATAAAATTTTATGATTTATTCTAAACAAATGGCTTTGTTTAGTGTTTCGTTCTTAAATGTTAAAGCGTGTGAGCGAGTCTAGAATGAGAAAGTATGGGTCAAGTGAAAAGACCTTAAGTATAATTGGCTTATTGAAACGGCCAAGTGAAAATTAGTTTTGGTCTATTGAAACGATCGAAACAAGAGTAAAGTGACCTATTGAAACGGTCAAAAGTAAAAGTAATTGGCTTATTGAAACGGCCAAGTGAATTCAGTTTTGGTCTAGTGAAATGATCGAAACAAGAATAAGGTGACCTATCGAAACGGTCAAGTATAAAAGTATATGACTTATTGAATCAGCCAAGTGTGAATGATAGTAGGTCTAGTGAATCGACCTGTAATTAATAAGTAAAGTCTAGTGAAACGACTTACTAAATAGAATTGGTCTATTGAAACGACCGGAAATCTAGTAAACCGATCTTTTGTAAAAGTTACGTCTTTTGGGGACGGCCTATTTATGTGAAAGTATTAAGCATAGTACAATGCTTGTGTTCGCGTGAGTAATAGTATTAAATGTGCGAGTTAACCTGGAACAAGTAAGAAGGGTCTATTGAAACGACCAATGAAAGTGATTATGGTCTATTGAAATGACCGATGAAAATAGAAATGGTCTAATGAAGCGACCAATAAATCTAGTAAAGTCGACTAATGAAAATAGTGATGATCTGTTGAAACGACCAGTGGTCTAGTGAATGACCTATAAATTGAATGTTAGTCTGTAGAGACGATCTATAGTATGAGAGTGCGTGAAAACGTCTCGTATTCATGATACTAAGGATAGTATCATATTACCCGATAAGTGTTCGAAATGCCAGAGTAGCTGAGTTTATGATGCTAACTCAAGGAAGTATGACGGTGGACGACTATGGTACTGGATTCACCGAATGCTAGAATTTGCCCAACGTTCTTCGATGATGAAGCGCAAAAGGCTCGAGAATTGAAACTGGTTTGAGCGACCGAATCCGATACGAATCGCTCCATTAATGCTACCAACCTACGATCAAGTGTTGGATAGGGCAAGGATAGTAGAGAAAGAATCAGATAGTTATCGCAGTAAGCGAGAATAGAAGAAGAGTCAAATGAGAAAGAGTCGACTAAATCTAAAGGATGGGAATAATAAGCGAAAGGCTGCTGATGATCGTGAGAAGGACGGTACTGCAAGTAAGTACCAGAGTAAGGGTCATGGAAACCGAAAGGATGGTAATAAGAACGATGCCAAAGGGCAAGGTTCTGATGAGAAGTGCCAAATGATTGCTTGGCTAAGAATATGAATTTAATTCCTGAAGCGTCAGAGAGTTCTTTAGTAGTAGATACCTTAACTAAAGATTCGATCCCTATTATGTCTATATATAGGAATTGTCCTTTGAAATTAGACGGGAAAAGAGCTTGAAGTGGATCTCATTAGTTTAGAGATCGAGGAATTTGATGTAATCATGGGAATGGACTGGTTAGCTGCATACCATGCCCATGTAGATTGTTTTAAGAAGGAAGTCCACTTCAGATTGTTATCTAGAGAAGAGTGTTCTTTTCGAGGAATGAAACTTAGAAGCCGATCGAACATTATATCGTTAATGAAGGCTCGGAAGCTGTTAAGAAAAGGGTGTGAAGGATTTCTAGCATACGTAAGTACTACGGACCAGAAGGAAGTAACTATAGAATCACTTTCTGTGATAAGGGATTTCAAGGATGTGTTCCAAGAGGATTTTCCAGGGATACCGCCTGAAAGAGAAGTTGAGTTTTCTATCGATTTGGTACCAGAAACATCACCAACATCGAAAGCACCGTATAGAATGGCGCCGGCAAAATTGAAGGAGCAACTGCAAGAGTTGTTGGATAAGAGTTCGATTAGACCGAGTGTATCACTATGGGGTGCACCGGTGTTGTTGTGAAGAAGAAGGATGGGTTGATGAGTTTATGTATCGACTATCGTGAATTCAACCGCGTGACGGTAAGGAATCAATACTCGTTGCCAAGAATAGATGATTTGTTTGATCAACTTCATGGAGCGTATTATTTCTCGAAGATAGACTTGAGGTCTAGTTATCATCAACTAAGAGCGAAGAAGAATGGTATAATTAAGACAACCTTTAGAACAAGGTATGTTCATTATGAGTTTGTAGTGATGCCGTTTGGATTGACTAACGCACCGGCAGCGTTTATTGAGCTTATGAATAGGATATTTCAGAAGTTTATGGATAAATGTGTGATAGTGTTCATTGACGATATCTTGGTGTATTCGAAGACCAAGGAAGAACATGAGGAGCATTTGAAGTTAGTACTGCAAATCTTAAGAAAGCAAAAGTTATATGCTAAGTTCAAGAAATGTGAATTTTGGTTGGAGAAAGTAGCATTCTTAGGGCATGTAGTGTCAAAGGACGAGATTGCCGTGGATCCGACAAAGATAGAGGCTATTGTGAATTGGGAAAGACCAAATTCGGTTAGTAAGATAAGAAGTTTCTTAGGTTTAGCTGGCTACTATAGGAGATTCGTAGAAGGTTTCTCGAAGTTGTCAGTGCCATTGACGAGGTTAACTCAGAAAGGAGCAAAGTTTGTTTGGTCAGAAGAATGTGAAAAGAGTTTTGAGGAATTGAAGCGACGATTGGTGTCCGCACCAGTGCTTGCTTTACCGTCTGGATCGGATGGATTCGTAATATATAGTGATGCTTCACTTAAAGGACTAGGTTGCGTGCTGATGCAGAATGAAAAAGTTATAGCTTACGCATCTAGGCAATTGAAGAACCATGAGAAGAATTATCCAACCCATGATCTAGAGTTAGCTGCAGTGGTGTTTGCTTTGAAGATATGGAGGCACTACTTGTATGGGGTGACATGCAGATTTATACGGATCACAAGAGCCTTAAGTATATCTTCACGCAGAAGGAATTGAATATGAGACGACGGAGGTGGCTAGAACTTCTCAAGGACTACGACTGTGAAATATTGTATCATCCTGGGAAGGCTAACAAGGTGGCAGATGCTTTAAGTAGGAAGAGTCACGGAATGTTGGCAACGTTAATCTCTAAGGGGGTAAGCATATGGAAGGATGTCAAGGAGATGAACTTGATAGTAAAAGTAAATGGATACTTGGCTCGATTGACGTTACAACCTGCATTGTTGGGCAGAATTAAAGAGGCACAAGAGCTAGACGAGGGGAGAGAAGCTCTAATCGGAAAAGGACAAGCAAAGGATCTTCACATGGGCGAAGATAGAATTCTGAGATACCAAAAGAGAGTATGGGTACCAAATAATGATGAAATTAAGAGAGAGATACTGAGAGAAACTCATTGCTCGAAGTTCTCTGTACATCCGGGGAGTACTAAAATGTATAGGGATCTAAAGGAGTCATATTGGTGGAATAATATGAAGAATGATGTGGCAGAGTATGTGCATAAATGTCTGACGTGTCAACAAGTTAAGAGTGAGCATCAGAAGCCAGCAGGGTTACTGCTGTTGGGTTTCGATCAAACATGCGCAACGGAATTTAGCATTTAAAATTTTGAAACCCAAAGCCATGTATCCGTTCATATGATTAAATCAAATACAACATAAGAACAAAGGAATAAACTAACCCTTGATGGCTATCAAATTCTCTTGGTCTTTGGTGGAGGTTTGAAGACTTGATCACGATCACAAAGCTTGAACACGAACTTTGAAGATGATGATTTTCACCCTCTAGCGGTATCCACACTTCGAACGAATATCAAAGGAGCTTCTTTGATCTTGGTTGCTAGACCAAATTGTGAAACACTTTTTCACAATCAAAAGAACTATATGGAATTTATTTTGTGTATTATTTTGTTCCTCAACCAAGAATGTCTTGGAACAAAATAAACCCTCTCTCAAACTCTTTGAGACTCACAAAATTAATCGTATTGAGTGCTGGCCGAATTTGGTCTTTTATACACAAGTATGACCTATTCCAAATAGGAAACTTGTGTCAAAATCCGTCCAAAATTCGTTTCCTAATCAAATTAGGAATCTGCCACCCGACAGTACTGTGCGGCCGCCCAAAACCCTCTGTGCGGTCGTACAACTATCTGAAACAAAACTGGTACAAAATTTGGCTAAGTGTGCGGCCGCCCAGTCCAGAATGTGCGGTCGCCCACTTCCCAGAAAGTCCAGAATTTCCAAAATTCCAATGTAGTCCTTTTTTTAAAGATTCGTTCTATTGTGTGTGACCCTCTAGGATTATACTAAGTTGGCAATGGGTTCAAACATGAAACCATAAGATATGATTAGGTTCTAGCAAACCGTCATACCTACCCAATTAGTATAACTAGATACAAGTTCGCATTCCTCTTAGAATATGTCATAATCCTTTTGTCCTCGACGTCATTGAACACAAGTCATGGTCAAACAGTCAACTTGTTTTGTTCAATACTTTCTCGATTCCGAATATGTTGATAATCCAAATGACATTGATCCAATCAATTCATTTGAGTCCGGCCGAACATTTCATCAACATCATTCCTACGAGAGGCCCAAGCTTGACATCTCTCCGAGGAGGGACAAATCCATTTAGCTTATTATTCTTCCCTACGTGAATCCGATTATGCCAATCATACCCTTTATAACTTCCCGGTTAAAGGTAGCGTTTGAATATGTCAAACATAATGTTCATCAAGTGGAAGACTATAATAACTTCATGTCTAAGGATTCAAATGACATGACTAATATGAGATATATGTATGACATAGACCATGACATAAATCTCATAAAGCGGGTCATGTCCAGTACCTTGTTCCAAACAAGTACCCATAAATCTAACATGATCATCCCATGATCATTTAGCCTTTATACTAGTGCTTAACAAGTACTAGGGACGGGGATTATTATAAGTAAACATGAACAACAATAATAATCAAAACATCTCTTTATTGATATGAAATAAATGATAACAATTACAACGTTTATTAAACGTGCCTAGGGCACCACTACCAACAATCTCCCACTTTCCCTAGGCCCAATCTCCCATATATCTAATACCCATGGACCTAACATGACCATCATGTTTAGCTTGTGGAAGTCCCTTTGTTAGCGGGTCCGCAACATTGTCATCAGTAGGTACTCTGCATATATTTACGTCTCCCCTATCAACGATCTCTCGAATGATATGAAAACGCCTAAGTATGTGTTTGGATTTATGATGTGCTCTTGGTTCCTTTTCTTGAGCAATAGCACCATTATTATCACAATAAAGGTCTATTGGATTAGCAATACTAGGAACCACTTCAAGTTCAGTTATGAACTTCTTAATCCAAACAGCTTCCTTTGCAGCATCCGATGCAGCAATATACTCAGCTTCTGTTGAAGAATCAGTGGTTGTACTTTGCTTGGAACTCTTCCAGCTTACAGCTCCACCATTTAACATAAACACAAAACCCGATTGCGATCGGCTATCATCTTTGTCAGTTTGTAAGCTTGCATCCGTGTAAGCATTTACAACGAGATCATCTTCCATTCCTCCATAGACCAAAAACGAGTCTTTAGTTCTTCTCAAGTACTTAAGAATCGCTTTTACAGCTATCCAGTGATTTTCGCTAGGGTCGGATTGGTATCTACTTGTCATGCTCAAAGCATAAGACACATCCGGCCTAGTACAAATCATGGCATACATGATGGACCCAATTGCCGAAGCATATGGAACATCATTCATTTTCTCACGCTCATCTTTTGTCTTAGGACATTGAGTCTTGCTTAGAGAAACTCCATGTAACACGGGCAAGGAGCCTCTCTTAGAATTTTCCATACGGAATCTTCTAATGACCTTGTCAATGTATGTACTTTGGCTTAAACCAAGTAGCCTCCTTGATCTATCTCTATAGATCTTAATGCCAAGAATATATGCGGCTTCACCCATATCTTTCATTGCGAAGCACTTTCCTAACCAAGTCTTCACAGACTGAAGTGTAGGAATGTCGTTTCCAATGAACAATATGTCATCCACGTATAAAATAAGGAATAGCACTATGCTCCCACTAATCTTTTTGTATACACAAGGCTCATCTTCGTTCTTGATCAAACCAAACTCTTTGATTGATTCATCAAAACGGAGATTCCAACTCCTTGAAGCTTGCTTCAATCCATAGATGGATCTCTGCAATTTGCATACCTTAGAATCTTGTTCAAAACCTTCTGGTTGTGTCATATACACATCCTCTTGGAGTTTTCCATTCAGGAAAGCGGTTTTGACGTCCATCTGCCATATTTCATAGTCATGATATGCGGCAATGGCAAGCAAATTCTTATAGACTTGATCATTGCTACGGGTGAAAAGGTCTCATCATAGTCAATACCATGAACTTGCCTATAACCTTTCGCTACAAGCCTAGCTTTGCAAGTATGCACCTTCCCATCCATGTCAGTCTTCTTCTTGAAGACCCATTTGCATCCTATGGTTTTTACACCTTCGGGCGCATCAATCAAATTCCAAACTTGATTGTCTTGCATGGATTGCAATTCGGATTCCATGGCTCCAAGCCACTTGTCCGAATCAGGAGAAGACATCGCCTCTTGGTAGGTTGACGGTTCATCATTCTCAATGATTTCTACCTCATTACTATCCGTTACGAGAAATCCATATCTCTCGGGCTCGGATCGTAACCTACTAGATCTGCGAGATGCTTGTGTATTTTGAACAGGTTCCACAACTCCTTGTGGTTCTTGTTCTTGTTCCACTATTGGTTCAATGTTATTTTCTGGGTCTCGAATTTCTTCAAGATTTATTTTACTCCCACTGATTTCTTTGGAGAGAAACTCTTTCTCTAGAAAGACACCAGTTCGGGCAACAAACACTTTGTTGTCCTCTCGGTTGTAAAAGTAATATCCTTTAGTTTCCTTAGGATATCCCACGAAAATACATTTATCAGATTTGTGTGCTAGTTTGTCAGAGATAAGTCTCTTGACATAAACTTCGCAACCCCAAATCCTCATGAAAGATAAACTAGGTTTCTTTCCACTCCACATCTCATATGGAGTCTTTGGAACCGATTTAGTTGGAACTTGATTTAGTGTGAAAGCAGCGGTTTCTAGGGCGTAACCCCAAAAGGATATTGGAAGATCAACTTGACTCATCATTGATCGAACCATGTCTAACAAAGTCCGATTCCTCCTCTCGGACATACCATTCCATTGTGGTGTTCCAGGTGGAGTCAATTGTGAAACTATTCCACAATTCTTTAGATGATCATCAAATTCTTGACTTAAGTATTCACCACCTCGATCTGATCGAAGTGCCTTTATACTTTTGCCAAGTTGTTTTTCTACTTCATTTTGAAATATTCTAAATATCTCAAATGCTTCACTTTTATGTTTCATTAGGTAAACATACCCAAATCTACTATAATCATCAGTGAAGGTTATGAAGTATTGAAATCCTCCCCTAGCATTGCTACTTAATGGTCCGCATACATCGGAATGTATCAACCCCAATAAGTCGCTTGCCATTTCACCCAACTTGGTAAAAGGTGTCTTAGTCATTTTTCCAAGAAGACACGACTCACAAGTATCATATGACTCTAAGTCACATGAACCCAAAAGTCCGTCCCCATGGAGTTTTGAGATACGCTTCTCATTAATATGACCAAGAAGGCAATGCCACAAATAAGTATGATTTACATCATTAGGTTTAGATTTCTTATTTACATGATAGACATTATTTTCATTCTTGACATCCAAGATATAAAGGCCATTAAATGAATTAGCAATACCATAAAGCACATCATTTAAATAAATAGAAAATTTCTTATTCTCAATAAGAAACTTAAAACCTTCATTATCCAAACAAGAAATTGAAATAATATTTCTGCTTAAATCCGGAACATAATAACAATTGTTCAAAACAAGAATTAATCCGGAAGGTAAAGTGACTTCATAAGTCCCTACGGCTAATGCAGCAACTCTTGCTCCATTTCCCACACGTAGATCTACTTCACCTTCTTTAAGCAGTCTCCTATTCTTTAGTCCCTGCACATTTAGACAAATGTGAGAACCACATCCGGTATCCAATACCCAAGAATCAATGGTAGAAAGGAGAATATCTATCATATAGATACCTGAAGTCGACGCAGCCTTGCTGCTCTTCTTCTTCTTTTGCTCTTCCAAGAAAGCCTTGCAATTACGTTTCCAATGACCAATTTCTTGACAATGGAAACAGATTGCATCCTTTTGTGAATCGGGTTTTGCCTCAGAAGCCTTGGCAACCTTTGCCTTGCTTATCTTGGGTTTGACAACTTTTGCCTTACCCTTTCCTTTGGCGCTAGCCTTCTTCCCATCATGAACCAAGAGCACGGGAGAACCTTTCTCCACAATTTTCATCTCTGCAGTTTTGAGCATCCCATGCAACTCAGAGAGATTCTTATCCATTCCATGCATGTTATAATTCATTACAAACTGATTATAACTTTTAGGCAATGAATTAAGAATGAGATCCGTGGCTAGCTCCAATGGGATTGGATAGCCAAATTTCTCAAGGTGCTCTACATAACCTTTCATTTTAAGAAAGTGAGGACTCACTTGTTGCCCTTCATTCATTTTACAAGTAGTGAATGCAACAATGGTCTTGTACCTCTCTTGCCTAGCTTGCTCTTGAAACATGGTTCTCAACTCCACGCCTATCTCATAGGCTTCCAAATGTTCCAAACTTTGTTGGAGTTTTGAACACATAGCAGCAAGCATGAGACAACTTACATCTCTAGAATCATTACGATGTTTCTTGTAATTGTCTCTTTCTACCCTAGGGGCAGTAGGCGGTGGTTCAGCGGGGAGAGGCCTATCGAGAATGTACAACTTATCTTCTTGCCTAAGAACGATTCTTATGCTACGGATCCAATCCATAAAGTTTGTACCATTCTCTTCGAGCTTATCCTTCTCAAGGATCGATCGCAACGACATTGATTGAGTGTTATTAGTCATTATCTACAAATATGCAAAATTTCCAAAATTTAATAAGTACCGATTTTCATTAAAGAGATAAATAATGTATTTTTCAAACAAAATACTCCCACTAAATTATATAACCTTCATATACATCCAATGTATAATATAATTTAAATGGGTTAAGATCCAACTTTAATTTAATTTCAAGTCCGCTAAGGCGGATTACACAAAATCAAATTAATTAGGTAGACAACTCTTGTCAATCATATCTCATATGACTCTTAGTTCCTTTTATGAGATTCTTTAAGAAATCCAATTTCAAAAAGCATGTTAAACCTCATCTTTGCCTAGGCCCAAAACTGTTTTGACGCCCAATTAAGTCTAACCATTTTAAACGCATAGTTAATGTGTCCCGCTAGGGCGTGCCCACACTATCTATCTTGCTCATACATAAACAAATTTAATGCACCTCGCTAGGGCGAATCTACATTAAAATCACTCATGTACTAACAAGTGTTTTAATCATGGCATGGCAATAAAAGACTTAAAACTTTCTTTGAAGGTTCATCACATATAGCATATAACACATTTATGAGCACATAATATAAACATGTTACACATCAAGTTTAGCCACTAAATTAATCTCCATTAATTTAAGCATGATATTTATGTGTCATTAGTTTCTCTATAATTATGAGGATGAGACTATTTCAACTTTGGTTATTATCTCCAAATCAAGACAACAAGAAATGCGGTCGAACTAAGCCATCAGGCAACCACAATCCCGCACTAATTCAAGAAACCAAGAAAGTAGTCCATGTGGCCGAAACTAAGCAATAGATGGTCTCGATGAACGTAGGCCAATTGCATTCACAATTCCACATGGATCTCCAATCATCGAATCAAGAACTTTGTTTCTCAATTTTAGCAATTATGAACTCTTCATAATTCTAACTTCGTTTTATCTTTGAAACTTTGATTGCGATCAAGTTTGGGAAACACAATCTCGATGAACGCAGATTAGCCATCCAAACCTTGAACCAATCTTAGAATCACAAGACTAAAACAAATAGGAAAATCAAACCCCAAGATCCACACACAAACCAACTACCCAAAACCCATTCCAGATCAGCAGGTCTGGATTGGTTCTGTTACTGGTTTTGTTGAACCTCTCGAAAATTCCAAATTCTGATTTCAACCAAAATTAGACAATCTGATCCTTATGTGCGGCCGCCCAAAACTCACTGTGCGGTCGCCCAAACATGTGCGGCCGCCCAAGTTATTTTGTGCGGTCGCCCAAACTGATCAGAATGTACAGAATTTTGAAGTTCGAAAATTTTGTCTCAAAATCGTTTTTCTCCGATTATTAAAACTTTGATCCAATCAAAAATTAATAATCAACAATTCTGAATCCACCATAATTTATTTATTGCGATTGAATCGTGCGATTAAAGTTGCAAAACAATAAACCACATAAAATCACATAACACATAAACATCACATATTCCAATATTCATATCATGCAAGGCACATAAACAATTTATATACACATAACATGATCCAAGTATTGAATTAATCAACATGAACGGGGCTCTGATACCACTGTTGGGTTTCGATCAAACATGCGCAACGGAATTTAGCATTTAAAATTTTGAAACCCAAAGCCATGGATCCGTTCATATGATTAAATCAAATACAACATAAGAACAAAGGAATAAACTAACCCTTGATGGCTATCAAATTCTCTTGGTCTTTGGTGGAGGTTTGAAGACTTGATCACGATCACAAAGCTTGAACACGAACTTTGAAGATGATGATTTTCACCCTCTAGCGATATCCACACTTCGAACGAATATCAAAGGAGCTTCTTTGATCTTGGTTGCTAGTCCAAATTGTGAAACACTTTTTCACAATCAAAAGAACTATATGGAATTTATTTTGTGTATTATTTTGTTCCTCAACCAAGAATGTCTTGGAACAAAATAAACCCTCTCTCAAACTCTTTGAGACTCACAAAATTAATCGTATTGAGTGCTGGCCGAATTTGGTCTTTTATACACAAGTATGACCTATTCCAAATAGGAAACTTGTGTCAAAATCCGTCCAAAATTCGTTTCCTAATCAAATTAGGAATCTGCCACCCGACAGTACTGTACGGCCGCCCAAAACCCTCTGTGCGGTCGCACAACTATCTGAAACAAAACTGGTACAAAATTTGGCTAAGTGTGCGGCCGCCCAGTCCAGAATGTGCGGTCGCCCACTTCCCAGAAAGTCCAGAATTTCCAAAATTCCAATGTAGTCCTTTTTTTAAAGATTCGTTCTATTGTGTGTGACCCTCTAGGATTATACTAAGTTGGCAATGGGTTCAAACATGAAACCATAAGATATGATTAGGTTCTAGCAAACCGTCATACCTACCCAATTAGTATAACTAGATACAAGTTTGCATTCCTCTTAGAATATGTCATAATCCTTTTGTCCTCGACGTCATTGAACACAAGTCATGGTCAAACAGTCAACTTGTTTTGTTCAATACTTTCTCGATTCCGAATATGTTGATAATCCAAATGACATTGATCCAATCAATTCATTTGAGTCCGGCCGAACATTTCATCAACATCATTCCTACGAGAGGCCCAAGCTTGACATCTCTCCGAGGAGGGACAAATCCATTTAGCTTATTATTCTTCCCTACGTGAATCCGATTATGCCAATCATACCCTTTATAACTTCCCGGTTAAAGGTAGCGTTTGAATATGTCAAACATAATGTTCATCAAGTGGAAGACTATAATAACTTCATGTCTAAGGATTCAAATGACATAACTAATATGAGATATATGTATGACATAGACCATGACATAAATCTCATAAAGCGGGTCATGTCCAGTACCTTGTTCCAAACAAGTACCCATAAATCTAACATGAACATCTCATGATCATTTAGCCTTTATACTAGTGCTTAACAAGTACTAGGGACGGGGATTATTATAAGTAAACATGAACAACAATAATAATCAAAACATCTCTTTATTGATATGAAATAAATGATAACAATTACAACGTTTATTAAACGTGCCTAGGGCACCACTACCAACAACTGCAATCATTACCAATTCCCGAATGGAAGTGGGAGAACATTGCTATGGATTTTGTAAGTGGGTTGCCGAAGACGGCAGGGAAGTATAACGCCATATGGGTTATAGTAGATCGATTGACGAAGTCAGCACATTTTCTGGCAATCAAGGAGACTGATTCGTTGGAAAAGTTGGCCAAGTTGTATATCGATGAGATAGTAAGGTTTCATGGAATCCCGGTCACAATCGTGTCTGATCGAGATGCTAGGTTCACTTCGAAATTTTGGAACAGCCTACAGGAAGCATTGGGAACAGAATTGACCATGAGTACGGTGTTTCATCCACAGACAGTTGGGCAGTCGGAAAGGACTATCCAGACACTAGAAGGCATGCTGAAGGCTACTTCGTTAGATTGGCCAAACGCGTGGGACGAGCAATTACCGTTAGTGGAATTCGCCTACAACAACAGCTTCCATGCAAGTATTGGGATGGCACCATATGAAGCATTGTATGGGAGGAAGTGTAGATCACCGGCTTGTTGGGACGAAGTTGGTGAGAGAAGGTTAAGTGGACCGGAACTTGTACAAGTCACGGCGGATAAGGTACAACAGATTCGGAAGTGGCTACAGACTGCACAGAGTAGGCAGAAATCTTACGCAGACAACAAAAGGCGAGAACTGGAATTTCAGCCAGGGGATCGAGTATTCCTAAAGATATCGCCCACGAAAGGAGTTATGCGTTTCGGGATTAAAGGGAAGCTAAGTCCACGATACGTGGGACCATTCGAAATTCTCGATAGGATCGGAGAAGTGGCTTATCGATTGGCGTTACCGCCGGTATTAGCTGGAGTACATAATGTGTTCCATGTCTCCATGCTAAGGAAGTATATTCATGATCCGAGTCATGTGATAGAGTACAAGCAGTTAAGAGTTCGGGCAGATTTGACGTACGATGAACGACCAATCAAGATCGTCGACAGAAAAGACGAGGTCGTAAGAAAACGTACGGTTCCCTATGTGAAAGTGCAATGGAGCAATCACTCAGAAAGAGAAGCGACGTGGGAGCTATAAAGTGAAATGCGTGAATTGTACCCGGACATCTTCTCGGATTAAGACTGGTCAAAGTTTGAGGACAAACTTTTTTTAAGGGGATAAGAATGTAATAGCCCTAAAACTTAATTTCATTTTTGACATTAGTTAACTTTTAAGATGGTGATATTAGTTAGTAATTAGTGTTATTAGAATAAATAATAGTATTTAATATTTTATTTTAGTGAAATATTTGGGGTTTGATTTAAGTTGGGCCACTAATTATTATATGTTTTATTTTGGCCCATTTGAATTACGAGACTTATTAGGCTAGATCTATTATCCAGGTAAATAGTAAAATACTAAGTATATGGAGTATAAATAGTGACTTAACCCTAGAAGAGTAGAGATTATTCACCAGTTCGAGGATTAGAAGCTTCGGACGGCGCGGGAGTGAATGATAGTGACGGACGAACAGTTAAGGTATGATTTCTTTTATTGTTGTAATCTTGGTCAATTAGAGATGAATATTAGTATGAGTACATGCATGTGATACATAATTTTTTAGTGTTAGATGATTGCAAGAGAGAAGGAGAAAGGGTAAAGGAAAAATAAACAAAATGGTGCTATGTGAGTTTGTGGTTAGTATGTGTGTGCGTGTGTTAGTGTGGTAGACAGTAGAGAATTGTGGTGCTTAAGTTTTAATTAGTGCACTTTAATTATAGGACATTTGTATTTATTGTCATACAAGAAGATTAGATTTTTATTTGGGGTAATAATTGTACTAACAGTTCAAGAGTATATATATTGTTAGTCAGCTTCATCAGTATGTTAGGATCCAAGAATTACGAGAGGATTTACTGCATGAAATTAAGTATTTCAATTCCATGATCTTAAGTTAATCATTCTTGTTATTATACTTTGGGCAGTTATAAGTTTTTGGCAGAGGAAATTAAGATGTGCTCGTATGCTTTCGGGAGTATACTATAAGCACCCTTAAGGTAAGGGATTACGTTCCTTACAGTATTTGAACTCCTGTTTATTGGAATTCCGTATTTTTCTAAAGTTAGCTATCAGTATGGCATGATAGTATTTGAATGAACTCTGCGTTATTGAACGTTCCTTGAAAGAATCTATACTTAGTGATGTCCCCATCGATCTACTAAGTATCGAAGTTTGAAACTTGTATCACATACTTGTACCTTAGTATGTTCTCATTTTAACTTGTAAGTTAACCACTTACTTGTTAAGGTAGCCAATGTCCAGTTAGAAAAGACATTGACGGACAGTCCAGTTAGAAAAGACTCGTCCTTAAACTAGGGATTGCATGAGTGATCACATGCCTTCTCTCAGGAATTGTCTGATTACAATGATGATTCTAGACCCCGAGCATATATGTGTGGATACCATATATGTTACGACCCACACTATTGGCTTGGAAAAGCTAGGTGTACAAATTGTACCTTTGGCATTGAGGTTATAATGTACGTTACCCCGGAATTGACGGAACTTGAATGAATCCCTTTGGATTGTAGTGCCATAATCCTTTGGAAGTAAAATCTTAAAAGTAATACGACTGTATTGTTCTGCAGTCTTGAATCAAAAAGTAACTGAACCTATCTTTGTAAAAGTTATTCATGGTATTCGTTCTGGTCGTCTCTCCTTAGTAACCGGAGAGGCCACGTATGAACTTACTGAGCATTCGTTCGCTCATCCCTTCTCTATAATTTTATTTCAGGATTTAAGTAGAAGGACAAGACAAGGAAAGCAGCCGTAGGAAGACGGTGGATTGAAGATTCTTAATTTAGTAGTTTTAAGTACATTTATTTTGATGTAAGTTGAAGTACATTGATGGTTAGGGTTGTTACCGACCAAGACAAGTTTAAGTTACGCTTCCGCTATTGTTTTGAATTTATGGTTTAAATAAGGGGCCGTTGCGAACCCTAAATTGAGGTATTTATTATTGCTTATTAGTGTTATTTAATGCCATTAAATGCTCAGATATGATAAGGAAAATTCGGGGTGTTACAACTATTTTTCCAATAGCATTTAGATCAACTCCATTAACCTTTTAAAATTTTATCATTAATCACTAGCATGCAAAAACCCTAATATTCATCTTATTAATTCATGCATAGTTTAGGTTCTACTACACCAAATTCATTGAAATAAATTTTCAAAGATGGGATTTGTCATTACCTTGTTAATGAACGGATTTAACTTCAACAACAATGGCGGAAATTCCCTCTTCTTCTCCCTCCTTGGTTCGGCCGGCTGCTAGGGTAGAACTAGGGTTTTTCTTTTCCTTTTTGTGTTTGATTGTTTTTGATACAAATAAAAATACCCTACCCTAACATTCACTAACTCAAGTATTTATACCTTGGATTGATTATTAATTGGGTTGGGTTTATTAATTAAAAATTTCGGGCCAACCCATTCTTTTTCGGCCCACTCATTAATTGTTCTCTTAATTTAATGTGACTCATTAAATAATTAAATAAAAATAATAAAAAAAAATGTACGGGTATTACAGAATCACATCCTAGATGTTTAAAACGTTAAACTCTCAAAATAAATGTTCACTTTTTTTTTTGTTAACTTGAGTCAAACTTTGAGCAATAATTTAAATTGATCATAACTATCTTATGCAAATTTAAAATTTGTTATTGATAATGTTTACAATAGTGTATTAATAATAAGTTTTAAATTTTCATCGGTATAGTTAAAAATAACGTAAAAGTTCATTTATGTTTATAACAAAAAAGAGTTTGGAGAAGGGGGGGGGGGGGGGGGGGGGGGGAGTAAAAGCTTAACAACACTAATTGTATGTTGTCTTCAACCCAGTGGTGGCTTTGCATACATTGACAAGTCACCTCTCTATTTCCAAGTCTATTATTCTCATTACCTCTCACGGTTGGTTGCATGGCCCATAATCATTATGGTTTTCAAGACATTATTATTATTGGCTGTCAACAAAGCGTATGAACTATGAACTAGTCAAAGCAGGACATTCCTCCATAAAATAAATACTCCATCAAAAAAAATATATTGAATTTCTCACATTTTTATTAGTTATCAATTTAAATTAAATTAAATTTGATGTTTAGGTCAATTTAATCTAATTTGATTTTTAGGTCAATTTAGGGCTTGTCTGGTGCACAGTTTCAAAAGCTGAGATTTTTCAATACGGAACTTCTTTTTTTGAGCCGCTAAAAATGGCTATGATTTTTGAAAAGCTCCACTTTAAAACTCTCCATTGAGATGCTTAATTAGTAAAAAGAAAAAGCTGATTATTTTTCAATGCGTTTCGAACACACCGCTCTACCAAACAAGCCCTTAATTATTCTATTTTAATAAAAGTTCAAAAATCGTTATTGATAGTATATGTGCTTTTTTTAATCAATAACAAACTTTAGAATTTCATTAGGATAGCTATGTTTTTCAAAGTTTTTGGTTGATGATCAATCAAATTGATTATTATAAAAGTTGGATAATAAATTTATTGATTAAAAATAAAAAAAATTAGATATGTTTTTATTTTGAGAGTGAAGAAATATAATTTAATATCAAAGTGAGTAAACAAGCCTAACCTGAATTGAATATATAATTTTAATTTAATTGGATGTTTTTTTTTTGAACACACACTTAAACTGGATATTTTAAATGCGTAGAAACCAAGGGCCTCTTGGCCCAATGGTATCCGGGTGTGTAGGTAAGGCTTCCACTTAGGTGGGCAAGAGGACTACCATATGGCGCAGGACGTCTATGGGAAGACAACACCAGATGGCGCGGGACGTTGTAGACACCCCGCTTTGGACCTCCCACCCCGATTGCATACATAGTATTTTTATTTAACTTGTTTTTGTTAATTTTTGTTACTTCTGTTAAGTTCCTAACTGATTCCGTTAGTTTTGGACTAAACTGCATAACAGAGTTAACCTTTAGAGTCATTCTGTCATTCTGTCTTTTCCACCCGCGGGCGCTTCCGACACTGTTTGTGGGCTGCGCGCGCGTCTCGCCCCTAAAGCGGGACTCGCGCGCCTCCCATTATGGCAGTAACGGATTGCACCTTATTTCCCTCCCTTTTCTTATTTACAACACCTCTTCTTGATCACAAAAGAGCCTCTTTTTACCTCCACATTCATCCCCCCTAGTTTTATAACCTCCAATCCCATTATTCTAGCAATTTCTTAAAAACAAAATATTTCTTTTTATTATTATTTGATTTTCTTTTATTTATTTCATTTATTATTTTATTTATCTTATTTTCTATTGGTCAATTCCATCTCACATGGATTGATCATTTTCCCTCCAACCTTTCCCTCTCTTTTTTACCTATATAAACCCCCTTCTTCTACCTTAGAAAGGGACCTTGGACCCCAACTTTGATTCACAAACTACATTATACACAAATTCTCCCAACAAGAGTTCTTAGTAACAAGACTCTACACAAATTGTTCTACAACAATTTCTCTACAACAACACCATTTTCAAGTCCAAGTTTGAGGTCCTCTTTTCTAAAGGTACATTTCTTCTTCTTCTATTTTATTTATGTCTTTTTAGATATATGCAATCCCCACCAAATGGGACATGACCAAATGACCACTTTATTACATTAAAATTGGTCAAGGTCATCTCCCTACATTTCAATCTCTACTTTAATTTCCTATCCATTTCTTAATGTAATTGTTTAGTATAATTGTTACATGTAATCTTTATCATAAATTAATAAATAAAACACTTCCCTTTTATTTCTCTTTTATTTTCCCCTTTCTTTTCACTTTAATTGTTAGCACTTTTTATTGAAGGACATTTAATGTCGCGACCCCGAACCCCGCGGGCACGAGACCGCGAGCTGGACGTCGACTTAAACAATAAACTCTAAAATAATGGAGATAAAAATTTCCTTTTATACCCAAAAGATGATAACACAAGGTTTTGTAAATCAACTTGAACAACAAAGTAAAACTAGTATAAACTCCATAAGCTTATACACCAAAGTTACAAAATACACAAATCCTAGTGACGTCAATGTTTGGTACAAATATCCCCAAAAGGTTACACATTGATATAATGTAAACCAACCTATAACAACATTCCCCAAAAGAATGTATCCACACTCGACGTCCTCTTTCTTGTGATCAGCGAGACTAATCCTTAGCACCTGGGGGGGGGGTTAAGGAAAAACAAAGATAAAAGAAAGGGGGTGAGATAAATCTCAATAAGTTACTAATGCAACTACATGACATGCTAAGATGCAATATACAATAATAAATCATAGCTAGCACATAGCATTTATCACATAACAGATAGCGGCGGAAATAAACACATAACAAAGGATATTAGCCAAGGTTTTCAAACCGATACATCCAAATAAAGGATCGCTGCGCAGCTTCAATAATCAACAAATCATCATCTTCATAATAGCATGAAAGCTGAAGAGAAATCCCCGGTACCGGAACAATAACCATAAGAGTGTCACAAAGGACAAGAGCCATGCCACAAAGTCATGCTCGGTAGCTAGATACATTCACAAAGGAAGCTAACTTGTTTTTTCCAAGGCCAATCTGGAAAAGGGGTAAAAAAAGGGCAAAACAATGGTCAACATTATAATAGACTTAGCTTTGCCATTATAATCTTTCCCATCGCCCGATGCAACAAATATGCCAGCTGGGCTTCCAAATAAATGCTAAGTAATAATATATTAGCACGATAAACAACAAAGGATTCCAAAGTAGGGAATCATACCAAGAAGTCACCAAGAAAGTGAAATGTACCCACAACGCACAATTAAAGTGTTCCAATAATCTCAATTAACACTTAATTAGTTTCAAACACGAACTTGATCACAAATGACCCAATTCTATCACTAGAGTGTACTACAATGATCACTAAGGTCAACTAGAAGGACACCCAAGACTTAGACCAAAACGCATTCTTCAATCACACAAATTAACAAATGTAAACTTTCAGAGGTTCTGTGCGGCCGCCCACCAGGGACTGTGCGGTCGCCCAAAAAGCCCTTAAACAAGAACAAAAGCTTTCAGATAGATGTGCGGTCGCCCAGACATTTTTGGGCGGTCGCCCAACCTTCTGGACTGCCGGAATTCGGGAGGGAAGAAATGGGTTCTTCATTTTCTTACCCAATTCACACAATACTCAAAATCAAACACAACCAACAAGTTTGCTAAGGTACCCAAACAACATTTAAGTTTAAGGGAACCTAACTAACACCATTTATCAACCCAAAACCAAGATTGAATCATGACATTCATCCAATCACCATTTTAGCCAAAAACTCAAATAAATTCCAAATCAATTCCAAACTCAACCAAAATTCAAAGATAACAATTAAAGCATTGTAGAAACATGTTATGAGCATTTTAGCATAAAAATAGGGGAAAAGCAACTTACTTGAAAATAATGAAAGTTGACGGAATTCGAATATTTTTGATTCTACGCGATCCTATCGACGATCTAAACACATTTCAAGTTTTAAGAAATGAGAGATTATGAGAGGAAGAGGAGGAAAATGAAGAGAGAAGGAAGAGGGAAAACTTACCCACAAATGCTAATGAGAGAGGGAGAGAGTTGCTGGGAGGTGATGAGGGTGAAGGGGAAGAGTGAGGGAGAAGAGAAGGAGTAGGGAGGGAGTAGGGGAAATGATTTAAAGAATTTACACTTAGGCCCCCTCCTCTACACTACCCACAAATACTTGCACTCCCTACAACAATTAAGACCCAACAAAACAATACAACACTAACCCAAATAAAATGCTAGGCACAATTATTACGAAACATAAAATGCACAAATAATATTTAAATAAATAATAATTTAAATAAATATATAGGCAAATAAGTAAATAATAATTATTTATTACTAATAAAATAGAGCTTAGATTTTGGGTCGTGACATTCACTCCCCCTTAAAGAAATTTCGACCCGAATTTTAACGAGACTTACCTTAAACAAAAAGCCACGGAAATTTTCTCTCGATCTCATCACGAAGCTCCCACGTCGACTCCTCGATGTTATGATTCCTCCAAAGAACTCTAACCAATGAAATACTTTTGTTCCTCAACTCTTGAACTTTAGAATCTAGGATCCGGACCGGTCGTTCCTCATAAGTCATATCGGGCTCTATATCCTCCGGTATCCTCGGTAACACGTGAGATTGATCATGAACATACTTCCGAAGCATAGAAACGTGAAAAACATTATGCAACCGGTCCAAAGATGGCGGTAACGCAAGACGATACGCTAGAAGTCCAACCTTTCCCAAAATCTCAAACGGGCCAATAAACCTCGGAGCCAATTTACCCTTCTTCCCGAACTTTCGGATACCCACCTTCGGAGATACTTTCAAGAACACAAAATCACCGGTCTGAAAACTAAGATCACGTCTTCGGTTGTCTGCATAGCTCTTATGTCGACTCTGGGCTGTTTTCAATCTATCCCGGATAACTCTAACCTTTTCAATTGAATCCTGAAGCAAATCAATACCCACGATCTTCGCTTCACCAACCTCATCCCAACAAATAGGCGATCTACATTTTCTCCCATACAAAGCCTCATACGGTGCCATCTCGATACTAGCCTGATAACTGTTGTTGTAAGAGAATTCCACTAACGGTAGGTGTGAATCCCAAGAATCAGAGAAGTCTATCGAACACGCTCGCAACATATCCTTAAGAATCTGAATAGTCCTCTCGGATTGACCATCGGTCTGAGGATGAAAAGCCGTACTGAATCGCAAATCTCTACCCAAAGCTTCCTGAAACGCCTTCCAGAATCTAGAAGTAAACCTCGGGTCTCGATCTGACACAATACTAACCGGAACCCCATGCAATCTAACGATCTCATCAATGTAAAGGGTCGCAAGCTTCTCCATCGAATATCTGATATCAATAGGCAAGAAATGGGCACTCTTGGTCAATCTATCCACTATTACCTAAACACTGTCATATTTCTTACGGGTACGAGGTAGTCCCGTAACGAAATCCATAGTCACATGCTCCCATTTTCACTCGGGAATCTCTAACGGCTGAAGTAGTCCCGCGGGTCTCTGATGCTCAGCTTTGACCTGCTGACAAGTTAGACACTTCGAAACATACTCCGCTATCTCCCTTTTCATATTAATCCACCAAAATTGTTGCTTCAAATCCTGATACATCTTCGTACTACCCGAATGAATAGTATATCTCGATTTGTGACCCTCATCCAAAACTTGTCTCTTTATCCCACCAACATCGGGTACACACAAACGATCACGGAAAGTCAAAACTCCACTCGAACTCAAAGAAAAATCCTCGAAGTTCTTTTCCTTCAATTTACCCATTATCTTCACCAACTCGGGATCTTCTTTCTGAGCTTCCTTTATCCTCTGAATTAGGGTCGGAGACACCCTAATATTCGCAAAAATGGCCCCATGTCTCGATTCACGAGGAGACCAATCTCGAACATCCTCAAGCATTTTCCATTCACGGACCATCATCGAAGCCACATAAGATTTTCTAATAATCGCATCGGCTACCACATTCGCCTTTCCCGGATGATAAGAAATCGTACAATCGTAATCCTTTAAAAGCTCCATCCACCTACGCTGCCGGTTGTTCAGTTCCTTTTGAGAGAAGAGGTATTTCAAACTCTTGTGATCGGTAAAAATTTCAAACTTCGCTCCATAAAGGTAATGCTTCCACTTGTGCAACGCAAAGACTATCGCGGTCAACTCCATATCATGAGTGGGGTAATTCTGTTCACTAGGGGTCAACTTCCTCGAAGCATAAGCAATTACTTTCCCGTTCTGCATCAACACACAACCCAAACCCTCTTTCGAAGCATCACTGTAAATCACTAGACCATCGCTTCCATTAGGCAAAGTCAAGATCGGTGCGGTAGTCAACCTCTTCTTCAATTCCTCGAAACTCTTGTCACATTTCTCGGTCCACACAAACGGGACATTCTTACGGGTCAACTGAGTCATCGGAGTAGCAATCCTCGAAAACCCCTCAATAAATCTTCGGTAATACCCGGCTAAACCAAGAAAGCTTCTAATCTCTGTCACTGATTCGGGTCTCTTCCAATCCACTATAGCTTCAATCTTTGAAGGATCCACAGAAATCCAGTCTTTCGAAATCACATGGCCCAGAAAAGAAACCTTCTCGAGCCAAAATTCGCATTTACTGAACTTCGCAAATAATTTCTCCCTCGCAAGAACGGATAAAACTGTCCTCAAGTGTTGCTCGTGCTCCTCTCGGGATTTCGAATAAACAAGAATGTCGTCGATGAAGACTACCACGAACGAATCAAGATACGGATGGAAAACTCGGTTCATCAAATCCATAAATACTGCAGGCGCATTGTCAACCCAAACGGCATAACCAAGAACTCATAATGACCATAGCGAGTGCGAAAGGCAGTCTTCGGAATATCCTCAGATCGAATCTTCAACTGATGGTACCCACTCCTCAAGTCAAGTTTAGAAAACACAACTGAGCCTTGAAGCTGATCAAATAAATCATCAATGTGAGGTAGAGGATACTTGTTCTTCACTGTAACCTGATTCAACTTCCGGTAATCTATACACAATCTCAACGAACCATCTTTCTTCCGCACGAACAAAACCGGTGCTCCCCACGGGGAAACACTAGGGCGGATAAACCCTCGATCAAGCAACTCTTGCAACTGAACCTTTAACTCCTTCAACTCTGCGGGGGCTAACCTATAAGGTGCTTTCGAAATTGGAGCCGTACCCGGCAAAAGGTCTATACAAAATTCTATCTCACGATCGGGAGGCATATCATACTCGGTAGAGAAAACATCGGGAAATTCCCGAACTACCCGAACACTATCAAAACTAGGGGATTCCTTCCTAGTATCAAGAACACTAGCCAAATATCCCTCACAACCACTATGCAATAATTTTCTCGCTTTCATATAAGAAATTAAGCAAACCTTTCTACTCAGAGGACTAGCCTCAAACACAAATTTAGGCACATCGGGAATAGAAAAAGTAACAGTTTTGTTACGGCAATCAACGGAAGCATGAAACTTACTCAGCCAATCCATACCCAAAATGACATCAAAGTCTTGGATAGGAAGAACTACCAAATCCGCACAAAGGACACGACCACAAATAACCACATCACAAGCACGAAAGACTCGATCAAAAATCAAGCATTCTCCTATAGGGGTCGACACCTCTAGCACGTACGGTAAAGACTCGAATGCAACATTTAACATGGAAGCAAATTGCACAGAAATGTATGAATGAGATGATCCTGGATCTACTAACGCTCGTGCGCTCACATTAGACACAGAAACAATACCTCCAATAACCGAAGGATCATCGGTCGCCTGTTGTTGATTCATGGCATATATCTTTCCTTGAACTTTGGGCTTCCCAGCGGCGTCCCTTTTCTGACCCTGATTAGTACCAACCCCTGACCCGGATGACTGACCTCAGTACCTCGTGCAATCCCTCGCAAAGTGCCCCATTTCACCACAATTGGTACAATTGCCTTGCTTTTTCCAACACTTATCCTCCGAATGGCCTACCCTCTGACAAAAGGTACAAGGCTTCCTATTCTGAATCCCCGGAGTAGTACTCGGATTCCTCGGTGTGGTTTTCCCCTTAAACTGAGATGATGCTCCCGGGTTACCTCGGTTGTCGGAACGGTATTGAGGTTGAGATTTAGCATGGCTTCCCGGTTTACCCGTACCCGCAACCTCGGTTTTCCTTTTGTGCTCCCCAATATCTTGCTCTATCAAGTAGGCTCGGTCTACCGCATCTTGGAAGGTCACAATCCGTTGGGCAATAAATTGAGTACGGATGGAGGTCTTCAATCCCCGAATGAATCTCATAGCTTTTTGTTCCTCGGTCCTCACCAAATAGTCACAATACCGGGCTAATTCTGTGAACTTAGCCGAGTATTGAGCTATAGACAACAAACCTTGCTCCAGGTTGAGCAGCTCGATCTCCTTTCGGTTTTGATCAACAACCGGAATGAAATGTTCCTTGAATTTGCGCACAAACAACTCCCACGCATAAACCGTGTGAGTGTCATCCCAACTAGCTTTGACCCCTTTCCACCAATGCTCGGCGGCACCCACAAGCTTATAAGCCGCGAACCGGACCCTATCCTCATCCGTGCAACCAAATACCTCATAAATCTTCTCCATCGACTCAATCCACAACTCGGCTTTCCGAACATCGGGTTCCCCATTGAATTCAACCGGTTTCAACTTCAGAAATTGTTCCAATCCGTAGCGGGGTGGTGCTTGTTCTACCCTCGGACCTTGATCATGTATGGCCTTCATGGCCGCCTCGAACATGCCTTGAAACATAGCACGTGCTTCTTCCCTTGTGTCATTATGATTCTGCGCTCCACTAGAGCCTTCACCTGTTCTCCTTCTAGCCATTGGAAACAATTACCTGCATAAAACATCAACCGTTAATCACTCCGCACACTACTACCCTCCTAGGTCATACTAGTCCACCTAGACTTATACTTAGAGCTAAACCATGGCTCTGATACCAACTGTCGCGACCCCGAACCCCGCGGGCCCGAGACCGCGAGCTGGACGTCGACTTAAACAATAAACTCTAAAATAATGGAGATAAAAATTTCCTTTTATACCCAAAAGATGATAACACAAGGTTTTGTAAATCAACTTGAACAACAAAGTAAAACTAGTATAAACTCCATAAGCTTATACACCAAAGTTACAAAATACACAAATCCTAGTGACGTCAATGTTTGGTACAAATATCCCCAAAAGGTTACACATTGATATAATGTAAACCAACCTATAACAACTTTCCCCAAAAGAATGTATCCACACTCGACGTCCTCTTTCTCGTGATCAGCGAGACTAATCCTTAGCACCTGGGGGGGGGGGTTAAGGAAAAACAAAGATAAAAGAAAGGGGTGAGATAAATCTCAATAAGTTACTAATGCAACTACATGACATGCTAAGATGCAATATACAATAATAAATCATAGCTAGCACATAGCATTTATCACATAACAGATAGCAGCGGAAATAAACACATAACAAAGGATATTAGCCAAGGTTTCCAAACCGATACATCCAAATAAAGGATCGCTGCGCAGCTTCAATAATCAACAAATCATCATCTTCATAATAGCATGAAAGCTGAAGAGAAATCCCCGGTACCGGAACAATAACCATAAGAGTGTCACAAAGGACAAGAGCCATGCCACAAAGTCATGCTCGGTAGCTAGATACATTCACAAAGGAATCTAACTTGTCTTTTCCAAGGCCAATCTGGAAAAGGGGTAAAGAAAGGGAAAAACAATGGTCAACATTATAATAGACTTGGCTTTGCCATTATAATCTTTCCCATCGCCCGATGCAACAAATATGCCAGCTGGGCTTCCAAATAAATGCTAAGTAATAATATATTAGCACGATAAACAACAAAGGATTCCAAAGTAGGGAATCATACCAAGAAGTCACCAAGAAAGTGAAATGTACCCACAACGCACAATTAAAGTGTTCCAATAATCTCAATTAACACTTAATTAGTTTCAAACACGAACTTGATCACAAATGACCCAATTCTATCACTAGAGTGTACTACAATGATCACTAAGGTCAACTAGAAGGACACCCAAGACTTAGACCAAAACGCATTCTTCAATCACACAAATTAACAAATGTAAACTTTCAGAGGTTCTGTGCGGCCGCCCACCAGGGACTGTGCGGTCGCCCAAAAAGCCCTTAAACAAGAACAAAAGCTTTCAGATAGATGTGCGGTCGCCCAGACATTTTTGGGCGGTCGCCCAACCTTCTGGACTGCCAGAATTCGGGAGGGAAGAAATGGGTTCTTCATTTTCTTACCCAATTCACACAATACTCAAAATCAAACACAACCAACAAGTTTGCTAAGGTACCCAAACAACATTTAAGTTTAAGGGAACCTAACTAACACCATTTATCAACCCAAAACCAAGATTGAATCATGACATTCATCCAATCACCATTTTAGCCAAAAACTCAAATAAATTCCAAATCAATTCCAAACTCAACCAAACTTCAAAGATAACAATTAAAGCATTGTAGAAACATGTTATGAGCATTTTAGCATAAAAATAGGGGAAAAGCAACTTACTTGAAAATAATGAAAGTTGACGGAATTCAAATATTTTTGATTCTACGCGATCCTATCGACGATCTAAACACATTTCAAGTTTTAAGAAATGAGAGATTATGAGAGGAAGAGGAGGAAAATGAAGAGAGAAGGAAGAGGGAAAACTTACCCACAAATGCTAATGAGAGAGGGAGAGAGTTGCTGGGAGGTGATTAGGGTGAAGGGGAAGAGTGAGGGAGAAGAGAAGGAGTAGGGAGGGAGTAGGGGAAATGATTTAAAGAATTTACACTTAGGCCTCCTCCTCTACACTACCCACAAATACTTGCACTCCCTACAACAATTAAGACCCAACAAAACAATACAACACTAACACAAATAAAATGCTAGGCACAATTATTACGAAACATAAAATGCACAGATAATATTTAAATAAATAATAATTTAAATAAATAGATAGGCAAATAAGTAAATAATAATTATTTATTACTAATAAAACAGAGCCTAGATTTCGGGTCGTGACATTTAACATTAGAACACCAAAAGTAGCAAGACCCGCGTAAGAGGGGTGGAGTGGGTGTTTAAGTACTTCCCACTCCGTCACCTAACCCCCGAACCCCTCATCTCAAGAATCTTTGGTTTCGCAATCAATAAAAAAAGCTATTTTCTTAGGTTTTCTCGCGTTCCTCTAAAACAAGGGTGGCGACTCTTAAAATCAAGTAGACATCCTAGGTTAATTCACCGCTCTAGCCAAGCCGTGGTTCCCCGGGGTATCTACAGTGGCGACTCCGCTGGGGATATAGAGGGTTAAACTTGCGTTTTTCATTTTTGGGTGTTCTTATATCTGTTTTCTGGGCATTCTGGTAAAAAGGGTAGGAAGCGCGCGCCTCCGGCCTTCTTGGCCTAAAGCGCGCGCGTCCGACCCTTATTACCAGAATCGCCCGCCTCCCATCTTGTCCTTCAATTTCATGTTTCTGTGCTAACGTTTACTGCAGGGGAAAAAGTTCTATAATTTAGGGTCAAGGCAATCCCTTGAACCCGCTGATTTGCAGGTAGTGCCCAGAAGCGGGCGCCTCCACTTCTCTCAGTCTAACGCGCGCGCCTCCCGAGTAGGCTTCTGAATGCGCGCGCTTCTGGGCATTTCCCAGAAACAGAAATAGTGAACAGAATGGGCAGTTTTGATAGTGTGTGGGCATCGGGCCTGCACAGAACAACTTTTATTTCCTGTTCATTTTTATCGGTCACACGGGTGATTCGAAAGTTGTAAATCACATGCTTATTTGTTTTTTTTTATTTCCTTTGAAAAAAAAAACATTTTGTCACTTGTTAGACCTCACACTATGCGCACAATTCTTATCAACTGCTCACTATTGAGTCGCACAAGTCTAACCCCAAACCCGTCAAGGCCCGTCCTAGGAAGTTTCAAGCTCCACTCGACCTTGACTCTTCCGAAGCGGTAAACCTCAGCCCGTGGCGTAGTTCACGACTACATGCCGGGGGTGACCTTTAAGCCTCTCTTTAGCCGAGCACAAACCACATAATTCTAGTTAGGGTCTAACACTCCGTGACTCAAGTCGGTTTCCATGTGCCGAGATTTCCCTAAACTTATGTTTTCAAATCATACATGCCGTTTCCAAAAGAAACAAATGGTTGTTATGGGACAAATAAAACTCCGTCCCCAAAGTGGTTATAATGGACGCAAATAAAAAATCCGTCCCCGCATGTATGCTTTACTACATTAATTTAGTTTAATCCCGACACATGTAGGATTCACAAGCGTGGTGGAATCCGATGAGTATATGGGATCGCGAGAAGGTCTATATATTAGTGTGACGATTCAACTATTTTTCAAGAAACCCCAAAAAGGACCACGTCCTTCCGAATTTTGTAAATAAATAAATAAATAAAATTAAAAGAGTCATTTTTATTATGTGGTTGAGTCTTTTTCCTTTGTTTGTGGGTTAATTATTTTACTCAAAATATGTTTGTGGGGCCAACCTAAGATCGACCGTATTCTCTCAATAGGTCCAATGGCTTCCAACAGCAGCAACAACAAGGGTGAGATCATCTCCGTGTCCAACGAAAGACTCTTCAACATAATAAGAGCCATGGGGGAACAAATGGATAGACTTGTCGAGGATTCCCACCGCAAGGATGATTTGTGGCAAGACCGTCTTGATCTCGAGAGGAAAATTCACAAGGAAGAAGTGTCCGAACTTAAGGCTCGTTTGCAAGAGCTCACCGACAGCAAGGCAAAGGTCCACGGTAAATCACGCTCAAGTGGCTCATCCCTCAAAAGTCACAAAGGTGCCACCAACGACCGTGTCTATACCCCTCTCAACGGCATGACCATCACCGAGGCCTACGAAGCTCTCAAAACTAAGGGACAAGTTTCTCCTCTCCAAGGGTACAAGCAACCACAACCATTACGTCGCAATCATGCCCACCACAAGTGGTGTGACTATCACCTATGCAGCGGTCACCTCACCGAGGATTGCTTCTCCATCCGCAACATCATCCAAGACTTGATTGACAATGGTGAATTTACCGTGGGTGAGGAACAACAGTTAGAGAATGGCAACATGCAAGAACTCATCAAGGAAGAGGCTCAGATTTGAAATGGGGTTTCAACAAGAGATCATGATACAAGGCCGACAACAACAATCTCCGTTTCTCTTTCTCTACCTAGTAATAGGAATAAAAAAAAAAAGAGTCCAAGTCCTCTTTAGTGTGCATTAAAGTTTTCTCTCGTCCCATGTTCAATGTCGAGTCTTATTATCAAATAAAAGTCGTTTTTGTCCTCATACACTAGTCCAAGTTGTTCAATTTAATTCTTGGCAAAATGATGAAAAAACGTCTAAACAAGTTTTGGAATGAAGGCCATCGCTTGAACGCCTAGGGGCTAAACATCAACGATGGCATCAACAACGAAGACATCAACAATGACGAAATCAAGACAAAGAAAGGTGGAGCAACGATCATGAAGCAAAGTTTTCAAAAGGGGATTAAAAAAAAAAAAAAGCTCGCTAGGTTGGAATCCTCAAATCAACCTAGGCAAAAGTTAGAGCACAAAAAAAAAAAAAAAAAAAAAAAAAAAAAATCCCCCTTCGTTCAAAGAAGTTCACAACAACAATATCATTCCACCAAACGAAGGACGAAGCAACATCGACAACAATCACGACGAAGCAACAATTCATCACGGCGAATGGAGAATCCACAAGAACTACGGTGACCTGAGCCTCTTCACTGGAGGAACGTAGGCAACCTTCGAGTCCAGTCTCATGCAAGAAAGAAGATATGTTTAGCCCTAGAGCGTTATGGCGATCGGCCTTCCTCTCGAACTTGTCATGACATCATTGTACGATTCATTTGCCAATGAATTAATCACCAAAAGATTGAACAATTTTCTTAGATTTGGAATCACTTTCCATTCCTTGTCGAGTCTAGGGGTTTCTCTTCTTTTTGCGATACTCCCAGTTTCTTGCAATCAAACTGGGGCTTTCTTTCTCTTCTCTCTTAATGACTTACTTGCCTTCGTTAGTCATTCAAAAAATATACATACATGAAGTCAATACTAGGGACACTTCCCTAGTCGAGTCAATGTCACTCATCTTTAGTGACAAGAGGTCTTCACCGCAAAATCGCATGTCTTATCTCCTCAGCCAGAGTCAATGCACACTTCCTCATTAATCGAGTAAAAAAAAAAAGAAGACGCAAAAAAGATGCCCGCTAGATTGAAAACCCGAAAGGGCGGTCTAGGCAAAAAACAGGGTGCTGTAGACACCCCGCCTTGGACCTCTCACCCCGATTGCATACGAAGTATTTTTATTTAACTTATTTTTGTTGATTTCTGTTACTTCGGTTAAGTTCCTAACTGATTCCGTTAGTTTTGGACTAAACTGCATAACAGAGTTAACTTTTAGGGTCATTCTGTCATTCTGTCATTTTTCACCCGCAGGCGCTTCCGGCACTGCCAGTGAGCGCCGCGCGCGTCCCGCCCCAAAAGCCGGACCCGCGCGCTTCCCACTTTGGCAGTAACGGATTGCACCTTATTTCCCTCCCTTTTCTTATTTACAAACATTTTTTCTTGATCACAAAAACCACCTTTTTACATCCACATTCATCCCCCCTAGTTTTGTAACCTCCCAATCCTTTATTCTAGCCTTTTCATTAAAAACAAAATATTTCTTTTTTATTATTATTTGATTTTCTTTTATTTATTTCATTTATTATTTTATTTATCTTATTTTCTATTGGTCAATTCCATCTCACATGGATTGACCAATTTTCCTCCAACCTTTCCCTCTCTTTTTTACCTATAAAAACCATCATCTTCTACCTTAGAAAGGGGACTTGGAACTTTCTCTCTACACAAATTCTATATCATTTTCCCTACACAAATTCTCCCAACAAGAGTTTTACACAACGAAACTCTACACAAATCTCTACACAACAACATCATTTTCAAGTCCAAGTTTGAAGTCTTCTTTCTAAAGGTATAAGTCTTCTTTTTTTTATTCTATTCATGTTCTAGTCAATGTATGCAATCCCCATTAATGGGACATGACTACTTCACATATTGAAGTTAGTTAAGGTTATCTCCCTACATTTTAATCTTAACTTTAATTCACCATGTTAATTTCTCTTCATCTCTTAATGTAATTCTTTAACATTACTTGTTACATGTAATCTTTATCATTAAATAAATAAAACAATTCTATTTTATTTTCCCTTTATTTCCCCTTTTCTTCTCATCACAATTGTTAGCACATTTCTATTTAATTAATTGAAGGACATGTAAATATTAGAACACCAATAGTAGCAAGACCCGCATAAGCGGGGCGGAGTGGGTGTTTAAGTACTTCCCACTCCGTCACCTAACCCCCTAACCCTTCTCTCCCGAATCTCTGGTTTTTGTACATAAATTAGGCTATTTCTAGGTTTTTCTTATGTTCCTTTAAAAACATAGGTGGCGACTCTAAACAATCTAAAAACAAGTTAGACATCCTATGATAATTCACCGCTCTAGCCACGCCGTGGTTCCCCGGGGTATCTACAGGTGCGTCATAAAAAAAAATGAGAGAGTGAGAGAGAGAAGGGAAAGAGAAATGGAGATCTCCGGCCTCTAAGGAAGACAACTGCACAAGCTCTACATTGGATCTCCTCAACAAATCAATTCCCCACCGAGTCAACTTTGGGATTGCAAAAGGCTCGACAAGATATGGCACCATCAAAGGTTGTCTTGGGTTATCGGCATCATTCTCCAGCAGTGTGCCTTTTTGGGTTCATGAAAAGAAGGCCCGTGGTAACCAAGACCCATCTGAGAACGAGCCCATTGTGAGAGCCCGCGCCCGTACCCGCGTGGGGATCCGTGCGAAACGCGGCTGGAATCCGCTCGGTTTCTCATAATGGTTACCCTACTTTGGTTTTGAAAAAAGAAGAGTCGCCACCTCATTTTATTTAAGGAAAATAGAGATAAAACCTTTTGTTTTGAAAAGAAGTGGGTTCGGGGGCTATGTTACGAGAGGAGAAGGTGTTAGGCACTCCGCTCGCCCTTTCGGTCTCTAGCATGCTTCAGCCTACACTTGATTTTAGTTTGCCTTTTGAAAAATGTGCTTTATGCCCAAACATTGGAAAAATGTGTGCTTTATGTACGAGGAGTCTTCCTAGTCTAGGTCGATTCATTTGATCACAACCGGGAACCGGTTTGGGTGGATTCCCGATTGGTTTTCGAAAAGGATTTGAATCAAATAGACAAGTAAAATAATTAAAGGGGAAAGGGGAAAATTGTACAAATAATACATATATACAAAAAATGGGATAAATCCCATGAAGAGAATATCCGAGTGCAAGATTGATCCTCCAGATTCACGGGGCTGCTGTGGGTCGCCATGGATTATACCTGTGAAACACCTATCCAAAAAGAGATCTAAATATTGGGATTCACTCCCAAGATATTAGATAACATGTATGAATTTTGGTTGGATTTATGGATAAATATTTCATGCTTAACTCATGCAAAAAACATTAACATAAAATCAGCCCAGCACAGCAAAGCATTGCATATCAGATTTTGATGGACAATTTACACTATCATAACCTAAGAATCTGAGAAAACCCAAAACATGAAACTTGAAGATAACATATTGAATATGATGTACCAAAAACAGTTCGTGAATAAAACGAGTTTAAGTGCATCAAAAGACCTCTGACATTATCATGTCAGATTCTGGAAATGTTAGTCTGAGAGCAGACACTTGATTTAGAAAATGGAAAGGGGCCTTTAATTAGGTCATAAAATTATTTCAAGAACATGAAAATATTTATTAGTCTTTTGAGAACAAATTTCATGTTTTGACTTAGACTTGAAAATCTAGTTTAGGTAGGTTTTTGGACTTAAGAACTCAGACTAATCCAGAGTGCAGCAAGCAAGGCAGCAGTTCTATACTACGAAAATTCCTACCAAAACATGACCTAGACATGGATGTAAACCACGAAACTTGGCAAGAATCATATTCAATATGCAAGGAACAACTTTTATGTTTTGATTTAGATCTATAAACGAAGGTAAGATAGAGTAAAAAGTACATCGAAAGGCTTGATGCAAACAGCACATACTGGACAGATTAGACATGGCATGAAGATAGGTATCAAAACATGGCATAAACGTGGAATAAACCCATCAGACTTGGGGAAATCGTTTATTTATGTGTTATTAACATTATCATGCATCTATTTATGAACAAACAAGAGCAAAAATGAGAATAATCATGAAAGAGGAGCAAGGGGGCCGATTATGCACAAGCTAGGTAAGAGAGCCATATCTTGCATGGATTTAAGATTTGAGCCATGAAATCAACACCAAAATAAACTTAAAACATATATGTACATATTAGGACAGAGATATGAACATTTAGAATATATAGAACATGTTTATTTACAAAGTAAAAACATATATTACATAGGTAATAAGGGGAATCTAGTCACTAGTTGACTAGATTCCCAAACAACTCATTTAGACTTACATTTTATCAAATCTATGATATATAAAAAGGAAACTTACCTAGATTAAAAGAGGGTGGTGTGCTTCCTTTGTCTCCAAGGGAAGACTTTTTTTTTGTTTGATTGAAGTTGTTGTTGTGGTTGTGGTTGTGGTTGTTGTTGTTGTTGCTTGTTGTTGTTGTTGCTTGAGATTTGAAGGGGTTGTTTGAGGTGTTTGGGTGGTGGTTTAGTAGTGGAGATGTGGTGGAAGAGTGGTGGTAGTGGTGGTGGAATGGTGGTAGTAAGAGCAAGAGTGAAAGTGTATGGAGGGAGTGTGTAGTGTAATGTGTGTGTTGTTAAAGAATCCCTTCCCTTTCTTGGATCAACATAGGAAGTATATGGAGGAGGGAGGTAAGTTTTCTTGGACCAAAATGCCCCTAGAGTAGGGATAGTATGGGGGGTAAGGTCTCTTGCCCGAAATTCATGCCAAGGGGTGGAAAAATTGGTCAAAAATGATGGTGTTGCTTTGACTTGGTGATTTCCACTTTTTGAAATGCCACTTGTCCATTTTTGGTTGATTTTTGGCCCATGTGACCCCCCCTAATGCAGCCATATGTCCAGGAAATGTGGGAGTAAACATGTCATTATTTCCGGCTCTGTGTTCCCGCTCCGCAACAGCTTGCAACTGCTCCGTCGTGCGCGTTCCGGTGTCCCGGTTGTCCGCGGGTTCAACACAAAAGTTGCTCTTCTCAATTTTCTGGTCAAGATGGCATATCTAGATTATGTTAAAGAGTAAGGAATAAAATAATATAATTTTAAATGCAAGGGATGATCGGTAAAAGGCTGTCTAGGGGTGCGGGGCCCGCCGTAGGGTCCTGACGCTCGATTTTCGAAGAATACGCCTGTTTACTCGGTTTTGAGCCCTGATCATGAATCCGTACATGGTTTTTCCATCCGATGCACCGATAAGGCGTACGGTAATCCCGAACGGCCAAATCTGGGGTTTTAGGTCAATTGTCGCGTTTAGACCGAATCAAGGGTTGGTTTTAGGGGTGCGAGATCGGGGTGTCTACAGAGCCCCTCGTCGAATTCACTTGTGATGTAAAGGGGATTCGACGATCCAATATAGACAACCGATCTCGTCTAGGGTTCGACGACTGAGCCCAAAGTAGGGCTTCCTACGTATCCCTTTCAGGAATCAAGCCTCCGTAGTTCTACTCAAGCAAGCAAGCAAACACAATCAAATGGTCGAACTCGGGAACCCGAGATTCCTACGTATCTCTTTCGAGAATCAGACCAATCGTAGTTCGGATGGATGCTGGGGATGCATTGAGAAACCGAATTCTCTTTGCTGGGGATTGGAATGGGTGAACGGCTTATGGGTTGGTGAGATCACATACATCTCTGAGCCGGGGTTGAGGTAACACGATATTCGATAGAACGTCCGACTGAAACTCTTGTTATCGAGCTGCCTACGTATCCCTCGCGGGAATCAAGTCGGGGCGTAGTTCTGAGGGAGGTCCAACCCGAGCGCTCGAGTGGACCAGAGAGTAACCAAACATTCGAGGGGGTCAGATTCAGATAAATCCGAAAGGACCAGGGTAACCAAGCATTTCGAAAAGAAGGGATGGTCGTGCCTGAGGTGACAGGCTGCCTACGTATCCCGCATGGGAATCAGACCAGTCACGTAGTTCAACGGGGAGATTCAACTCGAACCTTCGAGCGAACCAAGAGGTAACCAAACATCATTCGAGGAGGTCGAATTCGGGGGTGACTGAATAGACCTGGGCAAACAAATCATTGAAATGGAGGGTGATGACTTCTAGGGGGTTGGTCGGCCTATCAGTCGAGATTGCTTTGAAGGTGACCTCTAGGGGGTTGTAGGCCTAAAAGTCGAATTGGATTTGAGGGACTGCTAGGGGGTTGTTGCCCTATCAGTCAAGGTTGATTTGAAGGTGACCTCTAGGGGGTTGTCGGCCTAAAAGTCAGATTTATTTGAAGGTGACCTCTAGGGGGTTGTCGGCCTAAAAGTCGGATTGGTTCGATAGGACTGCTAGGGGGTCGTCGGCCTATCAGTCAATGAGATGTCATTAGAGGGGTCTAACTCGGGGATGCCAAGCAAACTGAAGTAACTGAATTTTTTGAAAAGGGCAAATCTGGGGATAACCGAATAGACCAGAAGTAACCAAACCTTTTGAAAAAAAAAGTCAAATTCGGGGGACGGCCGAATAGACCAGGGTAACCAAGCATTTGAGGGGTGTCAAATTCGGGGGACGGCCGAATAGACCAGGGTAACCAAGCATTTTGAGAAGGTCAAATTCGGGGGACGGCCGAATAGACCAGGGGTAACCAAACATTTTGAAAAGGTCAAATTCGGGGGACGGCCGAACAGACCGGAAGTAACCAAACATTTTGAAAAGAAGGGGGTGGTCGTGCCTGAGGTGACAGGCTGCCTACGTATCCCGCATGGGAATCAGACCAGTCACGTAGTTCAACGAAGTGGGACATTTAAGGGGCGCTCTGACCCGACATATTTTGAAAACGCTTTTAGAAAGGTTGAGACTTTTGAGAGGCGTCTCGAGCCTAAAAGGATTTTTTTTTGAAAAAGGTAAGACTTTTGAGAGGCATCTCAAGCCTAAAACTATTTTTTGAAAAGGGTGAGACTTTTGAGAGGCGTCTCAAGCCTAAAACGATTTTGAAAACGAGAGTGATTTTTGGGAAAACATTTTTGAAAACGAAACAATATTCTTGCCATCAAAACAAATTAAACATTCAAGACGCATAACATGAAAGTGTTCAAGGATACGCTGCAGGTTGATGATGATCGGAGGCTCGTTGTGCGCTGCCGCATTTGAGAGAAGCTTGAATCCTTGCCTTGGAGTTGTTGTGTGATGAGATTTTTGATTCTTGGCTTGAGGAGAACAATCCAATTACCATTCTTTCATGTTGGGACCCTTTTAGATTTGACGGGAGGCCATCTCGAGTTTCTACAAGATGTGGAGAAGCTGCTCTTGGAATATTTGGATGTGTTTAGTTGGGCTTCACGTGACAAGCTCCCCCATTTCAACATTTCGATGCGTTTGTGGCCGGACTTGCGGTGCCAAGATCTCCATTGCAATGTTTTGATGCGTGTGTGGTCGGACTTGCGGTGCCAAGATCTCCATTGCAACGTTTTGATGCGTGTGTGGTCGGACTTGCGGTGCTAAGATCTCCATTGCAACGTTTTGATGCGTGTGTGGTCGGACCTGAGGTGACAGGCTGCCTACGTATCCCTTTCGGGAATCAGACCTTACGTAGTTCGAGTTTGTGAAAAACTCGAAAAACTCATTTTGTTTGACAGACGATATGTTGGAGATTGACCTTTCTTGTGATGGGGTACCTGCATGGGATTAGATTTGGACACCTGTAAAAGATTTTCACAAGTATGCAATATCATAGCGCGCATTTTTCTTTCAAAAACTTCTCATTTTCATTGATGATTGAAGGACTTCAAACGAGGATTTCCTTTGCAAATGATTTTGAAATTTAAATCTTACCATCTTTCTTTCAGAATTGAAAACACTCTTTTTTTTTTCTTTTGACACGTGTGCATTGCTTGCATTTCAGCCATCATTCTTTTTATAAAATGAAACAAAGTGTCTATGTGCAAAGAGGGAAAATCGGGAAAGGAATGAACTGTCCAGTTTTCTTTTGAAAACTTTGCGAGGAATGGGAGTTATGGTGAGATATATGGTGGAGTAGGAGTGAATGTCTAGCGCGAGTACTCGAAAGGTCAATTCCCTACACCCATTTGATCAAGTTTACTCGACGGTGTCTCTCCTGGTGGATTGCTTTAAATTGCCCCACATGTTGGTTGTAGAAGCCCCAGTGCCTTTTCAGAACCAGCCCCAGATCTTTAATCATGAAAGCCCCCACTTTGTCAAGGATCAGTCCCAAATTTGACGACTCATTTTCTGAGGACCTCGCTGTTTGTAAAAGCGGTCATAAGTTATGAAGCCCCTACTGCTATCCCAAGGTGATTTTTGTACTGTTCATCGGTTTGAGGCAGCTTCATGCCTTGATACTCATACTGCTTTGGGACCTAACCGTCGTTGAGAGTTGTTACAGATTTGATGTTCCACTGCTGGGAGTAACTCACACAATGTGATAGTCATATTTGCATCCGACGCTTTGATGGTGGAACTCAACTGTCTTCAAGAATTAACCAATTATACACAGCCCCCAGTATTGCCGGCGATTGAGCTTTGTGACCTGTGGCCCAAACTACTAATCTGAGAAACTTCCCTCCGATGATTCTCTTGAAAGGGACCTAACCATCTGTGACGGTTGTCTCACAAATTCTGATGATTGTTGATGTTGAAACTTCAAAGGACCAACTATCTGTGAGAGTTGTTCTACCCCTGAGACGTTTTGCATTAACGGGGAACCCATCTATCATTTCTGAATCCTGACGCGCAGCCCCAGTTCACATTCATTCATTTGAGCATACTTCCAGATTTTGGATTTTGAGAGTCAGAGAATCACATTCCTTCGTCTCCCTTGCTGTGACAAATTACAGGAATTGGAAGAGGAAGGCACAAGGCCAGTGTTTTGGGAAAAGCAAATAAAGACCCCGTGAGATCTTTGACATCGTGTTTGCGCAGAAAAAATTGACGGAAGGACGAGAGTAGGGGGAAGCCCCTAGACTCGAGGAAATTGCTCGCATTCGAAATCAATGACTCAAGATTAGAATTCGCATTAATGGTCAAGTGCTTCAAAATCAAAAAGTTAATTTCTATTTTTAGAAAAGATTTATTTGGACTCAAATTAGACCGTGACAAATCGAGATGAGAACATCGTCCAACAATTGTAATTAGCACCGCATGTTGACCTCGTGGGTGGGAGGTCCTTGTCATCGTTGTCGCACTTTTTGAGATTGATTAGAGGCTGTATGACCTTTGGCTGCTGGGCTCCCTCAGTGTAAGGGTTTGGCAGAGCATGTTGGTCTCCAAAAAAAGACACCAGTTGTCGTCGTTGATGGTGCTTGCCCAAATTCGAGAGATCGAGATCTTCTTCAATTTAGATTAGCCTCATATGCGCGGTGCTCTCCATGTCGTCTTCGTTGTCTCCTTTTCTTGATATTGATCACACCATTGGTGGCTGCACGATTTTTTGGTTCTTGGGCTCCCTCAGTGTAAGGAATTGGTAGAGCACGTTGGTCTCCAACAAAAGCCACCCGTTGTCGTCGTTGATGGTGCTTTGCCCAAAATTGATGGAGCGAGATCTCCTTAGTGCAGATTGGCTTCGCGTGCGCGGTTCTTCTTGAAATTGATGATGCCACATGAGATTGTCGGACCCTCGGTCCATGTCTTGTCTTTGTGCAACAAGAGATGAAGTCTTCATAATGAAATGCCAATTGCCGTCGTTGAAGGCACACACATGAATTTGTAGTGTCGCGATATCCTTTCTAAAACAATTGAATTAAACAATAAAGCAAATGGAATATGTACCAAAATAAGTGAGTAATGCTTCTTCTTCCCTTTTCTTTTTTTTTTTTTTTTGACCTCCCCTTTTTTGCTCTCTTTCAATTTTTTTTTTTTTTTTTTTTTTTTTTTTTGCACTCAAGAAGAAACATCATAGCGCGCGGAATACAACAATTTTTACAAAAACGTAAACATACAATATGCGAGAATTTACAATGCATCATACATTAAAGGAAAATCGCCGACACTTGCGTTGGCATGACTGTGATAATCTTTGGCCTTTACCATTTGATTGGCCTCTTTGATTATGCCCTTGATTGCATCCTGAAATCTTCGTTCGTCGGATGACTTTGTCGATCGCCTTCGTGAACTTCGTTGGTTGCCTTCGTTTGTGAATCCCGTTGAGCACTATCGACCCTAGTTCTCACCTCAATTAATCGCAATCTAAAATTAGTCCCGTTTATTATCGTTTGCTTTTAATTAAGTGAGATTAATCATTTGTGGGACCAAATTTACAAAATACGTGATTATGAAGGCACTTGATTATAACGCGAGTTCATCGACTGAAAACGTATTTACAAGACAAGCAAGCAAATAAATATATTACAGAAAAGATGACACGCAAGCATGGATTTGTAAAGCAAAAGAAATGTGAGCGCATTTTAGGACGGGCCCGAAAGCAAAAGGGATTAGAGTTGGGCGGTGTGCCCTATTCACAGCAAAGGAGACATAATCCCTTGGGTCGGTAAACTTCCATTATTAGCAAAACATTTCCTCGAGTTGATAAACTGCGGTCATCATCTAACAAAAGAGAACTCCTTCCTTGGGGCTCAATGAGCCCCTAGGATAACCTTCACAACACGTCACTGAGACTGGTTTAGGGGTTTCTTGATTACCCCTAGGTCGAAGAGATCCTGTATAGCATGATGGAGTGAGAAACATTCATTTGTGGTATGCCCCGTAAACTTGTGATAGTTGCAAGACTTAGAATGGTCCCAATCTTCGGGCAATACATGTGGTGGCTGATAATCCTCGAGGGGGCTTAACATTCCACATTCAACCAAGTGATAGAACATTCCAGATTGGGGAATATCATACTTGTCGAAGTTCCTAACTTCCTTTTGATGTTTGGGGGTATAACCTTCCACCCTTGGTACAGAATGCTCGACGTTGTTCATGACAGGAATCTCTATAGCATCGATCTTGATTGTGGATGAATCGTCGACTAGCGGATCTTTCCCCTTTCTTGGGTCACGGCGTGGAAAGTTCTTGGGATTCATTTCTTCAGGTGAAAGGTCTTCCCTGTGGGAGACTTTCAATTGCCGAGCAAGTTCTAGAGCCATAATCTCATCCCAGGTAGCAGGCAACTCTGGACAGTCATCTTCAACTGTGACATTAGGGTGAGTGGACATACGTGCCGGGGTATGAAAAATAGGAGCACTTGGATAGAGATTTCCAGGTGGAGTTGCTTCAATTGGTCCATACAGCTTTGCTGCCCAAATTTGATTTTGATTTGATTGATTCGTCATGAAAGCATCCATGCAGTCAAACACCCCTTGTTGGAACATGTGTAGGTTTCGCAGCAGAACTTTTGTATGGGATTCTAGGCGCCTATCGAACCATTCTTCAAACTCTGGGCTTGGTCTAAACTTGGACAAGCCCCTGGTTCCATTTCTTGATTTCTGTCCGCTGTTGGCCATTCTTGATGAGAAAACCCGGAGTAGACCTTAATCAAAGTAATGTCTGGAACTGACCTTGAATGTCGCGCTAGAAAAAGAAGCGAGATTCTCCCTCTACAAATATGGATTGGAAAAAGAATGTTTTAAATTTTTGAAATGGGCTTTCTTTTATGTACAAGAATAGAAGAACAAAGAGAAGAAAAGTATAAGATTTTGAAACAAAATTGTTTTCGAAAAGGTTGAAGCGCAAGCAACGCACAAAAACCTAGGAAACCGGACAAGCACTGTGCTTTGTTTTGACACGTTCGATGATTAAATCCTGGAACAGTGGATACCGTCTCCAAAGTATAGGACCAACGTTTTTCACCTGTACTAATGGCCGTCCGAAGCCCCTAGCGAAGGGCCTATACTCTTTCTGGGATCCACCATTCGGGTTACGGTCTATGTGAAGGTCTTGATAATTTCGGGTCAACCCAATCGTTCCAAAATATCCACACTTTAGGTTGTTTATAGCCTTTTAGGAATGCATAGGGTTGAAGAGAAATTATTAGACAAAAACCGGCTTAAAGTCGAGGACGTGACATTTTGAAAATTCGGACATCGAGGCTTTGGAGGTTTGGCTTGCATGTGGCTTACACCCGCAGCGACGACTAGTAGCCACGCCTTGGGGCGGGAATGTCAACCGGGAGCCCTATCGGAGGATCGGTGACCCCCCTTCACTCACCTGGCTACACCCCCTAAGGTTTGTACGGTTGCTAAGTCGGAAGTTTGAAAACGTGATTGTGTGTGAGGTCTCTATTTTTTTGAAAAATGATTTTTTGAGGAAAGAAAGAAAAGCACGTATTTTTTTGTTTTCGCTTTTTATTTACACATATAAAAGAAAAACCTGCAAAACAAAGTTAGGACAAGTATATACAAGGCAAAAGAAAATAATGGCGAAAGCACACAAAATTGAGTCTAGCCCACTTTTGAAAAAACAGTCCCCAGCAGAGTCGCCACTGTGAGAGCCCGCGCCCGTACCCGCGTGGGGATCCGTGCGAAACGCGGCTGGAATCCGCTCGGTTTCTCATAATGGTTACCCTACTTTGGTTTTGAAAAAAGAAGAGTCGCCACCTCATTTTATTTAAGGAAAATAGAGATAAAACCTTTTGTTTTGAAAAGAAGTGGGTTCGGGGGCTATGTTACGAGAGGAGAAGGTGTTAGGCACTCCGCTCGCCCTTTCGGTCTCTAGCATGCTTCAGCCTACACTTGATTTTAGTTTGCCTTTTGAAAAATGTGCTTTATGCCCAAACATTGGAAAAATGTGTGCTTTATGTACGAGGAGTCTTCCTAGTCTAGGTCGATTCATTTGATCACAACCGGGAACCGGTTTGGGTGGATTCCCGATTGGTTTTCGAAAAGGATTTGAATCAAATAGACAAGTAAAATAATTAAAGGGGAAAGGGGAAAATTGTACAAATAATACATATATACAAAAAATGGGATAAATCCCATGAAGAGAATATCCGAGTGCAAGATTGATCCTCCAGATTCACGGGGCTGCTGTGGGTCGCCATGGATTATACCTGTGAAACACCTATCCAAAAAGAGATCTAAATATTGGGATTCACTCCCAAGATGTTAGATAACATGTATGAATTTTGGTTGGATTTATGGATAAATATTTCATGCTTAACTCATGCCAAAAACATTAACATAAAATCAGTCCAGCACAGCAAAGCATTGCATATCAGATTTTGATGGACAATTTACACTATCATAACCTAAGAATCTGAGAAAACCCAAAACATGAAACTTGAAGATAACATATTGAATATGATGTACCAAAAACAGTTCGTGAATAAAACGAGTTTAAGTGCATCAAAAGACCTCTGACATTATCATGTCAGATTCTGGAAATGTTAGTCTGAGAGCAGACACTTGATTTAGAAAATGGAAAGGGGCCTTTAATTAGGTCATAAAATTATTTCAAGAACATGAAAATATTTATTAGTCTTTTGAGAACAAATTTCATGTTTTGACTTAGACTTGAAAATCTAGTTTAGGTAGGTTTTTGGACTTAAGAACTCAGACTAATCCAGAGTGCAGCAAGCAAGGCAGCAGTTCTATACTACGAAAATTCCTACCAAAACATGACCTAGACATGGATGTAAACCACGAAACTTGGCAAGAATCATATTCAATATGCAAGGAACAACTTTTATGTTTTGATTTAGATCTAGAAACGAAGGTAAGATAGAGTAAAAAGCACATCGAAAGGCTTGATGCAAACAGCACATACTGGACAGATTAGACATGGCATGAAGATAGGTATCAAAACATGGCATAAACGTGGAATAAACCCATCAGACTTGGGGAAATCGTTTATTTATGTGTTATTAACATTATCATGCATCTATTTATGAACAAACAAGAGCAAAAATGAGAATAATCATGAAAGAGGAGCAAGGGGGCCGATTATGCACAAGCTAGGTAAGAGAGCCATATCTTGCATGGATTTAAGATTTGAGCCATGAAATCAACACCAAAATAAACTTAAAACATATATGTACATATTAGGACAGAGATATGAACATTTAGAATATATAGAACATGTTTATTTACAAAGTAAAAACATATATTACATAGGTAATAAGGGGAATCTAGTCACTAGTTGACTAGATTCCCAAACAACTCATTTAGACTTACATTTTATCAAATCTATGATATATAAAAAGGAAACTTACCTAGATTAAAAGAGGGTGGTGTGCTTCCTTTGTCTCCAAGGGAAGACTTTTTTTTGTTTGATTGAAGTTGTTGTTGTGGTTGTGGTTGTGGTTGTTGTTGTTGTTGCTTGTTGTTGTTGTTGCTTGAGATTTGAAGGGGTTGTTTGAGGTGTTTGGGTGGTGGTTTAGTAGTGGAGATGTGGTGGAAGAGTGGTGGTAGTGGTGGTGGAATGGTGGTAGTAAGAGCAAGAGTGAAAGTGTATGGAGGGAGTGTGTAGTGTAATGTGTGTGTTGTTAATGAATCCCTTCCCTTTCTTGGATCAACATAGGAAGTATATGGAGGAGGGAGGTAAGTTTTCTTGGACCAAAATGCCCCTAGAGTAGGGGTAGTATGGGGGGTAAGGTCTCTTGCCCGAAATTCATGCCAAGGGGTGGAAAAATTGGCCAAAAATGATGGTGTTGCTTTGACTTGGTGATTTCCACTTTTTGAAATGCCACTTGTCCATTTTTGGTTGATTTTTGGCCCATGTGACCCCCCCTAATGCAGCCATATGTCCAGGAAATGTGGGAGTAAACATGTCATTATTTCCGGCTCTGTGTTCCCGCTCCGCAACAGCTTGCAACTGCTCCGTCGTGCGCGTTCCGGTGTCCCGGTTGTCCGCGGGTTCAACACAAAAGTTGCTCTTCTCAATTTTCTGGTCAAGATGGCATATCTAGATTATGTTAAAGAGTAAGGAATAAAATAATATAATTTTAAATGCAAGGGATGATCGGTAAAAGGCTGTCTAGGGGTACGGGGCCCGCCGTAGGGTCCCGACGCTCGATTTTCGAAGAATACGCCTGTTTACTCGGTTTTGAGCCCTGATCATGAATCCGTACATGGTTTTTCCATCCGATGCACCGATAAGGCGTACGGTAATCCCGAACGGCCAAATCTGGGGTTTTAGGTCAATTGTCGCGTTTAGACCGAATCAAGGGTTGGTTTTAGGGGTGCGAGATCGGGGTGTCTACACCCATCATAAAAGGGCACGAGGTTGCACAAATAATCCCTAGCTAGTCAATTGGCTTGGGCAGCAAATAGCAACAACATGTGTCTCAGTTTTCAAAGCTTCTTCAAGTATGTGCTTCTAAAGTACGCCGAAAGGCTCCTGAGAAATGGAGTAGCTCTTGCCATGTCCTCTCATGTTTGTTCCCTCGCACGAGGATGAGTCACTCTTGCTTTGCTTAACAAATGGTGACGCCCTAGGGGCTATGTGACTCAAGAACAAGGGCTTCTTTTGACAATCAATAAGCCCTAGGGGCTATGCTCGAGAAAGATGTGTGAGACTATCCTCAAAGTCTCTCAAAAGGGATGTCAAAAAGCCCTCTTGTCATGTGTGCCCGTACTCGTTCCCCCAACCAAGGATGGACCTTTCTCGCAATCAATGATGGCACTCTATGGGCTACGGTCAAGTCTTAAAGGCTCCCTCGGCAAGAAGCAATTCACTTCAATGTCCCCAGCAACATTTGAAGCTTTATACCGAAAGGTCTCCAGGGGCTTCGCAATCTACAATCTTTTGGGCTACGGCATTACAGTGATACAAGCAAATGGCAATATTGGGACTTCGCAATTAACAAGCTTTTGGGCAGTGGTACCCGAGCGATAGAATTTGGGAGTAGTCTTATGGCTCCATGAAAGGGATCAAACTTCAATGGTCCCTCAACACTTCCAGTCAAAAGGCCTCTTGGTTTTAAATGAAGGCTCCGATGATATGAATGAATTTGATGATTCTTGTTAGAACTCACAGCGAGATTCTGAAGGAAGTCTTAGAGAAAAGGAAAAAGATCCAATATGCTAGACTCACCCGGCCGAGATCGCGAGCTGGACGTCGACTTAAAACCAAAACTGTGAAATACCGAAGTTAAAAATTCCATTTGATACCAAAAGGTGATGATCCAAAGTTTTACAAATCCAAGTTTGACAATAACCCAAATACAACTATCATAAACTTCCACCAGTTTATGCCCAACAGAATATAAATGTACAATACTTAATGACGTCATTGTTTGGTACAACTATCCCAAAAAGGTTACACATTTATATAATGTAAACCAACCTATAACCACTTTCCCCAAAAGAATGTATCCACACTCGACGTCCTCTTTCTCGTGATCAGCGAGACTAATCCTTAGCACCTGGGGGGGGGGGGTTAAGGAAAAACAAAGATAAAAGAAAGGGGGTGAGATAAATCTCAATAAGTTACTAATGCAACTACATGACATGTTATGATACAATAAGTAATAACAACATCAATATCTCATATAACATAGCAATTATCATATAATAAATAGCAGCGGAAATAAACACATAACAAAGGATATTAGCCAAGGTTTCCAAACCGATACATCCAAATAAAGGATCGCTGCGCAGCTTCAATAATCAACAAATCACATCTTCATAATAGCATGAAAGCCGAAGAGAAAACCCCCTGTACCGGAACAATAACCATAAGAGTGTCACAAAGGACAAGAGCCATGCCACAAATTCATGCTCGGTAGCTAGATACATTCACAAAGGAAGCTAACTTATCTCTTCCAAGGCCAATCTGGAAAAGGGGTATAGTAAGGGCAAACAATGGTCAACATTATAATGGACTTGGCTTTGCCATTATAATCTTTCCCATCGCCCGATGCAACAAATATGCCAGCTGGGCTTCCAAATAAATTCTAAGTAATAAATACTAGCTTAATTAAACAACTTAAGGTTCCAAAGTAGGGAACCATTCCAAATAAATTACCACAAAGGTAAACCAATCCAAACAACACATCAAGGATCAACCACATTCTCAAAATGATACTTAATCAAATTCCATAACATATTTGTTCACAAAAGAATCAATTCCAATTAATAAAGTGTTCCACGGTGTTATCTTAAGTTAATTAGGAGAAGGAAACCTAAACTAGGTAAGCCAATAGCCTTAGACCAAGCAAAAGGGCAAAAATCCCAAGCAGGCGGGCGGGCGGGCGCCTGGGTAGGGGCGAGCGGGCGCTCATTTGACCAGAAGGTCAGGCCACTGGAAAAAGGGGGGTGGGAGGGCGCCTGGGTACGCGCGGGCGGGCGCTCGGTCTGGGTTCAAGGCCGGGAAACAGAGCTGGGTTTTAATGATTTCGACCCAAATTCTACCAAAACACAAAATACTCAAAATCAACTCATTCAACAAGTTCCAAAATGTACCAAAACAACTTATATCTAGGATGGGGATCCAAATAACACCATTTATTAACCAAAACCAAGAATCAAACCCAACATTCATATCAATCACCATTTTTGACCATAAACTCAAATAAATTCCAAATAAATTCTAAACTCAACCAAACTTCAAATATAACACATCAAGCATTATATAAACATGATATGAACATTTTAGCATCAAAATGGGGGAAAATTAACTTACTTGAGATTTCCCAAAGATGATGGATTTCAAATATTTTTGACTCCACACGAACCTATCGACGATCTAAACAAGATTCATGTTTTAAGAAATGAGAGATTATGAGAGGAAGATGAAGAAAATGAAGAGAGAAGTGAGAGAGAAAAAACTTACCCTTCTATGGAGAGAGAGAGAGAAATGAGCTGGGAAAGAGATGGAGGTGGAGTGTGAGTGTGAGGGAGGTGAGGGAGGAGAGTAGGGAGGGAGTAGGGAGAAGATGAATTATTTGAAATGTTACCCTAAGGCCCCTCCCCCTAATACTACCCTTTCAAATAAACTCCCCACTAACAAATAAGACTCAACACTTCTACACTAGCACAAATGACCCAAATGAAATGCTAGGCATAATTATTATGAAACATAAAATGCACACATAAATATTTAAATAAATAATAATTTAAATAAATAAATAGGCAAATAATTAAATAATAATTATTTATTACTAATAAAATAGAGCCTAGATTTCGGGTCGTGACACTATAAGCAGAGTTACGGCCAATCCTAATGTTTCTGCAATACAGCACCCCCTTCTCCAAGATTAAAAGCACAGGCTGCATCCGAAGATCCGCCGTCGGTTCAACTCAAGAAGACTCGAGCAAACATACCGTTCGAGACTTTATCACACCAAGACCTTATCATCTGCAACAACATCACCATCTCCCACGAGACGTCTCCCGAAGACCGTACTACATTTTCAACATGGACCTTCCGCCATTTGGGTATCAACCACAAAAAGGGCCATCCATCTCCAAGAAAGAGAAAGAAGGAGATCGCCTTCAAGAGTCCTACCCGATGTGGCATCCGCTCTCAATACAAAACTTAGCCGATTTGGGGCTTCACATCGAAAGGTCTTCACATCCCGCCATCTCGAAGCCTACATGACATTTGGGGCTTAGCGATCTCCCGAAGATTGGTATTAATAATATTCTCTTGGGGCTTGCTCTCGTCAACATCAAAAGGCGATTTATCATTGGGCTATGCAAGATTGGCATCAAGGGCATTATAGGGGATTTTCAATCAACAACCCCTTATCTCGGCATCTAAAGTCTTTTGAAACCCCATAATTGACACATATCTTGGGGCTAGACATCAATTTCGTTGGACACAACGGCAATGACGACAGAACTTAAGCAAGGCAATCCGAACTTCGATTGAACACGACTTGATCTTGGGTTGGCTTTACAAACACACAATGGTTAAAATGGTTTACCCACGAACTAAAAAAAAAAAATAAAAAATTTTATTTTCTTTTTTCTTTTCTTGCGCAAAATTATGTGTTTCCTTTTTGCTTTGTTCCTAGCATTCTCCCCCAGCATTCTCCATCATCCTTGAACTACGCTGGTCTGATTCCTTCCAAGGGATACGTAGGCAGCCTTTTGGCACGACCAACCCACCATCCAGAATACCATCTCGCCGACACTCCTTCAAAGGCAAGAACAATTCATCACCATCAACATCATCATTCTCCATCCAAAGCATGGACATTCTTCATTAAAAGCATCTACCATAACATCACGAATCCATCCAACGGCAATGGTAAGTGAAGGTATGGACATCATTCATCTCTCTCAAGCAATCTCCGCTTTCAAAAATCACTTCACACACTGAATCACTCTAATTCTATCTCAAACTGCTTTCAAATCACATCACACCACAAGCACAATTTCCCTCATAACTGCCATTTCACATCCCATACATGTCACAAGCACATATACCTGCAAAGCACACACTTAACAGGTACCACCACGAGGTCAATAGCATCTACCAACTCAAGGCACTTCATCCCCAGTAGAAAGTGATCCGCCGTCAACTACGCCTGCATCCCACAGAGTCAAACAATTACAGTTCAATGACAACAACTCGGTCCATGGTGAGCCGCAAAATCACCACCTTTCCATCAAGCAACACAACAATATCACATATAGGCAGACAGAGCCTCGGTTCCCGCCATCAACAAACGGATCCCGCAATCAGCAAACGGATCCCGCAATCAACAAACGGATCCCGCTTCAGCAAACGGATCCGGCATCAGCAAACAGATCCTGCCACAGCAAACGGATCCCGCCACAGCAAACGGATCCCGCCACAGCAAACGGATCCCGCCACAGCAAACGGATCCCGCGTCAGCAAACGGATCCCGCGCCAGCAAACAGATCCCGCGTCAGCAAACGGATCCCGCTTCAGCAAACGGATCCCGCTTCAGCAAACGGATCCCGCTTCAGCAAACGGATCCCACTTCATCAAACGGATCCCGCATCAGCAAACGAATCCCGCTTCAGCAAACGGATCCCGCATCGGCAAACGGATCCCGCTTCAGCAAACGGATCCCGCCATATCCTCTCTATATCAATTAAGCCGCTCACACAGGGAGCGCACTCCTATCCTTTGTAATTTCAAATTCATGTTTTATCGAGTCTTTGTTTTCTCTTGTCGATGTCCTCGGCGGTTGTCTTTCTTTCGTCGACGCGTTTTGCTTTGCAATCCACGTCGCCGAGGGGCTCTGTAGACACCCTGCTTTGGACCTCTCACCCCGATTGCATACATAGTATTTTTATTTAACTTGTTTTTGTTAATTTCTGTTACTTCCGTTAAGTTCCTAACTAATTCCGTTAGTTTTGGACTAAACTGCATAACAGAGTTAACCTTTAGAGTCATTCTGTCATTCTGTCTTTTCCACCCGCGTGCGCTTCCGACACTGTTTGTGAGCTGCGCGCGCGTCTCGCCCTTAAAGCGGGACTCGCGCGCCTCCCATTATGGCAGTAACGGATTGCACCTTATTTCTCTCCCTTTTCTTATTTACAACATCTCTTCTTGATCACAAAAGAGCCTCTTTTTACCTCCACATTCATCCCCCCTAGTTTTATAACCTCCAATCCCATTATTCTAGTCATTTCTTAAAAACAAAATATTTCTTTTTATTATTATTTGATTTTCTTTTATTTATTTCATTTATTATTTTATTTATCTTATTTTCTATTGGTCAATTCCATCTCACATGGATTGATCATTTTCCCTCCAACCTTTCCCTTTTTTTTTTACCTATATAAACCCCCTTCTTCTACCTTAGAAAGGGACCTTGGACCCCAACTTTGATTCACAAACTATATTATACACAAATTCTCCCAAGAAGAGTTCTTAGTAACAAGACTCTACACAAATTGTTCTACAACAACACCATTTTCAAGTCCAAGTTTGAGGTCCTCTTTTCTAAAGGTACATTTCTTCTTCTTCTATTTTATTTATGTCTTTTTAGATATATGCAATCCCCACCAAATGGGACATGACCAAATGACCACTTTATTACATTAAAATTGGTCAATGTCATCTCCCTACATTTCAATCTCTACTTTAATTTCCTATCCATTTCTTAATGTAATTGTTTAGTATAATTGTTACATGTAATCTTTAGCATAAATTAATAAATAAAACACTTCTCTTTTATTTTCCCCTTTCTTTTCACTTTAATTGTTAGCACTTTTTATTGAAGGACATTTAACATTAGAACACAAAAAGTAGCAAGACCCGCGTAAGCGGAGCGGAGTGGGTGTTTATGTACTTCCCACTCCGTCACCTAACCCCCGAACCCCTCATCTCAAACACAATTCGAAATCTAACGTTCAAAAGTAACGGCTAGTATAATCTAACCACAATTCAAAATATTGCGGAAGCACAACTGTCTTTCAAACTTAACGGCTAGTACAACCCACTAGCTCTAACATAAAACAAACAATTGTCTTAAAACTATTCATTTAAACAACGGACTGCCCTTCCTTGCGATCCAATCATTCCCTCTACTCTTTACCTAGGGAAATTAATATAAGAAAGAGAACAATGCTCAGTAAGTTCATACGGGATATCTCCGGGTACTAAGAAGAGATGACCGAAAGAACGGAGCCAAATAATTATTCCAATGAAAGGCTATACATCAATAACTTTAACTGTAATAATCACGAGATACAGTTATAACACTTAAAGAAGTTGTGGCACTATCACAAGTTCGTCAATTCCAAGTTACAATACATCTTTTCAGGGTGTTAAGCAAATAAGAGACCTTACACCTTTTCAAGGTGCTCCCTTATTAATATTAGATCATGATCATTAAAACTACCCCATTAAGTAGCACTAAATGTCTAAGTTCTTTTCAATCAAACTAGACAATTTTATTTAGTCCTTTTCAATCCGACTAATACATGCTAAGTCCTTTTCAATCAGACAAAGCTAACTGCACCTGTTCAATTTGATACAGTAATATTCCACATAGTGTTCAAGGTACAAGAACACATAACATAATTTCAATCACGTTAGATACCCATTGAACAATACATATCAAGGGTAAGATCAATTCAAAAGACGTTCAAGTCATAAGAGTTCAAATACTACCGGCCACATGGTAGCTAGACTTAGAAAGAATTATGAGGATCCTATTTCAAGGATGATATCTCAAAAGACTTAGGAACGTAATCCCTTACCTTGGCTTGCGTTATCCTCTTTGCAAAACCACGCGCACATATCTACAATCATGCGAAAATAACTTTCTTTAGACGCAAGTAAACACTATTTTACTTCCGTCCCCATTATACTTTACTTCTCTTATTATTAACATACGAGTTATTCTCTTTAACTCCTTTTAAGGTTAATACATGTTCTAGGGTTTAGCATACCACCCATTTAGAATTACCAAAACACCCATAGGGTTTCATCAATCACTTCTAGGGTTTTACCATCTTTAATTCAATATCAAATTCGAAATATTCAATTACACATACTGTTTTCACCTTTCTCAGCACACACAAACACACACAACACACACGGTACACACACACACTGCGCACACACACACTGCTTAAACACACACCGCACATACTACACACACACGCTGCACACACCGGGTACACACTTCACGCACTGCACAGGCACACACTGATATTCATATTCATCTTCTTCTTCCTTAAACCCTAATCAACTCAACCCTAGTTGATTATAATTATTCTTAGGGTTTCTTATAACATTGATTCTCAATGATTAATGTAGAAGAGAAGGTTTAAGGGTTCTAGTTTTTACCTTTGATGAACACGACCTTTTTCTTTTTTCTCCTCTTCTGAGCTCTCTTTCTCTCTCTCTCTCTCTCTCTCTCTCTCGGTTTCTCCCTTCTCTCTTTCTCTGCGTTACCCCTCTCTCTTTGCCGTTCTCTGTCTCTTTCTTTCTTTGCGATTTCTTTTCTTGGTTGGAAATAAAGAGAGACTAGGATACTTAGAGGGGTTTAAATAGTTTAGGGTTTTCAACTCCTAACCCAAAAAGGATTCCTTCTCCTCTTCAAATAATGACTTGGGCTTTTCTATTTTAACTCAATAACTAAAGCCCAATACTTATCATTAATTAGCTTGGCCCAATTAATAAATAAAAGAGTCCAAAATAAATGAAATAATTAGGGTAGGGGAGGCGGGTATTACATTCTCTCCTCCTTAAAAGAGTTTGGTCCACCAAACTTAAACGTACCTTAATCAGAAAATAGGGCGGGATACGCCTCTCGCATCTCGCTTTCGAGCTCCCTCGTAGCTTGTCTTTCCGTATGGTTGCTCCATTGTACTTTCACATAAGTAATCACTCTTTTCCTCAGGATTTGATCCTTCCGATCTACGATCTTCACTGGTTCCTCGCCCTAACTTAAATCAGCACGAACTCTGAGTTGTTTATACTCGATCACATGACTTAGATCAGAAATGTACTTTCTCAACATCTATACGTGAAACACGTTGTGCACTCCAGCTAGCACAGGTGGTAAAGCTAACTTATAAGCTACTGTTCCAACTCGTTCCAAAATCTCAAACAGTCCAACATATCTTGGGCTTAACTTCCCGCGAATACCGAACCTCATAACTCCCTTCGTTGGCGAAATATTCAAGAATACATGGTCGCCTAATTGAAATTCTAAATCGCGCCTCCGGCGATCAGCATATGACTTCTGTCTACTCTGAGCGGTTAACAACCATTTACGAATCTGTTGCACCTTGTCTGCGGTCACTTGGACAAGTTCTGGTCCAGTTAACTTCCTTTCACCAACTTCATCCCAACAAGTAGGTGATCTACACTGTCGTCCATAGAATGCCTCGTACGATGCCATCCCAATACTAGCATGAAAACTATTATTGTATGCGAATTCCACTAGCGTCAAATGTTTGTCCCACATTCCTTGCCAATCCAATGACATAGCTCTCAACATGTCTTCTAGAGTCTGGATAGTCCTCTCCGACTGTCCATCTGTCTGCGGGTGAAAAGTTGTACTTATCGTCAACTCCGTACCCAAGGCTTGTTGTAAACTCTTCCATAATTTCGATGTAAACCTCGCATCTCCTCAGACACTATCAAAACGGGTATTCCATGCAGTCTCACGATTTCATATATATATAACTTGGCCAATTTCTCCAATGAATCTGTCACTTTGATTGCTAGAAAATGAGCCGACTTCGTAAGTCTATCCACAATAACCCAAATTGCGTTGTGACCCTTCAGTGTCATTGGCAACCCTACTACCAAATACATAGCTATATGCTCCCACTTCCACTCTAGAATAGGTAATGACTGTAATAATCCTGCCGGTCTCTGGTGTTCACTTTTCACTTGTTGACACACCAAACACTTCGATACAAACTTGGCTACATCTCCTTTCATGTTGTTCCACCAGAACGACTCTCTTAGGTTCCTATACATCTTCGTACTTCCAGGATGTACGGAAAATCTTGAACAATGAGCTTCCTTTAGAATCTCTCTCTTAATGTCCTAATTGTCTGGCACACATATCCTAGATTGGTACCTCATGATTCCATCATCTCCCACACGAAGTCTGTTGATTTTTCTTTAGCAATACTCTCGTGCACCTTCAATACTTCCTCATCTATTCCTTGTGCTTCTTTGATCCTATTCATAAGCGTCGGCTGAACACTCATTTGATCAAAATAACCCTAAACTTGCACTTCTATGCTTGAAATTTCAATGCGGTTCCACGCACTTTCCTCCTTAGAAATTAACGTTGCTAACGTTCCGCGGTTCTTCCTACTCAACGCATCTGCCACCTTATTAGCTTTTCCAGGGTGGTACAAAATCGTACAATCATAATCTTTTAACAATTCCAACCATCTCCTTTGCCTCATATTAATCTCCTTCTGGGTGAATATGTACTTAAGACTCTTATGATCCGTATAAATCTGACATGTCACCCCATATAAGTAGCTCCTCCATATTTTTAAAGCAAACACCACTGCAGCTAACTCTAAATCATGGGTTGGATAATTCTTCTCATGGTTCTTCAATTTCGTAGATACTTACGCTATAACCTTGTCATTCTGCATCAACACGCAGCCTAATCCTTTAGTGAAGCATCATTATAGATTACAAATCCATCCGATCCCGATGGTAAAGCAAGAACTAGTGCGGACACCAATCGTCGCTTCAAATCTTCAAAGCTCTTTTCGCACTCTTCTGACCAAACAAACTTAGCTCCTTTCTGAGTCAATTTCGTTAATGGCATTGACAACTTTGAGAAACCTTCTACGAATCTCCTATAGTAGCCATCCAAACCTAAGAAACTTCTTAGCTCACTCACCAAAGTTGGTCTCTCCCAATTCACAATAGCTTCTATTTTTGTTGTATCCACAGCAATTCAATCCTTTGACACCACATGCCCTAAGAATGCCACTTTCTCCAACCAAAAATCGTACTTCTTGAATTTAGCATATAACTTCTGCTCTCTCAAGATCTGCAGTACTAACCTCAAGTGCGCTTCATGCTCCTCCTTGGTCTTCGAATACACCAAGATGTCATCAATAAACACTATCATGCATTTATCCAGAAACTTCTGAAATATCCTATTCATAAGCTCCATAAACGCTGCCGGTGCATTAGTCAACCCAAACGGCATTACTAAAAACTCATAATTACCATACCTTGTTCTAAAGGCAGTCTTGGCTATATCGTCCTTCTTCACTCTCAGTTGATGATAACCAGACCTCAAGTCTATCTTCAAGAAATAACACGCTCCATGAAGTTGGTCAAATAGATCATCTATTCTCAGCAACGAATATTGATTCCTTACCGTCACACGATTTAATTCATGATAGTCGATACATAACCTCATCGACCCATCCTTCTTCTTCACGAATAACACCGGTGCACCCCATGGTGACACACTCGGTCTAATCAAACCTTTATCCAACAACTCTTGCAGTTGCTCCTTCAATTCCTTCAGTTCTAACGGAGCCATTCTATACGGCGCCTTCGATATTGGTGAAGTCTCCGGTACCAAATTGATGGAAAACTCTACTTCTCTTTCTTGTGGTATCCCCAGTAAATCCTCTGGGAACACATCTTTGAAATCTCTAATCACAGAAAGGGATTCTATTCTTACTTCCTTCTGGTCCGTAGTACTCACGTACGCCAAAAATCCTTCACACCCTTTCCTTAACAGCTTACGAGCCTTCATTACCGATATAAGGTTCGATCGGGTTCTAGGTTTCGTCCCTTGAAAACAACACTCTTCTCCAGATAACAATCTGAAGTGGACTTCTTTCTTAAAACAATCTACATGGGCATTGTATGTAGCTAACCAGTCCATTCCCAAGATTACATCAAATTCTTCGATCTCTAAACTAATGAGATCAACCTCAAGCTCTTTCCCATCCAATTTCAAAGGACACTTCCTATATATAGACGTAATAGGGATCGAATCTTTAGTTAAGGTATCTACCACTAAAGAACTCTCTAACACCTCAGGAATTAAGTTCATTCTCTTAGCTAAGCAAGCATTTATCACAGAATACGTAGCACCAGTATCAATCAAAGCACGAACATTACGGGAGTATAATTGGATTGTACCTGCCATGAGATCATTGGTGGCTCTTTCATCCTTAGCTGTCATGGTAAACACACGTCCACGACCTCCACCGTTTCCCTTGTTATCATCCTTTTCCCCTTGAGCTCTCGCATCTTTCTTAGGTTCCAGGCATTTCCACTACGGATGTCCCACTTTGTCACAGTTAAAGCACTTCTTTTCCTTGTACCAACACTCATCGGTCTTGTGTTTTGCGTCACAAACTTGACATTTCTCATCAGAACCTTTCCCTTTAGTATCACCCTTTTTGCCATCCTTACGGTTTCCATAGCCCTTACTTGGGTACTTACTTGCAGGACCATCCTTTTCGCGATCGTCAGCAGCCTTCCGCTTATTGTTTCCATCGCGGCTCCAGTTTCCCTTAGATCCAGTCGACTCTTTCTCAGAAGACTTCTTTTTCTCTTCCTTCTTACTACAGTAACTGTCCGCTTATGTCTTCACTATTCTTGCTCTGTCCAATACTTGGTCATAGGTTGGTAGCATCAATGGAGTGATTTTATATTGGATCCGGTCGCTCAAACCAGATTCAAACTTTCGGGCTTTCTTCTCTTCATTATCGAAAAATGCTGGGGCAATCCTTGTGTCAACGTCATGAATTCTGCCACTCTGGCATTCCGAACGCTCATCGGGTAATATTTTTCGTTGAACACACGCTTAAACCTATCCCACGTGAATTCACCATCTCCACGCGCAACAGCAGCCCTGTTTTTGGCTTCCCACCACTTCAAGGCTTGCCCTTTCAGCATGAATGTTGCAAACACTACCTTTCTCTCAGGCGTGCAATCCAAGGTTTCAAATATTTTCTCCATATCCTTTACCTAATCCTCGGGCTTTTCCTTATTAGTACCAGAAAACGACTCTGGGTTTCTCTTTTGAAATATCTCCAGCGGATCTCGCAACGGAATTTGCGGAGGTTGTTGTTGTGGCTGGGCTAGAGTCGCCATGACTTGCCCAATTCCAGCCATTGTCTGGTTCAAAGTTTGCAGCAAGTTTGCCATGTTCGGTTCAACTTGCTCATTATTGTTTCTAGCATTATTTCCGGCATTGTTAGCATTCACGTTCCTTCTTATACCCCTTCTCGACATCTGAGTAAGATCATACTCTTATTAGTATCATGGGAAAAACGCTATTACTCACGCCATACAAGCATTGCTACTATGCTTAATACTTTCATATAAAAAGGACGTCCCCAAAAGACGTAACTTTTAAATAAGATCGGTTTACTAGATCTCTGGTCGTTTCAATAGACCAATTCTACTTAAGGAAGTCATTTCACTAGACTTTACTTATTCATCGCAGGTCGATTCACTAGACCTACTTTCATTCACATTTGGCCGTTTCAACAAGCCAATTACTTTTATACTTGACCGTTTCAATAGGTCACTTTATTCTTGTTTTGATCATTTCACTAGACCAAAACTAATTTCACTTGGCCATTTCAGTAAGCCAATTATACTCATGGTCTTTTCACTGGACCAATACTTCCTTATTCTAAATAGCTCACACGCCATAACTTAAGAAGAAAACAATCAACAAAGCCATTTGCTTAAATAAATCATAAACTTTTATTACAAGGATCTTCTTGGAATAAAAGTAAACAAAACAAAATTCTAGTATTTTTCTCTAAACTAGAACTAGCTATCATTACTATGAAATAAAATAGACTCCATGTTTCATTTTTCAATCATGAAACACGTTCCTAGGCCTTCCCCTAGGTATTTCACTTGGCACCTTTGGAGCTTTCTTAGATCCTCTTGGTCTACCTCTGGGCCTACGAACTGGTACCACTTCTAGCTCTAGCTCTTCATCATCATCAAGAATGATTGGGGCGGATTCACTGCCCTCAAGGATAATATCTATTTCCTCGACCTCTTCTTTAGCTACCAAATTATCTTCCTTTGGCGCTTCATTGCCTACGGGGGTTGTTGGTTCTTGACTCCCTAGCTCTTGATTCCTTTAAGTCTTTCAACTCATAGTACCACTGGTACGCCTGTTCTCGGGTTTCATGATAGTACTTTTCATTCTGAGTCATGGTCTCCTTGACTTCTTTTAATTCTTTAAGAGTGTCAATTAATGCTTCTCTGTCTTGCATCCATTTTCCGAGTGTGACTTCCACCTTGGTCTCTTCAGCTTTTAATGCCTTAGTTAATTTCTTAATCTTGAGTGAATATCTCTGAATCACCCTCTTCTTAATTGTTCTGTGCATCAGGTTCATCTTCGGGTTTCTTCTATGTCCGTCCATGACCTACAATTAAGACATAACCATTCTCAGTGTCATATAACTTAAAGATATAAGACCATAATTATCATTTGCATAAGCAACTTAAAAGAATAGCATTCTAGTGTAACCCTTCAAGTTTTACTCCCAAAGTGTTCACTTATACTCCCTCCGTTTCACGTCACTTGAGACTTTTGGTCAACTTAATATTGTTTTGACGAAGACTTTATAGAAAATTTGATGATCTTAATAAAAATTTAAAAAATGTGAATGAGAGCGTTTTTTTATGGTGAATCATTTTATAATTTTTAAATTTTTATTAGGATCATAAATTTTTTTATAAAGTCTTCGTCAAAACGATATTAAGTTAAACAAAAGTCTCAAGTAACATGAAACGGAGGGAGTATTCCTCTACATTCCTTGACAAAAATCTTATCTTAGGTTCTTTCCTAAAATAGCAAGTTTCCATAATTAACTAGTTTGACTTCAAGAAATCTTAGTCTTCCTAAAACGCTCAAATCAAACCTATTCAATATCAGAGTTCCTATCCCCTTTAAGCTCTAATCCCAAAGCTCTGATACCAACTGTAACGACCCAAACTTCCATATAAATATAATAGTCTTTAATTATCCATAAGCTAGGAAATCCCAAACGTCAAACACAATTCGAAATCCAACGTTCAAAAGTAACGGCTAGTATAATCTAACCACAATTAAAAAAAGGGCGGAAGCATAACTGTGTTTCAAACTTAACGGCTAGTACAACCCACTAGCTCTAACATAAAACAAACAATTGTCTTAAAACTATTCATTTAAACCACGGACTGCCCTTCCTTGTGATTAAATCATTCCCTCTACTCTTTACCTAGGGAAATTAATATAAGAAAGGGGTGAGCGAACAATGCTCAGTAAGTTCATACGGGATCTCTCTGGGTACTAAGAAGAGATGACCGAAAGAACGGAGCCAAACAATTATTCCATTGAAAGGCTATACATCAATAACTTTAACTGTAATAATCACGAGATACAGTTATAACATTTAAAAAAGTTGTGGCACTATCACAAGTTCGTCAATTCTAAGTTACAATACACCTTTTCAGGGTGTTAAGCAAATAAGAGACCTTACACCTTTTCAGGGTGCTCCCTTATTAATATTAGATCATGATCATTAAAACTACACCATTAAGTATCACTAAATGTCTAAGTTCTTTTCAATCAAACTAGACAATTTTATTTAGTCCTTTTCAATCCGACTAATACATGCTAAGTCCTTTTCAATCAGACAAAGCTAACTGCACCTGTTCAATTTGATACAGTAATATTCCACATAGTGTTCAAGGTACAAGAACACATAACATTATTTCAATCACTTTAGATACCCATTGAACAATACACATCAAGGGTAAGATCAATTCAAAAGACGTTCAAGTCATACGAGTTCAAATACTACCGGCCACATGGTAGCTAGACTTAGAAAGAATTATGAGGATCCTATTTCAAGGATGATATCTCAAAAGACTTAGGAACGTAATCCCTTACCTTGGCTTGCGTTATCCTCTTTTCAAAACCACGCGCACGTATCTACAATCATGCGGAAATAACTTTCTTTAGACGTAAGTAAACACTATTTTACTTCCGTCCCCATTATACTTTACTTCTCTTATTATTAACCTACAAGTTATTCTCTTTAACTCCTTTTAAGGTTAATACATATTCTAGGGTTTCGCATACCACCCATTTAGAATTACCAAAACACCCATAGGGTTTCATCAATCACTTCTAGGGTTTTACCATCTTTAATTCAATATCAAATTCCCAATATTCAATTACACACACTGTTTTCACCTTTATTAGCACACACAAACACACACAAACACACACAACACACACGGTACACACACATACTGCGTACACATGCGCACCCACACACACACACACTGCCTACACACACACCTCACATACTACACACACACACACTGCACACACCGCGCACACACTTCACGCACTGCGCACGCACACACTGATATTCATATTCAGCTTCTTCTTCCTTAAACCCTAATCAACTCAACCCTAGTTGATTATAATTATTCTTAGGGTTTCTTATAACATTGATTCTCAATGATTAATGGAGAAGAGAAGGTTTAAGGGTTCTAGTTTTTACCTTTGATGAACACGACCTTCTTCTTTCTTTCTCCTCCTCCGAGCTCTCTTTCTCTCTCTCGGTTTCTCCCTTCTTTCTTTCTCTGCGTTACTCCCTCTCTCTCTACCGTTCTCTCACTCTTTCTTTCTTTGCGAATTCTTTTGTTGGTTGGCAATAAAGAGAATTAGGGTTTTCAACTCCTAACCCAAAAAGGATTCCTTCTCCTCTTCAAATAATGACTTGGGCTTTTCTATTTTAACTCAATAACTAAATCCCAATACTTATCATTAATTAGCTTGGACCAATTAATAAATAAAATAGTCTAAAATAAATGAAATAATTAGGGTAGGGGAGGCGGGTATTACATGTACCGTACTAGCTTGCATTCATTATTGAAGGCTCGCTTTCATTATTGAAGGCTCGCTTACAGCCGCATGACTCAAACTTGTATTATTACAAATTACAAATTACAAATTACAAATTACAAATTATAAATTACAAATTACAAATTACAAATTACAAATTACAAATTACAAATTACAAATTACAAATGGATGGACTTTCACGGGGCGGGCATTCCAAATTTTATGCATTTGTAGTAAATGCTGGTTTTGCGTTTGTTAGATTTCTTAATTAAGTTAAAGATATTTTCTTATTTTTGTCATCGTCCATTTGAAGAAGACTAAATCTGAAATGTTAATACAAATACATAAATAAATAAACAGTTGACAGCACCTGACTCAAATAAAATTCAAAAACATCCCTATAAAATAAAGCATTCCATGAGGGCTTAATTAGAAAGATACATACATACACCATGGGTTCATCTACGTATCTCACAAGTACATTTAACTACTTATATTTCTTCATTTCCATTTCTCATCTAAATCTAATCATTTCTACCTCCTCATTATGCCTTGACCATGAGAAATCAGCCCTGTTGCATTTCAAGAAAAACTTCTCTATCAACAACTCTGCTTCAACCGAACACTTTGCTCGTCCGAAAATGGCATCCTGGAAACTAAATGGAAACAACACTGATTGTTGTTTATGGGATGGAGTCGAGTGCAACATGAAAACCGACCGTGTCATCGGTCTCTACCTTAAAAGTAGCTTTACGGTTCCTTAAACTCCACAAACACCCTTTTCAATCTTGTTAATCTTCAAAGCCTCAATCTTGCAGATAATAACTTCAATTACTCTCAAATCCCATCTGCCATTTCTCGACTTCAGAAATTATCATCACTTAACCTCTCTTCCGTTCTGTTTTCCGGTCAAATCCCATCTCAAATCTTTCAATTGGTCAACTTGATTTCCCTTGATCTTGAAAAAAATCTTGACCCTTTCTCTTTTGAACCTCTTTTAAGACTTGACAGAAAACCGGGTCTACCCGGTTTTGCTCATAACTTAACCAACTTGAAACAACTTTACTTCAGAAATGTTTACATGAATTCATCCGTACCTGCGATTTTTGCGAATATGACTTCTTTTACTGTTCTTAGTTTACATGATTGTGGGTTGTATGGTGAATTCCCAAACAAGATATCTCGTCCCACGCTTACGGATAGTTTGGTTGTTTTCGAATAACAATCTAACAGGTTCTTTACCTGAGTTTCATCAAACAAGTTCCATTACAAACTTGCACGTTGCTGACATGAGTTTCTATGGCCCGATACCAGATTCAATAGGTAACCTGACCAAGGTTCTAAAAAACGCTAGGCGGTTGCTAGGCGCCGCAGGAGAGCCTAGTGCCTAGGTGAGGCCTAGGCGGGATCTAGGTGGGGCCGAGGATTCAGAAATAACTATAATATCCTAGACATGACTTAGGAGTTTCATGAACTCCTAGCGCCTAGGCGGCCTAGAGTATGGGCGTCTTTTAGAATATTTAACTTGACATGACAGAGCTCACTATGTTAGCATTCTCTTTCATTCATCTTCAAGGAGGGAGTCTTGTTTGGCTTAGTAAGTTAACTAAACTCAATCTGCTGTTACTTTATGCTATCGATCTACAAGGTCATATCCCTTCCTATATAGCCAATCTCACCGAATAAGAGAATTTAAAACTTTCCGCAAATCATTTTGTAGGTTTTTTACCGCCTTGGCTCATGAAATGGACCAAATTAGATTCATTAGACCTTTCCCATAACCAATTCCAAGGCTCAATTCCCGTTTCATTTTCTCATCTTAAAAATTTGGAAATTCTGAGTCTTACTCGCAATAAATTGAGTGGCACGGTGGAGGCAAACATTTTCTTTATCCTGAAAAATGATAAATGACAATTTTATAGTCATTTATAGTATAATTTGCTTATCATTTTATCTCCAATCCTAGCTTTATTTAGTACATTTAGTTCATTTTGACATTTATTATGCGTGATGCTTGGTAGTAAAATGTTGTTTTGAACATATTTTAAGTGCATTCTTGGAGTAAAAATGGCATTGGACATGACTTGGGAGAAGGATGAAATACATGAGAGCTTGGAAAGACATTTAGCAAGAGAAGAAAGCAAGCTGCAAAGCAGCCAGAATCAATGGTCCGGTCGGACCTCTTCCAACACCCGACCGGACCTAATCAAGAAAGAAAGATTAAGTATTCCAAAGACATGGTCCAACCGGACCCTACTCTATACCCGGTCTGACCCCATCCATTGGTCCGGTCGGACCTCCCTTAATACCCGGCTGGACCCTTTGTGTTTTCACAATTCTGGAGCCCTGGTCTGGTCGGACCCTACTCTATACCTGGCCGGACCTCACCTATGGCTGTTCTGAAGCAATGCCTTCCAAAAGGCACCTTTTGGGCTGAATTCCAGGAAAATGCATATCTTTTGGCCCCAAGGCCTATTTAAGAAGGCATTTTCAACATTGTAAAGTATCCAAAAATTTATTGTAATAATACTCTAGCAAATTTACATTCTCTTAACATCATTGTTCTCCATATTGTAAGATCAATTGGTGTTCTTGAGTAAAAATTCTGAAGTGAAGAAATAAAGTATTTGAGGTTTCCTTTCATTCCTTGTTCTTTCTACAATCGCTGTGAATAAGTATTTTTCTTCTCTATTCTATTTTATGTCTTATTTACAATTAATCTTTGTAGTTTTAATGATGGCTTGTGAGTAATCTCCCATATTCTTGGGATTGGAAATTCAACCTCATGTGTTCATCTTTATTCATGCTTTCTTTTCTTCTCTTCATCTTAAAAAAATTTCTTCATATCATAACTAAACACCTACGACCATGATGACGTCCTTGTTTGTATGAATTCTAGTTAGTCGAGAGAAGGACCTGTTGGTGTGTATGCCCTAGGCACGTTATTTGAACGATTAATGTTATCATTTGCTTTATGCTTTAATAAAGATATTGAATGTTTGATTATTATATCTTTTGCATGTTTATTATAATAATCTCCGTTCCTGATAATTATGATTAATTATTAGTATAAGTTTAATAGATAATCATATGATGATTATGTGTATAGAATACTATTAGACTTATGTGTTTTTGTTGGAGAACAAATACTGGGCTGACCCCTATGATATTTATGTCATGGTCACAATTTCATAATTAAGTCTCATATAGTTATATCACTGGAATCTCTAGACCTGAGGTTATTACAGTCTTCCACATAATGAACATTACGTTTGACATATTCAAACGTTACCCTTAACCAGGTATCTATAAAGAATATAATTGGTGTAATCGGAATCATGTAGGGAAAGATAATAAGCCAAGAAGGATTTTGTTCCTCGTTATGAGAGATGTCAAGCTTTGGCCACTTGATGAATGGTATTTATGAAATGCATGGCCATGCTCAAATGAATTGATTGGATCAATGTCATTTGTATTATCAATACATTCGGGATCGAGAAATCATTGAACAAGGTAAGTTGACCATTGACCATGACTTACATTCAATAGACATTGTGTAACAAAGAGATTGTGTTATGTTTTATTTAGGAAACTTTGGATTTCAAAGTTATACTAATTGGGTAGTCATAATGGCTTGCTAGAGTCCGCTTATGACTTACGAGGTCTGAATGGTTCAGACGCGTTGCCAACTTAGTATAATCCTATTGGGTCACACATGCAGAATGAATAATTAAAAGGAGCGAAAAACGAGGAAACTGGAAGGTGGAGCCGTACGGCTCCATAGGAGCCATATGGCTGGCTATGAGCTGTACGCCCCCCCCCCCCCCGCACTGCAGTTTATGTTTTGTCTTTTATTGTTAGACAAGAAGACCTAAGTCCTAAAGGGTTTTGGAGACCTCTTGTATATAATGTGGACAACCGGGAATTGTTCCCATAACATTGATTTTGGAAATCACGAACTATTTCTTGGAGAGAGAGAATACACATAATATACTTGGGTTATTAAGTTTTATTATTCCCGATTATCAAACTTTAATAATCGTTAGGAGCAATTGAAGAATTGTTCTTCACCATAGTTTATCAATCCTAAGGACCTAGCAGTCAAGTTCAAGAATCGTTCTTGAAACCGTTCGAAGTGTGGATCACCGGTAGAGGGTGCTCATCTTAGCATCTTAATCCAAGTTTTCGCATCTCGATCTACAAGGTTTAGTTTCTTTCATCTTCATATTATGAATTATTGAACATAACGGATCTAGGCTTTTGGGGTTTTCATGTTGTTCTTCCGCTGCGCATGATTGCACAAAACCCAACAGTGATATCAGAGCCCCATTGATGATCAATAATTCTTATATTATCATGATATAATTATTTAATGCGATTGTTTAATTGATATGATCATGATAAGATGAATTTATGTGATGGAATTTTATATGAGATATAAAATATGCATGCTAGTTTATGATGTGATTATGTGATTGTAATATTAATTTTATTCATATGTATGATCACATGTTTAGATTATCATGTTATAATTAGATTATATTTATTGATGATCTTGATCTAATTTGTATATGGAATAAATTGGTTATTGATTATATGAATTAGATGGGTTAAAATTCGTAATCTGTATTTTCGTGTTTCTGTAATCTGATTATGTATAAACACGATGTTGGGATTGATCGAATTTCTTAAAAACTGGAAATATGGAAAAATGGCGGCTGGCTAAGGGGCATACGGCTCATCCACCGCCGTACAGCTCCAGCCCCAATTTCCAGGAGCTTGTTCTGTTTTCTGGTGTCCAGATTGTTCTGTAAATTGTTTACATAATTTGAATCTGGAAACAGAAACTGCTTTCAGACGGATGGTTTTCGAAATCGTGTTTCCTGAAACAGTTTTCTGTTGAAGAATTCAGAATGATTGCAGAAATCAGAGTTCTAAAGAGTTTAGAATTGCTGTAATATGTGAGATTAAGAGACAATGAAAGGGTCTTGAAATAAGTGACCAATCTATATGGGAATGTGGATGCCTTTTGGCTTAGTTTCGACCGTATAGAGAAGTTACTTGGTTTCTTGATCTTAGTATGTGGATGCCTTTTGGCTTAGTTTCGGCCGTACGGTTTGTGCTCTCAGTTTCAAGATGCTCTGCGGATTCAGTTTCAGACTTTAATCCTATAACTAGCACAACTAAGTCACATAAAATTTATTTGGTTAATTGATTAACTTTATGTGTATGAACCTTCTTGAAAACTTAAGTCATATGCAAATTCATGATTAAAACACTTGTAAGTACATGGATAGTTTTATGTGGGCTATGCCAAAGTGCGGTGCATTAATTCTATTCATCTATGAGCAAGATGAGGAAACAGTGATTCCAATACGTTTAAAATGGTCTAACTTAATTAGGCTATCAAAACAGTTTTGGGCCTAAGGCATAGATGAGATTAAAACATGTTAGACATATGATGCCTAAAATCTCATAAAAGATCTAAGAGTCATATTTGATATGATTGACAAGGAGTTTTCTACTAAATAACTTATTTTGAGCAGTCGTGCCAAAGCCGACTCAAAGTTAAGTGAAATATGGATCTTAGCCCATTTAAATTATATGATACATCAGATGTATATGAAAGTTATATAATTTAGTGGGAGTATTTGTGAAATACTGAATTAATAATATCTTTAATTAAGTTGGTACTTATGTATGATTACATTGTTTGCATAATTGTAGATAATGGCACAAAACACACAATCTCTGTCATTGCGATCTATCCTTGTGAAATACTGAATTAATAATATCTTTAATTAAGCAGTACATTCTTGATGAACCCATTCCTGAAGAGGAACCTACTGCCAATGCCCCTAGGGCTGAGAAGGATGCTTACAAGAAACACAAAAGTGATTCTCGTGAGGTCGGCTGTCTCATGCTTGCTGCCATGTGTTCCGAGCTTTAGAAGACTCTTGAACACTTAGAAGCCTATGATATAGGCACTCAGTTGAAAGATATGTTTCAAGAGAAAGCAAGGCAAGAAAGGTTCGATACCATGGATGCTCTGATCTCATGCAAGATGAGTGAATGATAGTCGGTGGGTCCTCATGTTTTGAAGATGAAGGCCCATTTTGAGAATCTAGAGAGACTTGGGCATCCCATCTCTGTTGAGTTGGCTACTGAATTTATTTTGAATTCATTACCTAAAAGCTATAATTAGTTCGTCATGAACTATAATATGCATGGTATGGATAAGTCTCTGTATGAGTTACATGAGATGCTAAAGACAGCAAAAAAGAAAATCATTAAGGAAGCCTCTCCTGTGCTAGTGGTTTCAAAAGAAGCAAAGGGCTCTAAATCCAAATGAAAGGGTAAGGAAAAAGTTGTCAAATCTAAAATAAGCAAGGCAAATGTTGCCAATGCTGCGGTGGCTAAACCAAACTCCCAAAAGGATGCAATCTGTTTCCACTGCAATGATATTGGTCATTGGAAATGCAATTGCAAGTCTTACATGGAAGAAAAGAAGAAGAAGAAGAAGAAGGGCAATGCGATTGCATCTACTTTAGGTATCTATGTTATAGATATACTCCTCTCTATTTCTAGTTCCTGGGTATTAGATACCGGATGTGGATCTCACATTTATTTAAATGTGCAGGCACTAAGGAATAGGAGGCTACTCAAAGATGGCGAGGTTGACCTACGCGTGGGGAATGGAGCAAGAGTTGCTGCATTAGCCGTAGGAACCTATGATGTCATTTTACTTAGTGTTTTAATTCTTGTTTTGAACAATTGTTACTACGTTTCAGATATGAGTAGAAATATTATTTCAATTTCTTGTTTGGATAATGAAGGTTTTAAGTTTCTTATTGATAATAAGAAGTTTTCTATTTATTTAAATGATATGCTTTATTGTACTGCATATTCATTTAATGGCCTTTATGTCTTTGATGTTGAGAATAGAAATATTGATGTTATCTATAATGTAAATAAGAAATCCAAATCTAATGATGTAAATCACACTTATTTGTGGAATTGTTGTCTTGGTCATATTAATGAGAAACGTATCTCAAAACTTCATGGGGACGGACTTTTAGATTCACATGATTTTGAATCATATGAAACTTGTGAGTCTTGTTTACTTGGAAAGATGACTAAGACACCTTTTACTAAGAGTAGAGAAAGGGCTAGTGACTTATTGAGACTCATACATACTGATGTGTGTGGACCATTAAGCAGCATGCTAGGGGAGGATATCAATACTTCATAACATTCACTGATGATTTTAGTAGATATGGCTATGTCTACTTGATGAAAAATAAAAGTGGATCTTTTGAGATATTTAGAATATTTCAAAATGAAGTACAAAATCAACTTGGCAAAACTATTAAAGCACTTCGATCAGATCATGGTGGAGAATATTTAAGCCAAGAATTTGATAATAATCTTAAAGATTGTGGAATTGTTTCACATTAACTCCACCTAGAACACCACAATGGAATGGTGTGTCTGAGCGGAGAAATAGGACTTTATTGGATATGGTCCACTCCATGATGAGTCAAGTTGATCTTCCTTTATCCTTTTGGGGACATGCACTAGAAACTACTGCTCTTACACTAAATAGAGTTCCAACTAAATCGGTTCAAAAGACTCCATATGAGATGTGGATTGGAAGAAAACCTAGTTTATATTTCATGAGGATTTGGGGTTGTGAGACTTATGTTAAGAGACTTGTCTCTGACAAACTTGCACTAAAATCTGACAAATGTATTTTCGTAGATTACCCTAAGGAAACTAAGGGATATTACTTATACAACCGCGCGGAAAACAAAGTGTTTATTGCCCATCATGGTACCTTTCTAGAGAAAGAGTTTCTCTCCAAAGGAATTAGTGGGAGAAAATTAATCTCGAAGAGGTTCGAGAATCTGAAAATAACATGGAATCGATAGTTGGATCTGAACAAGTTTTACAAGGAGTTGTGGAACCTATTCAGAATACTCAAGTTCCTCGCATAACTGGCAGGGTGTGATCCGAACCTGAGAGATATGGATTTCTCATGACGGATAGCAATGAAGTAGAAGTCATTGATAATGATGAACCTACTTCCAATTATTGTTTGTGGATCCATTTTATGAATTAGAGAGATATTCAAAAGGTAGAGCAACCTTAGAGAAGTGTATAGGAAATGGGGAAAGACTTTTATTAATAACTAGAATTCAAATCAGACTCGATAGTTTAGTTGACACAGACTAGAGAAGGGGAGAGATGGACTAGAATGACAGAACGACTCTTCGAGTTCATACTAGGAAATTAAACCTATTCTAATTCTAGGGAGAAAGGGGAAGGATAGTTGTAGCCCCAAAGTGGTAAGGCTTCGTCTTCTTCAATATGGTTTGTTAGGAAGCGGGTTGGTGAGGACATTTGCCACTTCAAGTTCCTTGTTGTCGATGAGATATTGGATCACATCCTTCAAATGGTGACAAGGGTCAGTGTCATGGCCGGTGGCTCTATGGAACTTGCAGAAGAGATGATGAGCATGATTAGGAGGGAATTCCCTTGGCGTAGTAGGAGGATTTCTTGGTGTGATCTTTCCGGCTTCCATTAGTATGTCAAAGAGTTCCCCTTGGATGATCCCTTCTAGCTTGTCATAGCGCCTTTCCTTCTTATCTCTTTTGGGAGGGGGGACAACGGAGTAGTTTCCTTTTCCTCGGTTGTTGAAATCTATAGCATTGACGGAGGCTTCTTTGTTGGATGAACCTTTGTGTTCGTATCGATAACTACTACTCTTTCTTTTAGACTTGAGGAGGTCATCAATCCTTATTCCGAATTTGTGGAGCTCAATGAAGCTAGGAAAGTAATTACAGGCAAGCTTATCTTGAAATTCCTTACAGAGACATTGGAGGAAGATGTGGATTTGTTCTTTAAGACTAGGTCTTTCAACAATTTCTGTGAGTTTGAGCCTCCACTTTCTAGCAAATTCAGCAAAAGACTCATTTGGTTGTTGCTTGGTTTGCTCAAGATCCCTCCTAGTAGGGCGGTATGTAGAGTTGTCCTCAAACTGTTTTTGGAACACTCAACATGCTTTTGACCAATCGAGCCTAGTGGATATCAGAAGTGACATGTACCAATATCTTGCAGCACCCTCCAAGGTTTGAGGAAAAGATTGGGCTAAAATGTTGTCATCAACACCCATTGGTAACATGGCCCAAGTATAGGTTTTAACATGAGCTCAAGGACAAGTGGTTCCATTGAACTTTGCCATATCGGGGGTCTTATACTTGTGTGGAAGCTTGGTGATAGATTGTCGAAGAGAATCTAGATCAAAAGGAGTGAACGATCCCTTTGGAGTGTCAAGTGAGGCAAGCTTCTTTTCAAGGTAATTCATGGTCACAGGAGCATCAACCTTTTTGTTGTCACCACTACCTTCTTTCTTTGACTTGGTAGTCTTAGAGACATGTTCCTAGTCATCGGAGGAGGAAGAGGAGGAAGAAGAGTCGGACTCATAGTGCTTCTTCTTAGACTTCTTGTCTTTCTTTCTAGAGGATGCCTCGTCTTCGGAGGAGGCAGGGGATTAATAATCCTTCTTCTTTTGTTTCTTAGCTTTCTTGACTTTCAATACATGGAGCTCGGCAACTAAGGCATCTATGTGAGCTTGCTTCTTATCTAGTTGCTTGGCGGCTTTTAAGATTTCAGCCTTGGCCTCATTGAGATTTTCATATCAAGAAGCGATGTCCGCTCCTGATTCAGATAAATGGATTGGAGCCATGGAATCTGAAATCAAGTTCATGTATGATAATCAAGTTTGGAACTTGATAGATGCACCCGAAGGTGTAAAAACCATAGGATGCAAATGAGTTTTCAAAAAGAAAACTGACATGGATGGAAAGGTGCATACTTATAAAGCTAGACTTGTAGCGAAAGGCTATTGGCAGATTCATGGTATTAACTATGATAAAACCTTTTCCCCATAGCAATGATTAAGTCTATAAGAATTTTAATTTCCATAGCCGCATATTTTGACTATGAGATATGAAAAATGGATGTCAAAACAGTGTTCCTTAATGGGAACTTGCTTGAGTATGTGTATATGACACAACCTGAAGGTTTTGTAAGTCCAGAAAATTCTAACAAAGTATGCAAGTTGCAAAGATCCATTTATGGATTGAAGCAATCCTCTAGGAGTTGGAATCTTCGATTTGATGAATCAGTCAAAGAGTTTGGCTTCATAAAAAATGAAGATGAACCTTATGTATATAAGAAGATTAGTGGGAGCATAGTATTATTTTTAGTGTTGTATGTTGATGACATATTGCTCATTGGAAATGACATTCCTGCACTTTAGTCTGTAAAGACTTGGTTAGGAAAGTGTTTCTCAATGAAAGATATGGGAGAAGCCACCTACATCCTTGGCATAAATATCTATCGTGATAAATCTAAGAATTTGATTGGTTTAAGTCAAAGTACTTATATTGACAAAGTTCTTAAGAGATTCCGCATGGAAAATCTAAGAGAGGAAATTTGCCAGTTGAACATGGCATAACTCTTAGCAAGCATCAGTGTCCTAATACAACTGATGAGCGTGAGAGAATGAATGGAATCCCATATGCTTCTGCAATTGGATCCATCATGTATGCCATGATATGTACTAGACCCAATGTCTCTTATGCTTTGAGCATGGTGAGTAGATACCAATTGGATCCTGGTGAGAGTCACTAGATTGCTGTCAAGACGATTCTTAAGTACTTGCGAAGGACTAAAGACTCCTTGGTATATGGAGGTATGGAAGATGATCTCGTTGTAAATGGTTACACGGATGCAAGTTTCCAAACCGACAAGGATGATTCTAGATCACAATCTGGTTTTGTGTTTATGCTTAATGGTGGTGCTGTAAGCTGGAAGAATTCTAAGCAAAGTACCGTAACTGATTCTACAACTGAAACTGAGTATATAGCTGCATCCGATGCTGCTAAAAAGGCTGTTTGGATTAAGAAGTTCATTGGTGAACTAGAGGTGGTTCCTAGAATTGCTAATCCAATAGACCTTTATTGTGATAATAATGGTGCTATTGCTCAAACAAAGGAACCTAGATCGCATCAGAAATCCAAACACATACTTAGGCATTTTCATATCATTCGAGAAATCGTTGATAGGGGAGACGTGAATATATGCAGAGTACCAACTGAAGATAACATTGCTAACCCATTGACAAAGGGTCTTCCGCAAGCGAATCATGATGGTCATGTTAGGTCTATGGGTATTCGATACATTAATTAGGCCTAGTGAAAGTGAAATATTGTTGGTGTGTATGCCCTAGGCACGTTATTTGAACGATTAATGTTATCATTTTCTTTATGCTTTAATAAAGATATTGAATGTTTGATTATTATATCTTTTGTATGTTTATTAAAATAAACTCCGTCCCTGATAATTATGATTAATTTTTAGTATAAGTTTAATAGATAATCATATGATGATTATGTGTATGGGATACAACTAGACTTATGGGTATTTGTTGGAGAACAAAAACTGGACTGACCCCTATGAGATTTATGTCATGGTCACAATGTCATAATTAAGTCTCATATAGTTATATCACTGGAATCTCTAGACCTGAGGTTATTACAGTCTTCCACATAATGAACATTACGTTTGACATATTCAAACGTTACCCTTAACCGGGTAGCTATATAGAATATGATAGGCGTAATCGGAATCATGTAGGGAAAGGTAATAAGCCAAGAAGGAATTTGTTCCTCGTTATGAGAGATGTCAAGCTTTGGCCACTCGATGAATGGTATTGATGAAATGCATTGCCATGCTCAAATGAATTGATTTGATCAATGTCATTTGTATTATCAATACATTCGGGATCGAGAAAGCATTGAACAAGGTAAGTTGACCATTGACCATGGCTTACGTTCAATAGACATCGTGTAACAAAGAGATTGTGTTATGTTCTATTTAGGAAACTTTAGATTTCAAAGTTATACTAATTAGGTAGTCGTAATGGCTTGCTAGAGTCTGCTTATGACTTACGAGGTTTGAATGGTTCAGACTCGTTGCCAACTTAGTATAATCCTATTGGGTCACACACGCAGAACGGATAATTAAAAAGAGTGAAAAACAAGGAAACTTGAAGGGGGAGTCGTACAGTTCCATAGGAGCCATACGGCTGGCTATGAGCCGTACGGCGGTCCCCCCGCACTGCAGTTTATTTTTGGTCTTTTTTTTGGACAAGAAGACCTAAGTCCTAAAGGGTTTTGTAGACCTCTTGTATATAATGTGGACAACCGGGAATTGTTCCCATAACATTGATTTTGGAAATCACAAACTATTTCTTGGAGAGAGAGAGAGAGAATACACATAATATACTTGTGTTATTAAGTTTGATTATTCCTAATTATCAAACTTTAATAATCGTTTGGAGGAATTGAAGAATCTTTCTTCACCATAGTTTTTCAATCCGAAGGACCTAGTAGTCAAGTTCAAGCATCGTTCTTGAAACCGTTCGAAGTGTGGATCACCTGTAGAGGGTGCTCACCTTATCATCTTAATCCAAGTTTTCGCATCTCGATCTACAAGGGTTAGTTTCTTTCATCTTCATATTATGAATTATTGAACATAACGGATCTAGGCTTTTGGGTTTTTCATGTTGTTCTTCCGCTGCGCATGATTGTACAAAACCCAACAGGACCTAGCGGTGAATCTCAACTAGCAGAACCATTTGAAGTAACTGGGTTTCTATTAATCACGAGAGTAGATTAATGGACTAGGGATGTTCCTTGAGTGTAAAGTACGTGGATTTTCATGAACTTAAATGGTTTTTACTAATGAACGGAACCATCAAGAGAAAGGCCGTGTTAGTATTAAAATACGCGTGTTTTAAGCCTTGGTCATAAGAAGTTGACACAACCTAGCGTATCATCCTTGATTTTAAAATGAAACTTTAATCTATAGAGCATGAATATATGATAAATGCATGTTGTTTGAATTCCATTCCCAATAATTTCTTCATCATATGAGTTATAATCTAAATTTAGAGTAATTTGCAATCCTTTATAGATAAGTGACAAACAAATTATACCCCCCAATCATTTCATTTTACTATTTTCCCATTAAAAGCAAATATTTTCATAAGTAACATTGTCTCTGTGGGATCGACCCGTACTTGCACATTACTATATTACAACAACCCGTGAACTTGTGGTTTTATAAACTAAGCCGCTATATTTTGGCTTAACAAGTTTTTGGCACCATTGCCGGGGACAACGGTTTATTTTTTTGAATTTTTGCTTTATATTTTCTGTTTTCATTATATTCATTTAAACATCTCTTCCGAAGGTTTGTTGTCTTCTTCATTAGGTACTCTCAAAGTTTATGAAAAGAACCCGGACCTTCCTTGAAGAATTCGATCCGGAACCTGAAACAACCTTTCATGAAAGGTTAAGAAGATTAAGGGAACTACTTGAAAGAGAGATGGCACAAAACGGAGAAGGAGAACCCGCTACACCACCACCTAGAACCCCACCGGGTTCTAGGACACCAATAGTTGTGCCTAATGCCGATGCGTACAACTTTGAAATTAAGCCACAACTCTTATATATGGTTTTAAATAACCAATTCAGCGGCTCGGCTTTTGAAGACCCTCACCTCCACATTCAAACATTCTTGGAGTATTATGGCACCACAAGAATCCTAGGTGTCACACCAGAGGCTATATGAATGCACCTTTTCCCCTTCTCACTTAAGGATAAGGCAAAAAAATGGTTGAACTCGGTCCCCCATAACCCTTTAACAACATGGGACCAAGTTCAAGAGGCGTTCCTTGGACGTTTCTTCCCACCATCCAAGACTGCTCAAATCCGTACTAAAATAATAAACTTTAGTCAAAACGGAAATGAGTCACTCTATAATGCTTGGGAGAGATATAAGGAACTCCTAAGGATGTGCCCACACCACGGGTTCGAGAAGTGGTTGATAGTGCACACCTTCTACATTGGTCTCACATTCAAGACAAGAGAGACTATAGATGCCGCCGCGGGAGGAGCACTCATGAACAAGGCGGTGGATGAGGCTTATGATCTAATCGAGAACATCGCTTTGAACCATTACCAATGGTCAAATGAAAGGGAGCGACCGCAAGGGACTCCAGGTAAGTACAATGTTTATGCCGTTACTCTCCTTTCATCTAAAGTTGACATGCTCCTTAAGAAATTTGAAACTCTTAATGTAAATTTCGTGGCCAACGTGAACGTTATTTGTGAACTATGTGGGTCTAACTCACATAGTACTGAGAGTTATGAATTGCTTGGTATTTGCGCGCGAGGTTTTGCTTTGAGGCACGTTTTCGTCCTTCGATTTACCTTCTTGTTGATTCGAGAGTCGCCACCATGTTATTGTCGGAACACGGACCGAGATGTCTGGATTCGGGGGTTAAGTTATGAATTGGGAAGGTCAAGGAGCACCCAATTCACCCAATCTAGGATTAGTCTTGCTAAGAAATTATCATCATCGTTTCAAAATCATGCATTCATGTACCAAAAGAGAAAAACAAACAAATAAATAATTGCTTATTTATTTGGGATGTCGGATCATATGCTTTGAGACCATCTCCATGGTTTGGAGAGGCTCTAGGCTGATCCTTTGATGGAATCACACTACTTCAAAGCAAAGAAGGAGATGAGAAGATAGAAAGCAAGGATTTTACCAAAGCGTTTTCTTCAAGAATCCTATGGATGGCCTTGACTAAAGGCCTTTGATCTTCCAAATTTCGTGGGTATGGGAGAGAGACTGATTATGAGAGCTTTTTGGTGGTTTAACGGCCTTGGGGCTGTCTAGAAATTCTCCTCCTTCTCTTAGAGTGAAAGAAACCCTTTATTTATAGGTTTTTGGTGACCTAGGGTTTTAGTTGGAGAGTTGTTTATGGTTGGGAATCAAAGACTTAATTCTCAAGAGGTTATTTTAGGACTCTAGGATCGGCCATGGGATTTTCCCCAGATTGCATGAGTGTTTGCCAAAAAAAGGGGTTAAGATCAACAAGGAAACTTACCAAAAACCGACTGTCGAGGGGGATACCTCGTACGAGACATCAATGTCTCGTACGAGGCATCTAAGTGCTGGAATCACTTTTTTGCCCTCTGCGATAGTTTTAATGTTCAGTTTGGCCCCTAACTAACGGAGTCAGTAAGAAACTTAACGAAACATGTCCAACTTAACGAGTTTTGACCCAAATCAAAGGCGAGACACAGAAAAAGTGTGATTATAAATGAACATCCAAAATGGGGTGTCTACAGAGCCCCTCGGCGACGATAGTTATGGATGAAGTACCGTCGTCGATAGAAAAGACGCCATTTTGAACTAGGGGTATGGTCGTGCTAAAAAGCTGCCTACGTATTCCTCAGAAGGAAATCAGACCAAACGTAGTTCGACTCTAAAAATACGCAAAAACTGAGGTTTAAGGTATTTTGAAAATCATTTTCGAAAATAATACTTGCGATAAGTAAAGCTTAGAGTTTGGAGAGTACCCATACTGAGGAATCAATCTTTTTGACCCAATTCTGAATATACTCCTTTTTGCTGATGACGAACCGTCTCCAGTTGCAATCCATACTGAGGAATCAATCTCTTTGACCCAATTCTGAACATGCCCTTTTGTTGATGACGAACCGTCTTCAATTTTGGAGACGCCGGTTACCCGGACCTTGCTTCTCCTTCCAACGAGTTTGCCCCTTACGTGGAAAATGTGAATCCTATGCCATTAACTTACGTCTTGATGACAATTATGGGACTCTGGGTTTGGAGATGCCAATTACTCGGACCTCGCTTCTCCTTCTGACGCGACTGCCTTTCTTCCAGGAAAGTGAATCCAATGCTATTAACTTACGTCTTAATGACAATTATGGGACTCTAAATGGTGGGATCCTGTGTTGTTAACTTACGTCTTGACTGTCGCGCCCCAGACCCATGGTCCTACTTGGCCCCACACTCGGGACACGATTGGAAGACGTCATAAAATACTTTTAGAATTTTTTTCGAAATATACTCTCATAAAGTTTAACAAAATCCACACTCGAAGTTCAAAGACTTCCATTTAACTTTCAAACAAACTGTACAAACAACTTTCACAAACGAAAGTACGTAGCCCGAAGGCTTACAAACTCTTATACAAATGTACAATTACCACACTTTAACAAAACAGGTGATACACGGATACAGTCTCGGGTACACTACCCCAAAGGTTATACATTTATATAACACAACCTTTAAACCACACTTACTTTCGAAAATGGCTTATCAACCCGACGTCCTCCCTTGTGAAGTGACCTATCCCCTGGACTCGCCTTTATCTAAAACAGTAAACAAATAAGGGGTGAGAATGAATCTCAGTAAGCTACTAAAATGCAACTACGTTACATGCTGAAATGATACTCGTAATTGAACAATGTCAATAAACATTCATTTAGCACATAACATGAGAGGCGAAGCCAACTCATCATACCACACATAAGGCGGAAATAAACACTTATAAGTGGATACTGAGCCAAGGTTCTCGAATCAAACATATAACCATCTGAGAGGTATCAACTGAGCAGCATCAAAGAGCTGAAGCCGGGATCCCGAAAACCAAACCATAACCATAAGAACCAAAGTAACAACGGGGGGAATATGACACAAAGTCATAACCCAAATGCTCACCCAAGGGAGCGATTCATCCCATCCAAGGCCAATCTGGACTGGGGACAACAGAAAAGGCAACAGTGGAAAACCTTATAGTGAACTTGGCTCGTGTGCCACTATAATTCTCCCACTACCTGACTCAAGGTACCAATAGAAAACCTTATAGTGAACTTAACTTACGCCACTATAATTCTCCCACTGCCTGACTCCACAACAAGTACCAGCTGGACTTTAAACACGAGCATAGTAATGAATACTTGCTTAAACAACAACCGGGGGCAATGATTCCAAAGTAGGGAACCAAGCCAAACACATCACAAATACGAACCAATCCAAATCACATCAAAAGATGTTCAACAATATCCAGTTAATATTCAGTCAAATTCCACAACACTCATGTTCACAACGGAACCGATTTCAAATACTAGGGTGTTCCACAACAACCCTCTAGGTACTCTAGGATATTACCTAAGACCTAGACCAAGATTGAACTCTAAATCACTTGGATTAAAACAACTCAACTTTTCAGCAGCCCTGGGCGGTCGCCCACACCAGACTGTGCGGCCGCCCAAAATGCCCTGTTCCAAGACAAAGACCTTCCAGATAAGTGTACGGCCGCACGCCCTATTTGGGCGGCCGCCCAACACACCCGCCAGGCCCAAAACTTGCTAATTTTACTCCCTTCGTTTCACCGTCCCAAAAGTATTAACACACTTATACTTCTTACATAAACCTTAGCCAAAAGAACCCAAGAAACACTCTTATACTTTCCTTACCATTTCAAAACCAACTTTCCAAATACTCCCTTTGTCCCAAAATTACAAGTATCACAAAACTTATTCAAAACATAATTTCACAACACATATAGCACATATAACATATTTATGACCATTTTAACATTTAAAGGGGAATTAGTAACTTACCTATTCCAGGAAAAGTATAAATGAAATATATTTTGATCAGGTAGAAATGGCCTACTCAACGCCCTAATCATTTTAATATAATTAGATTTTAAAACGGAGTAGTAAATAAAAAGATAGAAATTAAAATGATAAGGAACTCACCTCTTCTTCTTCCTCAACCTGGGAAAATCAATTTGGGAATATGTATGTATAACGCAGAGAGGGGGGAGAATGGAGAGATAAGCTTATAAAGATTTTTTATAAAATTTTCACTTTGATCCCTCTACTTTCAAGTTGAACAATTAAGCCCCTATAGTTATATTTTCACAAAGGACCATATAGTTTCAACTACTCCCTTTAACTCCTTTTACCATTATTACTACTAACTAAGTAAATAACACAATTAATCAAGTAAGATACGCAAGTCATAAAATATGATGCAACACATAAAATGCCCACATAAGTTCAATTTAAAATCCCCAAAAATATAAAATAAATAGGGACGAGTTTTGGGGTCATTACATTGACAACAGTCATGGGATACCTGGTTTTGGAGACGCCAATTACTCGGACCTTGCTTCTCCTTCCAACGAGGATGCCTTATTCACCGGAAAAGTGAATCCTATGCCATTAACATACGTCTCGATGGCAATTATTGGATTCTAAATGGTGGGATCCTATGTTATTAACTTACGTCTTGATAATAGTCGTAGGATACCCGGTCGTAAATCCTGTGCCATTAACTTACGTCTTGATGACAGTCGTGGGATTTAAAGTTTGCTGATGCAGATTTCGTTGCTCACCCATGATCTTGGATGTGCGGTGAGGATAAATTCGTACTGAGAAACAACTTTGCTTATTCCAATTCTGAAAATATCCATTTGTTGACGACTCAATGTTCCATCTTGAACCGGGTTCAGATTCGACCTCTTGGTCTAAAACAGGGCTTTTTCTGACCTTTCTGTTAAAAAGCAGGGCTTTTCTGGAATTTCCTGAGAAAACGTGATTTTCTGGAGATTTTATGGGGATGCCTCGTACGAGGGATGGATACCTCGTACGAGCTATTCCTGTTTTTTTCGCAATATCAGGCGCTGAAAGTGGATTTTGAATCACTTTTCTCATTCTGTTTTCGGGAGCTTTCAACCCTAGGCGATTTTCTCACTCAAAAATCTTTGTTTTCACCAAGTTCTAGTGATCCCTAACCCTTTCAAATGGCCGGTGTGCATCGTTCCCACAAAGAGCACCTCTTTGGTAGGCATATGAAGGGTAAAGTGTGGGCGACGGATGATTTGTGCCCGTTCCCGGAGGACCACGTTTCTCATGCCGTTCGGACTAGGCGAGTAAGGATCTCTTCCTCTGATTGAGTTTCCATGTCAATTTTGTTGTTGCATGTCTCAATTTAGTGTTCTAGCAATTCGACTTTCGCTAATTTTTGCCTAGAATTATCGCTGCTAGGGTTTATCATGCATGGCTAATATTTTGATAGTATTTTACCCTTGTTGATGCTGAAAATCATTGTAGTATGGTAGTACATGATTTTGACTGTCGCTTTAGGCAATTCCGCGACTTTTCAGGTAAAAATACTTAAATGAGGATTTTACTGATTTTCTGACATCTGTCTCTTCTGTCTCTGTTGTTTGCAGTCATTCAGGGTGATCAATAACTGTAGGGGCAGCGTACGAGCGGTCGCTGAGAGGTGGGCAACTCTCAATGGCGAGATGAAGGAAGAGATTGAGAATCTCGGATTGAAACCCTTCTTTGATGGCCTTGTCGGTGAAAGGAGGAACGTGCACTTACTCCAGGCCATCCGGGAGCGTTGGTGGGATAGTGCTCATACCATGCACATGCGATGGGGGGAGGTTACCATGAACCCTACTGACTTTCATGCCATTACTGGGCTTACCATCGTCGGTGAGCCGCTTGAGGTGGATGCGGACTTTACTCCTAGCAGGGACGATATGATGCATTTTTTGGGATTCTCTTTGCGTACATTAGGAAAGGGTGTCCCTCTGAAGGCCTTGAGGGACAAGGTCGATGCCTATGTTGCTGTCAATGCTGGTCAGATGCATCTGACTGGTACCCGAGTTGCAGCTGTCTGTGGCTTTCTATGGTGGGCCTTTTCTGAGACGCTTTTTGCTAACCATGCGTCAACTACCCTTTTTACTCTGCTGAGTGTGTTGAGAGATATACAGCATGTTACTGATGCTAGCTGGGGTTCTGCTGGCTTGGCCCACTGCTATGTGGCTATGGACGAGAGTTCGCGGGATAGGACGAACGCTGGCTTGGGCGGCTACAGTCATGCCTGGGAGGTATAATACTCATCTTCTTCTGTATTCCTCCTTTGTTTCAGCCCCAGTTTATTTTGATAGCATTTTCATCTTAGCTACTGTGTATTGACCTCTTTTATGTTTCTCCCATTTTGCAGGCTTGGGGATACGCCATGTTTGGTCTCTTCACTTTCAATCTTCGAGATAATACTGTTATGTTCCCAGATACTCTGAGATGGCGCGGGGATAACAGGGATACCCGTGATGAGCAGGACGAGGGGGCTGACATGACAGTGGAGCGCATGAGGCTGTATTTTGACAGAAGGGAGGCCGTCCCTAAGTCCGCTGTCGCCTTCTTTCCTTAGCGGGGTTTGGGCATTGATCACGCCTACGGGTTTGCTGGTATGAGGCTACTGATGATTGGCCTTGGTGGGGGATGCTTTTACTTAGGAGAGAGAGTCTCTCGCTAGCAGGGTGGTGGCAGACTCGACGTCGTTGTCCATTTGGACCCGCCGGCTCATATGCATAATTCTTATGCCATTGTGGAGGAGGAGAGAGGGGATCTCATTATTGGTCAGGATGCCTTTGACCATATGTCTTTGGAGACTGATTTTTAGGACTTCCTTGCTCGTCTCATGCCCTAGATAATTATAGAAGGTGATCAGGCTCAGGCCCTTGGGAGTTGTCCACATCCATTTTCGTCCACAGCTTGGACCAGCTTCTTTTACCTACATCGTGGGTGAGGGAGTAGAGAATACCGAGGATCTTCCCACACAGTATGACATGCCTGAGGAACTCGTACCTCCTGCCGACGCGACCATGGTATGATTTATGACCCTTCTTCCGTCATTTCCATCATTTACCATTTCATCTTTCTGTTTATCATTTATCTGAAGATTTTGATATCTCCATTTGTTTCTTCTCAACGGGTTCCCATTGCTTAGTATATAGAGGTCGCGGGACGGATCGCCCATTTCATGGCCTATGCCAAGAGGATGAAGAGAGAGGCAGCGGGGCTGCTCGGACGGTTGGCTCAGCAGACGGCGGAGCTAGCTTCTTGCGGGAAGAGGCCTCGGACTGACGGATGATAGTGTGGCAGTGGCGACACGTCCTAGATAGGATTCCCCCATTCTCCCCTTTTGTTGATGATGTATTTGTTGCCTCGGCGTAGGCAAAATTTTTCCTTTCTTTGGTTTGTACCTATGCAACAATTATTTCCTAACTCTAGCACACAATGCATTAGTTAATTTTAGTTTTATTTCTGACTATGTAAATGTATTGACTCACGTCTGGTTGGTCAACCGAGGGTTAATTTTATGAGATGGATTCGCGTTAGGCTATTTATATATGATGAATGAACTATTTTGGATGGATTTTTGAGGTGATTGAGACATGTTTTGACTTGTTGATCAACCTGAAATCTGAGCAGAGTTTCTGTTGTTCTGACTTGGGAGATGCCTCGTACGAGACATCGATGTCTCGTACGAGCCATCCTTTCATTCTGTGGCTGTTTCTCCTTTTTCCTCAAGGATTTGGTGTCCAAATTTGTATATAAACACCTCTAGGCCGTCCTAGAATACCATGCAGCCTTAAATCAGTTATGGGAACCTTTATTTTGGAGTAGAATTCTCAACCTTTTGCTCCCAATGGCCCTAAGTAAGTCCGTCCCTTCATCAATAATTGTTGATGAGTTCTGCTTGGACTTAAAGTTAGTGGAACGCTACAAGGGTGATTTAGTAACGTTCTTTCGTTCATTGAATAAACCTCTCCAAGAGAGATTCGTGGAGATGTTCGGGTTTAAGATTCTTTTCACCTTGAAGAATCTAAATCCGGAATGGGACCTCTTAAAGGGAGTTGCACGCTTTTGGGATCCATCAACTCACCTCTTCAACTTTTCACTTAATGAGATGGTCCCTACCGTAGAGGAGATGGCGGCTATCTTGGATATGCCGTTGACCGGGGTGATTGCAGTTCCTAATTGTGACAAGGTACCGGCGGAGTCTCTTAGGGACTTATTGAGTGTTGGCCTTCCCGAGGCGCAGAGTTACATTCATAACCGCTATGTCGATCTCCATGCTTTGCCTAAGAGATTTAAAGGTCGGGTGACTCGCGGTCATGGTGTGGATTCCCAGTGTTGCCTCTTGGCATTGTGCTTATTTCGAAGCGTTCTTTTCATGAGCAAGTGTGGCATGGCGGACACGGAGCTCGTGGATATCGTTCTTCAAGCTAGAGGACGGGCCTTCAATATAATCCCTCTCATCTTAGGGGAGACCCTTTATGGTCTTGATGAGTTGCACCAAACCGGCTCTATGACTCGGGGAAGTCCATTATTGTTGACCATTTGTCTTAGAGAACAATTCAATTGTTGGACTCTCCGATCGAGTATTCACCTTATACTTTCCATAGGTGGAGACTGTTAGTGAAGGGTCTCAACATTGAGGAGTGGGCTCATCTTTTTGCTAAAGCGGAGACCAATGATATCGCTTGGTGCCCATCCTTTTGGAAGGTGAGGAGGTTCGTAGCTAATACCCTTGGGTACAATAGGGTCGCCCTTCCGGGTTTGAGGGACTCCTCTTTCTATTTTGCTCGGAGGGTAGTGCGACAATTCGGTCAACAGCAGGACACTTTCTTGTCAGGGGGACGGCCTCGAGACATTTCTTTCATGGACTCAGAGTTCTCTACGAACTTGGCTCGCGCTTGGGGTCAAGGCACCACTATGGATCGTTGGACCAATCTTCTTCATGATGGAGGGAGCATCTATTTATCGGATAAATACTTGAATTGGTTTCTCTCGGAACTCCATCCCAATGTCGAGGGTATTGATGAGATCCGTCGCTCTCTTTTGGGAGACCAATTCGAGCCTAGCTTGAATTTAAGGAAGAAGGAAGCTAAGGAGGATCCTTCTAATGTCAGAGCAGATGCCATTCAAGACTTCTTGGATAGTGACTTTTATGAGAAAAGAGCAAACGGAATTCCTGGTAAATTCCAAGCTCTGGATAGGCCTCATGTGTTTGCGAGACTGACTCCCTTGGTGTTCAGTCGACTTGATGTTCCTCCCGTTTTCGAGATACCTTGGTTCAAGAGGAAGAGGGATGACAAGGCGGATCATGGTCAAGCCCCTACTAAGTTAAGGAAGAAATAGATATTTAGGAGTATCGAGAGATTGCCATAGATAGACCAATGTTTAGATTTTTAGTATTTTATTTATTTTCTTTTGCAAGTTGGTATTCATGTTAGAAATTTTCTTGTTGCTTTCTTGAAATGCATTCAATTAATAAGAAGACAAGATTTTGATTTTATTTATTGAATAGACCGGACCAAAAGGCTGCCTATGTTCTCCTTTTACATCAATTAAATAAGGAGCTCAGGTTATCGTAGTTCTTGTTTAAGAAAGAGAAAAATATGTTTGCTGACTGACATGTCTCGCACGGGACATAGAGACTGTCCCCTATATATATATATATATATATATATATATATATATATATATTTTATGCACACCCTGATTTTTGCCTAGACCGCCCTTTCAGGTTTTCAATCTAGCGGGCTTCTTTTCTCGTGCTCTCTGCCCTAACTTTTGGTTAGGCCGTTTGCGCGTGATGTTTTACTTCGAGGCACGTTTTCGTTCTTCGATTCACCTTCTTGTTGATTCGAGAGTCGCCACCATGTTATTGTCGGAACACGGACCGAGATGTCTGTATTCGGGGGTTAAGTTATGAATTGAAAGGTCAAGGAGCACCCAATTCACCCAATCTAGGATTGGTCTTGCTAAGAAATCATCATCATCGTTTCAAAATCATGAATTCATGTACCAAAAGAGAAAAGCAAACAAAAAAATAATTGCTTATTTATTTGGGATGTCGGATCATATGCTTTGAGACCATCTCCCTGGATTGGAGAGGCTCTAGGCTGATCCTTTGATGGAATCACACTATTTCAAAGTAAAGAAGGAGATGAGAAGATATAAAGCAAGGATTTTACCTAACCGTTTTCTTCAAGAATCCTATGGATGGCCTTGACTAAAGTCCTTTGATCTTCCAAATTTCGTGGGTATGGGAGAGAGACTGATTATGAGAGATTTTTGGTGGTTTAACGGCCTTGGGGCTGTCTAGAAATTATCCTCTTTCTCTTAGAGTGAAAGAAACCCTTTATTTATAGGTTTTTGGTGACCTAGGGTTTTAGTTGGAGAGTTGTTTATGGTTGGGAATAAAAGACTTAATTCTCAAGAGGTTATTTTAGGACTCTAGGATTGGCCATGGGATTTTCCCCGGATTTCATGAGTGTTTGCCAAGAAAAGGGGTTAAGATCAATAAGGAAACTGACCAAAAACCCGACTGTCGAGGGGGATACCTCGTACGAGACATCAATGTCTCGTACGAGGCATCTAAGTGCTGGAATCACTTTTTTGCCCTCTGCGATAGTTTTAATGTTCAGTTTGGCCCCTAACTAATGGAGTCAGTCAGAAACTTAATGAAACATTTCCAACTTAACGAGTTTTGACCCAAATCAAAGGCGAGACACAGAAGTAGTGTGATTATAAATGAACGTCCAAAATGGGGTGTCTACAGAGCCCCTCGGCGATGATACTTATGGATGAAGTACCGTCGTCGATAGAAAAGACGCCATTTTGAACTAGGGGTATGGTCGTGCTAAAAAGCTGCCTACGTATTCCTCGGAAGGAAATCAGACCAAACGTAGTTCGACTCTGAAAATACGCAAAAAATGAGGTTAAAGGTATTTTGAAAATCGTTTTCGAAAACAATACTTGCGATAAGTAAAGCTTAGAGTTTGGAGAGTACCCATACTGAGGGATCAATCTCTTTGACCCAATTCTGAATATACTCCTTTTTGCTGATGACGAACCATCTCCAGTTGCAATCCATATTGAGGAATCAATCTCTTTGACCCAATTCTGAACATGCCCTGTTGTTGATGACGAACCGTCTTCAATTTTGGAGACGCCAGTTACCCGGACCTTGCTTCTCCTTCCAACGAGTTTTCCCCTTACGTTGGAAAATGTGAATCCTATGCCATTAACTTACGTCTTGATGACAATTATAGGACTCTGGGTTTGGAGACGCCAATTACTCGGACCTCGCTTCTCCTTCTGATGCGACTGCCTTTCCGCCAGAAAAGTGAATCCTATGCCATTAACTTACGTCTTGATGACAATTATGGGTCTCTAAATGGTGGGATCCATTGCTGTTAACTTACGTCTTGACAACAGTCGTGGGATACTTGGTTTTGGAGACGCCAATTACTCGGACCTTGCTTCTCCTTCCAACGAGGATGCCTTATTCACCGGAAAAGTGAATCCTATGCCATTAACATACGTCTCGATGGCAATTATGGGATTCTAAATGGTGGGATCCTGTGTTATTAACTTACGTCTTGATAACAGTCGTGGGATACCCGATCATGAATCATGTGCCATTAAGTAAAGCTTAGAGTTTGGAGAGTACCCATACTGAGGAATCAATCTCTTTGACCCAATTCTGAATATACTACTTTTTTTTTTATTTATGAACACCCTGATTTTTGCCTAGACCGCCCTTTCAGGTTTTCAATCTAGCGGGCTTCTTTTCTCGTGCTCTCTGCCCTAACTTTTGCTTAGGCCGCCCTTGCGGGTTTTCAACCTAGCGAGTTTTCCTCTTTTATTTTTGAAATAGGGGACGGACTTATGAATAGTACTTCTTCAGCTTGTCCATGTTGATGGGCTTTGGCAGTTGATCTCCATCTAGGTCTGCAAGTTGTACCGCTCCTCCGGAGAATACCTTCTTGACTATGTAGGGGCCTATCCATCTTGGTCCCCACTTTCCCATAGGGTTGAATGGTCCAGGACGATGTTCACGTAGGACAAGGTCCCCTTCTTTGATGTTTCTGGACTTGACTTTCTTATTAAATGCTCGGGCCATTCTTCGTTGATACGCTTGGATATGCTTGGCGGCTCGAAGTCGTCGTTCATCTAGCAGGGCTAGTTGTTCATAACGGCTGTCTAACCATGCGACTTCATTCACTTGGATTTCTAGGAGAACCCTTAGTGATGGTACTTCTAATTCGATTGGTAGCACTGCTTCCATCCCATAGGCTAGGGCGTATGGAGTTTCACCGGTGGCGGTACGGATTGAAGTACTGTAGCCCCAGAGTGTAAAGGGTAGCTTGTCGGGCCAGTCTTTGCTAGTCTTAGCCATTTTCCTAATGATGGTCTCAATGGTCTTGTTAGCAGCTTCGACTGCTCCATTGGTTTGTGGTCGGTACGGTGACGACTGATGTCTCTCTATTTTGTACTCTATAAGTAGTTGGTTGCATTCTTTCTCAAAGTACATGCCATTGTCAGATATAATCTCATGAGGTACCCCATATCGGCATATGATGTTGGTCTTAATGAACTCAGCCACCTTTCTGGCATTCAAGACTTTGTAGGATTGAGCCTTGATCCATTTAGTGAAGTAGTCAACAGAGACTAATACGAATGAGTGCCCATTATGACCTGTCGGTGAGACTTTGCCAATGACGTCTATTCCCCATGTAGAAAAAGGCCAAGGGGATGTCATGGGGTATAACACGGACGGTGGTGCGTGTTGTAAGTTGGCATGTATCTGGCACTTGTGGCATTTCTTAACCATGTTGGTGCAGTCCGCTTCCATTGTAGCCCAATAGTACCCTAGTCGGATGATTTTCTTTGCTAGTATATTGCCATTCATGTGGGTTCCACAGACTCCTTGATGGACTTGGTCCATTATTTCTATGGCTTCATGCTCATCGGCACAGAGTAGACACTGCTCGTGGTGTTTCTTGTAGAGGCGTTCACCTATAATAATGAATTGAGCGGCAAACCGTTTGAGGGCTATCTTTGCTTTAGGTGATGCGTCTGATGGGAATGTTCCGTCTAGAAGGAAACGCCAGACATCATAATACCAAGGTTTATCATCCAAGGTATTCACCGAGTTACACTTTTCTTTGTAGTCGTGCAGGTCTATGATTGAATAATAAGCAGGAGTCACTCGCCTCGTGACTTTGAAGGTTTTAACCTCAGTCCATTCGGGAATTTCAACAAGTGATGCTAGCATAGCTAGCGAGTCTGCTAAGCGGTTCTTATCTCTAGGAAGATAGTAGAAAGTGACCTCTTTGAATTGTTTGACCAAGTCTTGGAGATGGTCGTTATATTTCTGAAGTGTAGGATCTTGTACCTTCCATTTCTTGAGTGACTGATAGATTATAAATTGTGAATCTCCGTACACTTCTAGTTCGGTCACATTTGTTTCTAAGGCTGCTTCAAGTCCCTCTATGCAAGCTTCGTACTCGGCTATATTGTTAGTGGCCTCAAATTCAAGGCGGATTGCGAGTGGAGTGTAGAAATATGAGGGATCTACTAGTAACATGCCAATGCCATACCCTCTTTTATTGGCTGCGCCATCGAAAAATAATTGCCACTTATTTTCTGCTATTGCCATGATGTCCTCATCAGGGAATCGCGAGTCTTCCCCCTTCGCTTCATCACATGAAAATTCAGCTAAATGATTCGCGAAAACTCTTCCTCTCACGGATTTTTGTGTGATGTAAGTGATACCGTACCCCACGAGCATGAAGTACCACTTGGCTATCCTAGAGGAGACATGCGAATTCTCGAAGATATATTTCATTGGGTCCATTCGGGCAATCAGTTGTACAGGAAACGCCTCCATGTACGGCTTTAGTCTCCCAGCTACCCATACCAGTGCAGCACACGACTTTTCTAATGCAGAGTAATTCAATTCAGCCCCTTGGAAGCGACGTCTGACAAATTACACGGTATTCTCTTTCCTCGAATCGGGTTGCTCTTGTGCTAGCATAGCCCCTAATGTAGTGTCATTGACTGTGAGGTATAAGGTCAATGGCTTCTCTTTATGCGGTGGAAGCAACACTGGTGGATTTACTAAGTATTCCTTGACCTTTTCAAAGGCTTCTTGGCAATATTCTGTCCATTCTAGGGATGCATTCTTCTTGAGGAGTTTGAAGATGGGCTCGCACATTATCGTGAGTTAATTAATGTAACGACTAATCTATTGAAGGCGACCCATGAATCCTTTGACTTCTTTTTGCGTCTTAGGTGGAGGCATGTCAATGATGGCTTTGATTTTAGCGGGGTCTGCTTCTATACCACGCTCAGTGACCATGTACCCAAGGACCTTTCCTTTCACTACCCCAAATGTGAACTTGGCCGGATTAAGTCTCATTTTGTAGTGCCTCAACCTTTCAAAGAACTTCCTAAGGTCGACAAAGTGTTGTCCATCAGAACCTTTGGAGTGTATGATCATATCGTCAATGTACACCTCCATTTCTTTATGCATCATGTCATGGAACAACGTAGTTACAACTCTTTGATAGGTGGCTCCGGCATTCTTGAGTCTGAATGGCATGAATGTATAACAGAACGTCCCCCAAGGTGTGGTGAACGCTGTTTTGTGTTGGTCCTCCTTGGCCATGAGGATCTGGTTGTAACCGGCGAATCCATCTACGAATGAACGGACTTCGTATTCCGCGGTATTGTCAACGAGCATGTCTATGTTGGGAAGAGGAAAATCATCTTTCGGAGATGCTCTGTTGAGATCATGAAAATCAACACAGACTTGGACTTTTCCATTTGCCTTGGAAACTTGCACAGTATTAGGCCAACCAGGTTGGATACTCTATCACCTTGATGAAACCAACACTCAGGAGTTTCTCTATCTCTTGTTTGACTTGTACCGACCACTCTGGCTTAATTCTGCGGAGTTTCTGCTTGACTGGCCGTGAATGGTATCTTGTGCTCAACAATTGAATTGGCTAGCCCCGGTATATCTTTGTAGGACCAAGCGAACACATCTACGAATTCTCAGAGAAGCGCTATGAGGGCTTGTCGGTCTTCCCCCTTGAAGAAACTACCAATCTTGGTCTCTTTCGGATCATCGTCCGTCCCCAGATTAACTGTTTGCATTTCTTCGGCATCAATAGGACCATTTCCGGCATGAAGACCTACATGCTTATTAATTTATTTTAAGATTTGTTTGTTTTCTTGATCTATCTTGTCGTATGACTCATTATTATCTAATTCGTTAGAGTTATTAGTTAATTCATCATTTAGGACGCTAGCAATCTCGGGATACTCAGAAAGATCTATTTTTTTATTAAGAAAGTAGGGGAATACATGTTCCGCGATGGCATCCAAGTCCTCTTGGGTGAGCTCATCGGTAGCGGTATCTGACTCTAAGGTAAGGGTTACAAATTTTCTTTCTCTATGGGGGATGGGGAGTACATCCTAATTCCTTGATCAGGAAGTCTTCACTTGCTATGGGTCACCCAGTTGTGTACCAATTCTGGATAGGCTCGTCACTCTTCTCGATGAGCTTGGTATAGTCTCGGTTCGGAGCGTCCCCCTTGTCTATTGCATTGATCTGAGTGTCCTCTAGCTTGCAAAGGTTGATAAATTGGCGCAGTAGGTCTTCTCCTAACACAAAGTCCCACTCACTGAATGCCTCGGCCTTGGTACCCCCTAACTCTCGAGGTAGCCACGAGAACTGCATTGGTTCTGTTTCAAGCGAGTATGGATCACAGTCACTGAAGATTTAAAAGCCCGGTTGGCGCTTCCCCCTATGGTCAATCCATGGTTCAGGGAACATGAAGTATGGCAAGTTTTCCCCCTCGCGTACAAAGTTGTTATTTTGCATACTAAGTACTTGATTATGAGACAACATGTAACTTGATTATGAGACAACATGTAACCGAAGGAAATTTTATTATCAAACTTTGGAGTGATCTCGCCCACATTTGGGATTAGGCGAGTAGTCTCCCCTTTCTCACTAGCTATTTCAATTACATTGATCCCTCCTCCCGCAGTTGGGAGAGGGTTTGTCACTACATTGGGAACCCCTAGCTGTTTAGAGTCTATGAGGTCTTGGATCACATCTTTGAGGTGGTTGCAAGTATTGGTATCGTGACAGCTGAACTGGTGGAACTTGCAGTAGAGATGATGGGCATGATTCGGGGGGAGTTCCCTTGGAGTAGAAGGAGGCTTCCTTGGCGCGACCTTACCGACTTCTACGAGTATGTCGAAGAGCTCTGCTTGAGTGATGCCTTCCAATTTGTTGTAGACTCTTTCTTTCTTCTTTTCCTTGTTGGGTGGAGGGACGGAGGAATAGTTGCTCCTCCCTTAATTATTGAAAGCAATGGCATTAACAGATGTGTCTTTGTTAGTAGAGCCTTTGCTAGGGTAGCGGTATCCACCATCTCTCTTGGCTTCTTTCCTACTTTTGAAGATGTCATCTAGTCGAAGACCGGCTTTATGAAGTTCAGAGAAGCTTGGGAAGAAAGTACCGGAGAGGCAGTCCTCATACTCATTACGGAGTGATTTCAGGAAGATGTGCATTTGGTCGTCCGTAGTAGGCCTATCAACAATCTAAGTGAGCTTGGCTCTCCACCTTTTGACAAATTCACCAAATGTCTCATTAGTACCTTGTTGGATTTGTTCGAGGTCTCTTTTAGTGGGACGGTAAGTAGTATTGTCCTTGAAGCGCCTTTGGAAGACTTCACATGCGGTAGCTCAATCGGTCCTTGTGGATAAGGGGAGAGACATGTACCAATCCCTTGCGGCCCCCTCTAGAGTTTGGGGAAAGCTTTGGGCCAAAACGGTGTCATCTACTTTCATCGAAAGCATGGCCCAAGTGTAAGTTTCAACATGAACACGAGGACAGGTAGTGCCGTTGAACTTGGCTATGTCAGGAGTGCGGAACTTTCGTGGTAGCTTAGTGATTGACTTGCGAAGCGCAATGGGGTTAAATGGGATGATGGAGCCCTTTGCTAGACCAAGATGTGCAAACCTCTTTTCAAGAAACTCAGCAGTGGCGGAGTTGATGAAGTTGGTGTCATCACTAGCTTTCTTTTTCTTATCGCTTGCCTTAGTATCCTCGTCATCGGAGGAGGAGGAGGAAGAGTCGGATATATTTGAATCAGATTCGGAATCATCATCCCTTTTATTCTTTTTCTTAGCATGGGACTCCCCATCTTTGGAGGGGGTTTTCGACTTCTTACTACTCTTCTTGAGTTCTTGGAGCTCTTGCAAGACGGTGTCTATGTCTTTGGCGTGACAATCACTCTCACGGGCGGCAATTTCGGCTTTCTCTCTAACTTGCTGCTCAAGTCATGCAATGACGGCTTTGGCGGTTTCTAAGTCAGTGATGGGGGTACCGGCCATTACTGCAACCTTTTGTAGTGTCTTGGTCACGGGATCACCGATGTAAATTACTGAAGCGATTGTGTTGGGAGTGTGGAGCTACTTTGCTGATTGGACGGACCTAGAGTGCAAAAACTGTGTCAAATCCAGGCTGGGGTCCCAACAAGTTGGCTTTTATGAAACAGGGTTTGACCAACACGGCAGATTCACATAAAAAGGAGGATGTCTCGTACGAGACAATGGATGTCTCGTACGAGGCATCCATCCTAACAGTCAGATTGCAGTTTTTAATCCTATTGGTCGGATGGAATTTAATCCATTTTAAAAAGGTTACTACTCTTGTTCATCCTGGAACAGTGGATTCTGTCACCCTAGAATATGAGCCCCTTGTTTTTCACCTGTATTGCACTCTCCCAAACGAACAATTCAGGCAAAGGTCCCATATTCTCATCGGAATCCACCATTCAATTAACCAAACCTAAGTGATTCCGTAGTTGTTTTGCACTTTGTTAAACAACGCATTAATGCAATCAAACCTTGTGAATTTTTAAGGGACAACCGAAAGGGACATGTTGAACGGTGCGGTCGAAACTAAGCCAAAATGGCATCCATAATCCCGCACAGAATAATGAAAGTAGGAAAACACAAACTCGGATTTCCGTAGAAAGGTTCTCCATTCTTTCAAAATCCTTTGTTCAACATTTAACCGAAGGGACATTCGTCATATTCACAAGGGAGGATTATAGATTGTAAAGATGCGTTATCTTGGGCAAAGATTAAAACAACCCTAAGAATCGAACCGACCGGTCTCGAGGAGTGTCTTATTAACTAGTATGTATGCATGAGGTTGATGCAAGGCTTACGGCTAAGGCTCCCCATGAACACAGTCTAGGAGCGTGTCACGGAGTGGGTACACCATCTTTGGAGAGACCGGCGAGGTTCATTCGTTTGAATGGGGGTGCTGACCGACATCCGTCCTCTGATTGGGACCCGGGTTTATAGGGTATGTAGTGCAATTATTCTACATGTCACGACCCGAAATCTAGGCTCTATTTTATTAGTAATTAAATAATTATTATTTATTTATTTGCTTATTTATTTATTTAAATTTTTATTTATTTAAATAATTATGTGTGCAATTTATGTGTTATAATAATTATGCCTAGCATTGTATTCGAGTTATTTGGGCTAGTGTGGAAGTGTTGGGTCTTAATTGTTAGTAGGGAGTGTAGTTGTGTGTAGTGTGAGAGAGGGGGTCTAGTTGTAACTTTTAAAATAATTCCCCTACTCCCTCCCTATTTCTCTCACCTTCTCCCTCACTCTCCCCATTCTTCTTCCAGCCCATTTCTTTCTCTCTCTCCAAGCAAAAAGGTAAGCATTTTCTCCCTTTCCTTCTCTCTTCATTTTCTCCATCTTCCCATCATCATCTCTCATTTCTTAAAACGTGAACCTTGTTTAGATCGTCGATAGGATCGCGTAGAACCAAAAAGAATCGAATTCCGTCAACTTTCATTATTTTCAAGTAAGTTACTTTTCCCCCATTTTAATGCTAAAATGTTCATATCATGTTTAGATAATGTTTGATGTGTTATATTTGAAGTTTGGTTGGGTTTTGAATTTATTGAGAATTTATTTTGGGTTTTGATAAAAAAGGGTGGAATCATGAAGGTTGGGTTTGATTCTTGATTTTGGTTGTTAAATGTTGTTTTATGAGTCTTTTTAGACTTATTAGTTGTGTTGGTACATTAGTAAACTAGTTGGAATGTTGGATTTTTGGTGGGAATGTGTTTTGGGTTAAAAATGGAAGAAACCATGTTGTTCTTCCCGATTTCTGGCAATTCCGGAGTATTGGGCGACCGCCCAAAATCGTATGGGCGACCGCGCAACTTTCTGAAAGCTTTTGTTCTTGTTTTGAAGGACTTTGGGCGACCGCACAGTCCCTTTTGGGCGGCCGCACAGTCCTCTGAAAGTTTTCATTTTGTTTGTTTGTGTGATTGAAGAATGCGTTTTGGTCTAAGTCTTGGGTGTCCTTCTAGTTGACCTTAGTGAACATTGTAGTATACTCTAGTGATAGAATTGGGTCCTTTGTGACTAAGTTTGTGTTGGAAATTAATTAAGTATTAATTGTGAACATTGGAACACCTTAATTGTGCGTGATTGGTACATTTCACTTTCTTGGTGACTACTTGGTATGGTTCCCTACTTTGGAACCTTAAGTTGTTTATTCATGCTAAATTATTATTACTTAGCATTTATTTGGAAGCCCAGCTGGCATATTTGTTGCATCGGGCGATGGGAAGGATTATAATGGCACAGCCAAGTCCATTATAATGTTGACCATTGTTTTGCCCTTACTATACCCCTTCTCCAGATTGGCCTTGGAAAGGATAAGTTAGCGTTCCTTTGTGAATGTATCTAGCTAACGGGCATGACTTTGTGTCATGGTCCTTGTCCTTTGTGACACTTTTATGGTTATTGGTTCCGGTACCGGGGTTTTCTCTTCGGCTTTCATGCTATTATGAAGATGATGATTTGTTGATTATTGAAGCTGCGCAGCGATCCTTTATTTAGATGTTCCGGTTTGGAAAACCTTGGCTATATCCTTTGTTATGTGTTTATTTCCGCTGCTATCTGTTATGTGATAAATGCTATGTGCTATGTGATATTTATTATTGCTTATTGCTTCTTGCATCATAGCATGTCATGTAGCTGCATTAGTAACTTATTGAGATTTATCTCACCCCCTTTTCTTTTATCTTTGTTTTTCCTTAACCCCCCCCAGGTGCTAAGGATTAGTCTCGCTGATCACGAGAAAGAGGACGTCGAGTGTGGATCCATTCTTTTGGGGAAGGTTGATATAGGTTGGTTTACATTATGTAAATGTGTAACCATTTTGGGGTAGTTGTACCAAACATTGACGTCACTAAGAATTGTATAATTGTATTTTGTTGGGCATAAACTTGTGGAAGTTTATGATAGTTGTAATTGATTTTTTTTTTTATCAAACTTGGTTTTGTAAAACTTTGGATCTCTACCTTTTGGTATCAAATGAAATTTTTTTTAACTTCGTATTTCTCAGTTTTGGTTTTAGAGTCGACGTCCAGATCGCGGTCTCGGGCCCGCGGGGTCCGGGGTCGCGACACTACATGTGTGCACGTGTGTGAGAGTCAAGATCTAGGTGACAAGGAGAAAATAGAAAGTTTTTTTTGAAAGTAAAAGCAAAAACAAGCAATGGCCGGGCCAAGTGGCTGCCTACGTTTCCCTCTTGTGGAGGAACTCAGGCCGTCGTAGTTCACACATAAAGGCAAACATATGCAAAGCAGAGAATAAAGCATTTAGCACGTACTCCTGCAAAATAAAGGTTAGCCTTATAATATATGGGGAGTTTCTTCGTCGTTAGGAAGGTCCCAAGACTCAGAAACAGAGGGGAGAGAAGGTCTGAGACTCTGTGTACGTGTTTGAACCGAACAAAATTCCCTTTTCAAACCAGAGAGTCAGATCCGCCAAGCAGAACTGAGATGTCTCGTATGAGACAAGTGATACCTCGTACGAGGCATCCCAGTCTGGGAACAGATTATCATACAGAAAGCAGAATTTTGAAACAACAATGATTTCTTTCGACGCAAGTCTAACCCACTTACTGTGATCTGATCCCCAGCGGAGTTGCCACTGTTTGCTCGTGAGGTTTTGCTTCGAAGCACGTTTTCATCCTTTGATTCACCTTCTTGTTAATTCGAGAGTCGCCACCATGTTATTGTCGGAACACGGACCGAGATGTCTGGATTCGGGGGTTAAGTTATGAATTGGGAAGGTCAAGGAGCACCCAATTCAACCAATCTATGATTGGTCTTGCTAAAAAATCATCATCATCGTTTCAAAATCATGCATTCATGTACCAAAAGAGAAAAACAAACAAATAAATAATTGCTTATTTATTTGGGATGTCGGATCATATGCTTCGAGACCATCTCCCTGGATTGGAGAGGCTTTAGGCTGATCCTTTGATGGAATCACACTACTTCAAAGCAAACAAGGAGATGAGAAGATAGAAAGCAAGGATTTTACCTAAGCGTTTTCTTCAAGAATCCTATGGATGGCCTTGACTAAAGGCCTTTGATCTTCCAAATTTCGTGGGTATGGAAGAGAGACTGATTATGAGAGCTTTTTGGTGGTTTAACGGCCTTGGGGCTGTCTAGAAATTCTCCTCTTTCTCTTAGAGTGAAAGAAACTCTTTATTTATAGGTTTTCGGTGACCTAGGGTTTTAGTTGAAGAGTTGTTTATGGTTGGGAATCAAAGACTTAATTCTCAAGAGGTTATTTTAGGACTCTAGGATCGGCCATGGGATTTTCCCCGGATTGCATGAGTGTTTGCCAAGAAAAGGGGTTAAGATCAACAAGGAAACTGACCAAAAACCCGACTGTCGAGGGGGATACCTCGTACGAGACATCAATGTCTCGTACGAGGCATCTAAGTGCTGGAATCACTTTTTTGCCCTCTGCGATAGTTTTAATGTTCAGTTTGGCCCCTAACTAACAGAGTCAGTCAGAAACTTAACGAAACATGTCCAACTTAACGAGTTTTGACCCAAATCAATGGCGAGACACAGAAGTAGTGTGATTATAAATGAACGTCCAAAATGGGGTGTCTACACTTGGCACTACTTCTAGTGAGCAAGCCAATTTTTGTAACTCTTAAGGGAAAAAAGGGGGTATGTATTCAAACACATACAACCCAGATTGGAAAAATCACCCCAATTTTTCCTATAAGAGTAACAACGTATTAAACCCACAACCTTCTACACAACCACCGGGATTTGCACAAAAGAATTTCAAAAACAATAATGCTTTCCCTCCCCCTAAATCTAAGTTGGATCTTCTAATGGACTTCGTAGTAGAGAGTAATAATACACAAGAGAAGATTAATAACGAATTAAGGGAATGTTTCAAGCAATTAAATTCTAGGTTTGATAACTTAGCCGCTCATAATAAGATGCTTGAAAACCAACAAGCTCAATAGGCCAATATTGCGCATAGACCACAAGGGAGCCTTCCCGGTCAACCGTAAAGGCCTAATGAGCATGCAAATGCAATAATCACCGTGAGCAAAGAAGTAGAAAACCATAGTCTGATCCCATCGATGGTCGAGACTAATGAAGAGGGTGAAAATAAGACCAAATCTCCTAGTTTTGGTAGATATTTTGTTCCACCAATACCTTATCCTCAAAGGTTAATCAAGAAATGGGTTAATGATCAGCACGCCGAATTTTTGAAAGTTTTGAAAGTTTTGAAATCTTTAAATGTTAAAATTCCATATTCTGACGATGTAAAACAAATGCCTTCTTATGAAAAACATTTAAAAGAAATGCTTTCAAATAAGAAGTCTTTAGAAGAATTTGAGAATTTCACCTTAACAGAAGATGTAAGATGGACAATGCGATGCTTGATTTAGGTGCTAGTGTTAGCATAATGCCCTTTTCCGTAAGTGAGAGACTAGGTGTGGGGGAACTCAAGCCCACCACCGTTTCTCTTCAACTAGCGCACCGCTCTATACAATACCCAATTGGTATTATAGATAACATGCCTTGTCGAATAGGGAACCTAATCATCCCTGTCGATTTTGTTATCCTCGATGTGAGCGCGCGCCCCTCCCGCGGTTCCCGGGCTGCTCGGCTTGGATCATGAGGGTTTGAATGTTGCTCGTTTGTTTTGAGTTGCCACCATGTTTGACGGAACATGGACCATGATATCTAGATTCGGGGGTTAATTTATGAATTGGGAAGGTCAAGGAGCACCCAATTCACCCAATCTAGGATTGGTCTTGCTAAGAAATCATCATCATTATTTTAAAATCATGCAAAACATACGTAAAAGGAACCAAATAAATTATTTCTTATTTATTTGGAATGTTGGATCATGTGATTTGAGTCCATCTCTATGAATTAGAGAGGCTCTAGGCTGATCCTTTAATTGAATCACACTACTTCAAAGACAAAGAAGAGGATGAGGAGGGAAAAAGCAAAGAGTTTTACCTAAGCGTTCTTCGAGAATCATATGGATGGCCTTGACTAAAGGCCTTGATGATCCAACGAACTTGGCTTGGATGGAGTTATTGAGACTTGAATTTCGTGGATGAGGAAGAGAGGCTGATTATGAGGACTTCTTTGATCAGATTTGGAGTGGTTTTGGGTGAATGACCATTATAGAGGTTTTTTGGTTCAAGAACCTCTATATTTATAAGAGTTATTGACCTAGGGTTTAAGCCAAGAAGGTATGTTTGGATGGGAATCAAGGACTTGATCTTCAAGGAAGTATTTTTTGGACTCTAGGATCGCCCATTAGGTTTTTCCCAGATTGTTTGAGTGTTTGCCAATAAACGAGGTTGCGATCAACAAGGAAACTGTTGAGAAACCCGAATGTCGAGGGGGATACCTCGTACGAGACATCAATGTCTCGTACGAGACATCTTAGTGCTGGAATTCACTTTTTGCCCTCTACAGTAGTTTTAATGTTCATTTTGGCCCCTTGACTAACAGAGTTAGTCAGAAACTTAACGAAACATGTCCAACTTAACGAGTTTTGACCCAAATCAAAGGTGAGACACAGAAGTAGTGTGACTATGAATGAATGTCCAAAATGGGGTGTCTACAAAGTCCCTCGGCGATGATACTTATGGATGAAGTAACGTCGTCGATAGAAAAGATGCCATTTTGAACTAGGGGTATGGTCGTGCTAAAAAGCTGCCTACCTATTCCTCAAAAGGAAATCAGACCAAACGTAGTTCGACTTCGAAAATATGCAAAAATGGGGGTTTAAGGTATTTTGAAAATCATTTTGAAAACAATACTGCAGTAAGTAAAGTTTAGAGTTTAGACAGTAACCCATACTGAGGAATCAATGTCATTGACCCAATTCTGAATATACTCCTTTCTGTTGATGACGAACCATCTCCAGTTGCAATCCATACTGAGGAATCAATCTCTTTGACTCCAATTCTGAATATACCATGTTGTTGATGACGAACCGCCTTCGGTTTGGAGACACCAGTTACCCGAACCTTATTTCTCCTTCCAACGAACTTGCCTTTCCGTCAGAAAAGTGAATCCTATGTTATTAACATACTTCTTGATAATAATTATCGGACTCTGGTTTTGGAGACGCCAATTACTTGGATCCTTGCTTCTCCTTCCAATGAGGTTGCCTTATTCGCCGGAAAATATGAATCCTATGCCATTAGCTTACACCTTGATGACAATTATGGGACTCTGAGGGGTGTGAATCCTATGTTATTAGCGTATGCCTTGATAACAATGATGGGATCACTAGTTGCGGAGACGCCAATTACTTGGATCCTTGCTTCTCCTTCCAACGAACTTGCCTTTCCGTCAGAAAAGTGAATCATATGCCATTAACATACGTCTCGATGGCAATTATGGGACTCCAAATGGTGGGATCCTGTGTTATTAACTTATGTCTCGAAAACAGTCGTGGGATACCCGGTTGTAAATCCTGTGTCATTAACGTACGTCTGGATGGCAGTCATGGGATTTAGAGTTTGCTGATGCAGATTTTGTTGCTCACACATGATCTTGGATATGCGGTGAGAATAAATTCGTACTGAGAAACAACTTTTCTTGTTCCAATTCTGAAAATATTCTTTTTGTTGCCGACTCAATGTTCCATCTTGAACCGGGTTCAGATTCGACCTTTCAGTCAAAAGCAGGGTTTTTTCTGACCTTTCTGTTGAAAGCAGGGCTTTCCTGATATTTCTATTAAAAGCAGGGCTTTTCTGGAATTTCCTAAGAAAACAGGGTTTTCTGTGGATTTTCTGGGGATATCTCGTACGAGGAAGGGATGCCTCGTACGAGCCATCTCTGTTTTTATGCAGATCAGAGCCATTTCAGGTGCTAAAAGTTATTTTCAAATCACTTTTCTTATTTCATTTCAGGAATTCTCAACCCTAGGCGATTTTTTCATCCAAAAATCTTTATTTTCACCAAGTTCTAGTGATTCTCAACCCTTTCAAATGGCCGGTGCACATCGTTCGCATAAGGAACACCTCTTCGGTAGGCATATGAAGGATAAAGTGTGGGCGACGGACGAGTTGTGCCCATTTCCCGATGATTATATTTCTCACACCGTTCGGACGAGGCGGGTAAGGATCTCTTCCTTTGACTGAGTTTCCATGCCAATTTTGCTGTTGCATGTCTCAATTTAGTGCTTTCACGGTCCGACTTTTATCGATTTTCGCCTAGAAGCTGCTAGGGTTTATCATGCATGGCTGATCTTTCGATGGACTTTCATCCTTGTTGACATTGAGAATCAATGTAGTATAGTAGTAAATGATTTTGACTGTCGTTCTAGGCAATTCTGCAAGTTTTCCGGGTAAAATGCTTAAATGAGGGGTTTACCGATTTTCTGACATTCGTCTCTTTTTCCTTTATTGTTTGCAGCCATTCAGGATCGTTAATAACTATAGAGGTAGCATACGAGCGGTTTCCGAGAGGTGGACAACTCTTAGTGGTGAGATGAAGGAAGAGATCGAGAATCTCGGGCTTAAGCCCTTCTATGACGACTTAGTCGGTGAGAGGAGGAATGTTCACTTGCTCTAAGCTATTCGGGAGCACTGGTGGGATAGCACCCATACTATGCATATGCGGTGGGGGGAGGTCACCATGATTCCTACTGAATTTCATGCCATTACCGGGCTCTATATCGCCGGTGAGCCACTTGAGGTTGATACTGACTTTCTACCCAGTAGTGATGATATGAGGCATTTTTTGGGCTTTTCTGTGCGTACCCTAGGAACGGGTGTCCCTCTGAAGGCTTTAAGGGACAAGGTCGATGCCTATGTTACTGTTAATGCTGGTCAGATGCACCTCACTGGCACCCGTATTGTAGCTGCCCGCGGCTTTCTGTGGTGGGCTCTTTCTGAGACGCTATTTGCCAATCATGTGTCGACTGCCCTTTTCACTCTGCTGAGCTTCCTGAGGGATATGTAGCATGTCACTGATGCTAGCTGGGGTTTAGCTGGCTTGGCCCACTGCTATGTGGCTATGGATGAGAGTTCGCGGGATCGTGCGAACGCTGGCTTAGGCGGCTGCAGTCATGCTTGGGAGGTATGATACCCATCTTCTTCTGTATTCCTCCTTTGTTTCAGCCCCAGTTTATTTTGATAGCATTTTTTTCTTAGCTATTATGTATTGACATCTTCTATGTTTCTCCCATTTTGTAGGCCTGGGGTTACGCCATGTTTGGTGTCTTCACTTTAAACCTTCAAGACAATACTGTTATATTCCCAGATACTTTGAGATGGCACCGGGGTAACAGGGATACCCGTGATGAGCAGGCAGAGGGGGCTAATATGACGGTGGATCGCATACGGCTATATTTTGACAGATGGGAGGCCGCTCCTGAGTCCGCTGTTGCTTTCTTTCCTTGGCGGAGTTTGGGCATTGATCATGTTTACGGGTTTACCGCTCCTGAGTCCGCATGGTCAGGGCTACCCTGAAGGTGGCAGCGGTGGTAGAGGTGTGCCGGGAGTTCTGGTGGGATACCACCCATACCTTCCACTTTAGTTGGGGAGAGATTACCATCACGCCGACGGATTTCGCGGCCATCACGGGGTTGAGGTTTACTGGTACCCCTTTGCCTTTTGATGAGAGCTTGGCGGGGCGGCGGGACTATAGACAGGCTCTGCTGGGAGTTGACACCGACCTAGGAGGAGGTGTCAAGGGTTATGGAGTGGAGGCCGGGAAGGTGAATCGCTTGGTGGAGGTGGATATTGAGGCCTTTAGTAGGGGGGAATATGATTTGGATTGCTTGGTCCGGCTGTTCTTATGGTACAGCTTTTCAGAGATTTTGTTTCCCAGTGGGGCTACTGTCTGTCGGTACTCACTGCTAGGGGCTCTTGTGGACTTGGACTTAGTCGGTGGGATTTCTTGGGGTGGAGCCGGTTTGGCTGAGATTTACCGGGCTTTGGACCATTGCTCGAGGGCGAGTTCGTCGGCCTTTGACGGGTTCCAGTTCGCCTTTGAGGTACGCTCTTGACTACCCTTATTTTCACTTGTTGAGATTTCTGTTCTATCTTTTGGTCTGAAATGTCTCTCTCATTATATGCACAGGCTTGGGTGTACGAGGTATTCGGTGTCGCCCCTTTTCAGTTGGTGATGAGTGTTAACAAGGTTGTTCCCATCATGTCATACTGGTGCAAGGGCAACAGGGCTCCTTCCCGCAGAAACCGGGACAGGAAGACAGTAGATGCTGCTGATCTGAGGAGGGTGTTCGCGATGTCTGAGCCCATCGGGGTTAGATTTTACCCATGGAGCCCGGCCAACGAGGCTTCGGTGGGTCCCTATGTAGTGGATTTGACCGCTTCTAGGGTTCTGCTTGTGGGTCTCACCGGGGAGGCCATGTATCTTGGGGAGAGGGTGGTTCGTCAGCACAGGGCTGGTGCGTTACCGTGGGCTCCTTATGACCCTCCTCGGGATATGCTCCGTCCCGTGAGGTTGGCGACTTTCTTGGCTCCCACTCCGGCAGAGCATTACAGGGGGGTGATGATTATGCCGGCTATGTACGGACGTGGCTGGTCAGTCCACATGTACGGGCTAGGATGTTGTCTGGAAAGGGGTCGAGCTCGGCCCGTTATGTTGGTCGGAGTCGGCCTTTGGTTGACATGCCCCTTCGCTCGAGTAGCGTGAGAGTGATGCGGGGTGGCCGGGAGGTGGAGCTTAGCTTGGAGCTGACTGATGCAGATCTTGTTGAGGAGACATTCATTCCTCCGCCCGACGCTGGGGTACGGCTTTGTGCTTTATATCAGTCATGTTCGCACACACTTATTTCTTTCTGCATTGTAATCATTGCCTTGGTTTCCCTTTCAGGTGACTCGGGAGGCCTATATCCGTTCAGCTCGGCGGGAGAACGTGTTGATGCGCTTACTGAGGGAGGCGTACCATTCATGTACTTGTCAGAGGGACGACGTTGCGTCACCCCAGCGTCGGGAACGGTCTCCGAATGGTGCGGGCTCTTCTCATATTGGTGGTCGAGCGGTCAGGGGACGGAGTTCGGGTGCCGGTAGCTCTCGGGCTTTAGCGCGGCGTGGAGACACCACGGAGGAAGATTCAGATTAGGCGGGGTCTACCTTTATTTCCTACACTATTAGCTAGTAGAGAGCAGAGGGATATGTATGTACAGAACAAATGTATAAAATGCATGTATGTATATTATGTTCTAAAATGCAATTTTATTGTGGGAGCCTACTTGTGCAAACTAGTTATTTTACAAATGTTCTTAATTTTATACAATGCATGAGCCATGGAAGGGGGCAGGTACGTAGTTGTATGGATCCGTCACGGAGTGGGAAGAAACAAACTGGATTTCTGCATGGAGCAAAGTTGGCCGCATGGCCATGGCGAGGCCCAGAACAACGTTGGCCGCCTGGCCATGGCAAGATCCGGAGCAAAGTTGGCCGCGTGGCCTAGGACAAAGTTGGCCGCCCAGCCAAGGACAATATCGGCCGCGGGGCCAAGGGCATATGTGGCCGCGTGGCCAAATCATGCGCCGCCTCCGGTTTTCCTTTTCCTGGCAAGAATCGGGAGTTGTGCAGTATTTAATGAACCCCTTGCAGCCACAAAAACGTACCAGCAACTTTTTGAGCAGTTTTTTGAGTTCCTTTTTAGCTAATTTTCTTGCTCTTTGCCATGGATCAAGAGGCTAGAATCACAAGTCTTGAGAAGAAAGTCTTTATAACCTCTTTGGAGAAGTGGGTTGCCAAACTTCCTGGTTCGAGTCGTAGGAAACTTGATGAACAGTATGGGATAAAGTGTCTTTGGTCACTTTTGCACATGAACTCCAATACCAACCTCTTGCAAGCCTGTGGGAGATTTTGGAATGATACCCTCCATGTCTTCAACTTTTCATTCAACGAGATAACACCCACTTATGAAGACATCGCAGCATTATGTGGCTACGAAGGGAAGGGTAAAGTTGCCTTGCCTTTTGACTTCGTTTGCTTGAGGGACAAGTTGGTGACCTTTGGCGTACCCACGGATGACTTTGATAGGTATGCTAGGGGCGGTTATGTCGACCTTTCTTGGATGCCGCAACACTTCATGCATGCAGACGTGACATCTAACCGCTCCTTGGACCATCTTGCACTGTGCTTGTTCAGCTCTATCCTTTTCCCTTCTGAGGTGGGATTTGCCAGTGAAGGATGTTTGGGTATGGTGAACTTGGCTCGTTTGGGTTATGATATTGTACCGGCCATTCTTGGGGAGATGCTCTGTGGGATTCCCCATCTCGCGGCTTATGGTGGGGTGCCTTGTGGTAGTGATAGGCTTTTGACCATGTGGTTGCAAGAGCGGCTTCGAGTGAATAAACCGGCGGCTTCTCTGAAGGTGGCCCCATGGATGCACCGCATTAGAGGCATGGCGGAGCAGTTTGAGGGCATGACTCTCAAAGGTTGGGAAAAGTATTTGGCGGAAATGGTGACTGACGACATTCAGTGGGTGGTGCCCCATTGGCACATTCACTCTGTGAGGGAGAAACAAGTGGGACTTCACATGATCAAAGTTCCGACCCTTTCTGGAACTACTTTTTACTATCCCTCTAGAGTGCTTCGTCAGTATGGTTTGGTGCAGACCATCCCGGAGGGTTGGGACGAGGAGAGAGATGATTTCCCTTTTGGGATACTTCAGTTGGATGATAGTGCCTCAGTCCTTCTTTCTCAGATGTGGGGCGAGGCCGGCTTTAGTCGTAGGACTTTCCTCACACGCTCTAGCAACACCTTCCTGCCACGCGAGTATTTGGATTGGTATATGGGGAGACTTGGGCATGCGGAGCAGACTCTAGAGACCCTAAGGGGCACTATCTTGGGATCCTGTGCTCCAAGTTTCTCATTGAGAATTAAGGAGGCTGAGGCTTATGCGAGGAAGATGAGTAAGAGTGTGGCTAACGGAGGCGGAGAAGAAGTGGGGGCGTCAAAGATGAGGAAAGGTGAAGAGGCTCCTAATGGCAAGGCTAAAGGTATTAGCGAGTTCGAAAGAAGATTTTGTGAGAATCCTAGCAAGAAGAAAGTTCGCCGTGGGCAAAGCAAGAAGAAAGAGACCGAGGGCACAAATGGCACTAAGGAGTAATCCTGAGCGTCTCTCCATAGTCGTGCAGACACATTAGTTTAATTTAGTTCGCTTTTGTTTGAGTTTCAATTTCAGAATAGGTTATTTATTCAAAAAGTATGTCAAGCTTAGACTCATCAAATAAGTGTTAACATGCAATGACTATGGGAATAAAAGTCTTTTCTTTCAGAAAAATACAACTTCTATCTTTATTGCTTTGACAAGATTTGGATGTTTATTTATTTTTTAGACCGCACCTTTTGAAAGGCTGCCTACGTTCCCCTTTTACAAATAGGACTAAGGGGCTCAGGTCACCGTAGTTCACTCCAGTCAGACTAGAATGATTTTAAAGAAAGGGAAGATAGAAGGGGGAATGCTCTAACTTTTGCCTAGACCGCCCTTGCGGGTTTTCGATCTAGCGAGCTCTGTACGCACCCTTATTTTGCATAGACCGCCCTTTGCGGGTTTTCAGTCTATCGGGCTTCTTTTTGCGTAGTAAATATTTTTATTTATTTATTTATTTATTTTTTTTTAAGAGGGGGAGTCTAGTCATAGTAGCGTCTGAGCTTGCTGAGGTTGACTGGTTCCTTGAACGGGTTGCCATCCAAATCTGCCATTCTGACCGCTCCTCTGGAGAAGATCTTCTGTACCACAAACGGCCCTACCCAAGTGGGGGCCCATTTCCCGAGGGGGTTGAATTTGTTGGGTAAGCGTGCTTTGAGCACCAAGTCTCCTTCCTTTATGTCAACAGGCTTGACCTTTTTATTGAAGGCTTTTGTCGTTCTCCTTTGATAGGCCCGGATGTGTTCCATGGCCTTCAATCTGCGTTCGTCGAGTGTTGCCAATTGATCATAGCGACTACGAAGCCATTCTACCTCATTCACTTGGTTCTCGAGCAAGACCCTCAAAGATGGCACCTCCAACTCAATAGGGAGCACTGCCTCCATGCCGTATGTCAAAGCGTAAGGGGTCTCTCCAGTAGCGGTGCAGACTGACGTTCTGTACCCCCAAAGTGCTAATGGTAACTTCTCGGGCCAATCCCGTCCTTGCGAAGCCATTTTACGAATTATCTGCTCTATCGTCTTGTTGGCCGCCTCAACCGCGCCGTTAGTCTGTGGATAGTATGGGGAAGATTTTTTTCGTTCGATCTTGAATTCTACAAGCAAGCGAGCACACTCGGCTTCGAAATGACTGCCATTATCTGATATAATGAGGTTAGGAACCCCATACCGACACATAATATTCTCTTTGATAAACTGCGCTACCTTCTTGGAATTCAGCACCTTGTAAGACTGAGCTTCGACCCACTTTGTGAAGTAGTCGACCGCGAGGAGGACGAATTCATGACCATTACTACCGGCCGGCGAGATCTTCCCAATAATGTCGATACCCCACGTGGCGAATGGCCAAGGCGTGGTGGAACTATACAATTCGTGTGGGGGGATGTGGTTGAGGTTGGAGCATACTTGGCACTTGTGACACCGTCGAACCCATTGAATACAGTCTGTCTCCATGGTAATCCAATAATAGCCCAGCCGAGTGATCTTCTGTCTAAGCATCCTTGCATTCATGTGGGGTCCGCACAACCCGTTGTGTACTTCTTCCGTTATTGCTTCAGCTTTCTTGTTGTCGACACATAAGAGCAACAGACCATCGTAATGCCTCTTGTACAAAGTATCATCTAACAGCACAAACTGCCCCGCCAACCTTTTGAGTGCTTGCAGACTCTTGGCCTTCACATCTCCGTCAAAGGACATCTCTCCGTGCTTAAGGAATTTGTAGATTTGGGCGTACCATTGATCTCCGTTTACCTCGGCATCGATCTGGATTTCACAGCAATAGGCGGGGTTTTCTCTTCGTCCAACCCTGAATGGTTTCACGGACCTTCCTTCTGGAATTTCAACTAAGGAGGCCAATGTAGCTAGGGCATCCGCGAACCTATTTCTGTCTCGTGGCAGGAAGTGGAAGGTAACCTCTTTGAACTGTGCTATCAACTCATCCATGTAACCTTGGTACCGCTGCAGGCAAGGATCAATAGTTTTCCATTTCTTCGCCGTTTGGTTAATAATCAAAGCAGAGTCTCCGTACACTTCTAACTCCTTCACGTTGCGTTCTAGGGCGGCCTCCAATCCGGCTATACACGCCTCATACTCGGCGGCGTTGTTGGTTGCTGAAAAGTTTAGCTTGATGGCTATGGGAGTGTGCTCATCTTTGGGATCAATAAGTAGGAGTCCGACTCCATTCCCTCGTTTGTTTGCAGCTCCGTCAAAGAATAATTGCCACCTTTCTGCGACCTCAATTGCGAAAATGTCGTCATCCGGGAACTCGGGGTCGGGTCCTCTTGTCTCGGTGCTCGGAGAGTCTGCGAGCTGATCGGCCATTGCCCTCCCTTGATTGCCTTCCTTGGTACATAAGTAATGTCGAACTCTCCCAAGAATACTGACCATTTAGCGAGTCTCATAGAAAGGGATGGTTTATCGAACAGGTACTTGATAGGATCCATTTTCGAGACTAGTAAGATCGGATGGGATACCATGTAGTGCTTGAGCTTCGTCACCACCCATACTAGGCCTACGCAGGTCTTCTCGAGCGCGGAGTAATTGAGCTCGCTACCTTGTAACTTTCGACTGACATAGTACACTGCATTCTCAATCCGGGAATCTTTGGCTTCTTGTGCTAACATGGCTCCGACGGCGGTATCTGTCACAGTTAAGTATAGTAGCAACGGCTTCTCCTTATGCGGCGGGCATAGGATTGGGGTATTCACCAAATATTGTTTGATCCTTTCGAAGGCTATCTGGCAGTCATGATCCCACTCCACACTGGCTGTTTTCCTCATTAACTTGAAAATTGGTTCGCAGATGGTGGTCAGCTGATTGATAAACCGACTGATGTATTGCAGGCGTCCCATGAATCCTTTTATCTCCGTCTCGGTACGGGGTGGCTTCATCTCCAGGATGGCTTGAATCTTCCTTGGGTCGGCTTCGATCCCATTCTCGGTGACCATGTAACCCAATACTTTCCCTCTACGAACTCCAAAGGTGCATTTTGCCGGGTTCAAACGCATGGCGTGCTCTCTCAACCTGTTGAAGAATTTTCTGAGATCTATCAAGTGCTGGCCCCCAGACCCTTTTGAATGTATAATCATGTCATCCACGTACACCTCAATCTCCTTGTGGATCATATCATGGAATAAAGTTGTAACTGCCCGTTGGTAGGTAGCCCCAGCGTTCCTCAGCCCAAATGGCATGACAGTATAGCAAAAAGTCCCCCATGGGGTGGTGAAAGCTGTTTTTTCTTGGTCCTCCTCGGCCATCTTGATTTGGTTATAGCCGGCAAACCCATCAACAAACGACTTGACCTCATAATGGACGGTCGCATCCACTAACATGTCGATATTTGGCAAGGGGAAGTCATCCTTTGGCGTAGCTTTGTTGAGATCCCGAAAATCCACACATACTCTGACTTTACCGTTGGATTTCTTGACAGTCACCAGATTTGATAACCAAGTTGGATATTCGATCACCCTGATGAAACCCACACGGAGTAGCTTCTCAATCTCTTCCTTCACTTGCAAAGACCATTCCGGCATAATGCGGCGCAGCTTCTGCTTGACTTGCTTAGCGTCTGGTGCTGTCGGGATTCTGTGCTCTACGATCGAGTTGTCGAGCCCCGGCATGTCCTTATAAGACCATGCAAACACATCCACATATTCTCTGAGTAGCTCAACCAGTACTTCCCTTTCGGCTCCGCTGAAGAAGCTTCCGATCTGCGTTTCCTTAGGCTCGGCTTCGGTTCCCAAATTCACGCATGTTAACACCTCATCGGCAGCTTGGGCTCGAGACTCTTTTTGATTAATAACCTGTTCTGAGATCTCTTTAATGTATTCATCATTTAATGTGTCTGTGTCTGCCTCTTCTAATGAATCATTATTAACTAAGTGTATATCATTAGTTTGAGTATTAGCCAATTTATCAGTTAAAAGAGTGACTATGGAGGGATACTCGGAAAGGTCGAGGGTTTCATTCATGGCAAAAGGGAAAATAGCGTTTGCAACAAGATCATAGTCTTCCGACGTAAGGTCGTCAGACTTAGAGGAAGACTCAAATTCAAAATGTAAAACACTAGACTCTGGGGACGGGGATTTTGGGTGAGTGACAGGAGATGCTACGGGAGTGGCGACAGGAGAAGGAGTAAGCCCCAGTGTTTCCATCATAAATTCCGGAGTAGCTATAGGTCCCCCAATGATGCACCAATTCTTGAGCTTGTCCCCCATGGGTACCACCAATGTCCTTGGGTCCACCTTATCCTCAGAGTCATCTCTAATGACGGCAACCATGTCTTCGTGCAGCCCCAGATTACCCATATGTTGAAGCAGATATTGGCCGTCCCACGTCTCAGTCAAACTTGGAGTTTCTGCGGCTTCTATTGCTGGCTTGTCAAGGGTTGCGGCTTCGAGTTGATCTGCCAAGTCATCTGCAACCTTGGTGGAGTACTCGTGCTTGATGGTTCTAACTCTGCCCGTGGCTTTGTCATATTCCATGTAGGTCAGCTTCATGTTGGACCGATCGAATTCCACATCTCTGAAAATCTCGAACCCTTTTTGCAACTTCCCGGTGTGGTCAATCCATGGGTACCACCAATGTCCTTGGGGCCTTACAAGTTCTTACCTAGCCCCAGCCCCGGTATAAAACCCATGTTACGCAGTATCTTGACAACAGGTGCCACTTTGTCCGTTGTTTTGGTGAGGTCGATGGTGCAGATCTGTGCTTGAGCGACTATTTCGAAGCCGTTGAAGAGTCGGCTCTCTTCCCCATGCTGAATCTGTAAGACAGGAACGCCCTTGGTGTCCGTCCCTTGGGCAGTTACGAGATCGCTGTAGATGATGTTCACTTCATTACCAGATTGAAACTTCACACACTGGTGCAGGGAAGACGGGACAGCGCCCGACTGATGTAACCATGGCCGGCCGAGGATGAGTGAGAAGGTTGCGGGGATGTCTATGACGTGGAAGTCTTTCGGCAGAATCTTTGTTCCGATGGTAATGGGCAGGGTGACTTCGCCTATCACGGCGCGGCATGTAGAGTCATAAGCTTTGATGGTTTGTTTGGATGGGCGTAAATCAACACCATGAACGCCAACCACATCCATCATCCTTGAAGGCAGGATATTAATAGCAGAACCATTGTCAATGAATACACGGGGAATCTTCTTGCCATTTACTTCGACAGTGATGTACAAAGGCTCATTATGATCAACTCCGAACACTGGCTTGTCTAGCTCCGAGAAAGTGATGATGTTTCCATAGTGGATATTACCAATCATGTGGGTGACGTCCTCCGGGGTAATAGTGGATGGTACCATGGTGGCGGCGAGGTTTTGCTCGAGCATGAGGCGATGGGCTAGGGAGGAGGTGAGTAGGGACCATAGTGAAATATGGGCTTGGGTTTGTTTGAGTTGAGTGAGGATAGGGTCTTCTTTGTCTAGGTCGGCTTGCTCGGGTTCCTTCCCAAAGACTTTCTTTGCACCCTTCGGGTTGGATTGGTACACTTGACCGGACCTTGTAAGGAGACAAACTTCCGCACGTAGCTCCTCCAAAGACAATGGCGAGTCATGACAAGGGGGCAAAACTTCGGTCTTTTCGGCCTCCTCGAAGATTTCGGCCCAAGAAAGAGGTTGAGAGGGCTTGGGGCTCTCCTCCTCTAGAGATTCGACTTCACTCACTAGTTCTTCTAAAGACAACAAGTAGCAAGAAGATTCTTTATTATTAGTCATTGAAATACAACCCATCTCATCACAGTCCGCCACAACAGGCTCGGCCGGATCAGTGATCTCACTAAGTTCTACCATGAGTACATTGCTAGCTACATAATCTCTAGGGTCTTCGATGACTCCCTTGTGGATGAGCTCTTGCACGGCCTTCTTGAGTTCAAAGCATTCTTCGGTAGTGTGACCGGTGCACTTGTGGTAGTGGCAAAACTTCGACAAATCGCAACCAAGGCGGGGAAGGTGTCCTTCTAATGGTTCGAGCATTTCTAACGTCACCAATGCCATGAAGACATCCACCATCGTGAGCCCTATCTTGTCAAAGGCATCCATGAGCTCTAGGATACTAATCTCGCATGTTTGCACCATATTCACCCCACCTCCATTGTTGGGAAGAGGGTTATTCACCACATTAGGACCCTTCGGCTTCTCAATCTTCTTGTCATTGATCAACCCTTGTACTACGTGCTTCAATTGAATACAACCATCCGTTGTGTGCCCGATGTGCTTGTGATACTTGCAGAACTTGGAGGCGTCCAAATCACTTCTTGGGTAGGCAGGTTGGTAATTCTCTAAAGGCTTGATAAGACCCCTCTTGACTAACACGTCAAAGACTTTCCCCATAGGCATACCAAAATCATCAAAGTGCTCCCTCTCCCTTTGCGGCGGAGCCCCATTCCTTGTTATGGCTTGGACATCTAATGGGACCTCTTTCTGGACCATATTTACTTGGCCGACGGCCTCCTTTCCACCCCTAGGAGGCGCAGGCGCAGTAGGAGCCTTGTAGCGGAAGGAGTTGTTGTTGTTGGTCTTTGGACTTTCCTTTGGCGGCACAATCCCACTGAACCCTGCTTCGTACCTTACTCCGGCGTCCACCATTTCCCTCAAATCAGGGAAGTAACCATTACCTATAGTTGCTTTCATCTCCGGTAGCAAGCACTTGTAGAAAATCTGTTTCTGTTCCTTCGCTTTTGGCGGGTATTGGACCTCGCACAACCGATGATTCCACCTCTTGTAAAAATCATAAATAGCCTCGCCGGGCTTTTGCATAGTCTTCTCAAGATCTGTTCGATTCACGTGCCAATCCAAGTTAGCTTGATACTTCTCACAGAAAATAGCGCTGATCTGATCCCAAGTTTGCCTCTCGCTTGGTTCTAGCCCCAAGAACCAACGCAGAGCTATACCATCCAAAGTGCTATGAAATACGCGAGCCATTTGTTCGTTGGTGCAGTCACGAGCCCTCATGGCCAACATATAACTATCCAAATGAGTCTTAGGACACGAGTCACCATGAAACATTGCTACCTTAGGCATTTTGAAATCCTTGGGGAGAGCCCCTACTTGGCTAGGGTTGATTGTCTTGGTAGTCGGTGCACTTTGCTTATCCACGGTCTCGATCAACTTTCGCATTTGCTCTTGCATGGCCATAACCACAGGGTGATTGGAGATGTCGGGGATAGTTTCTGACAGAATGACGGGAGGAGTAGTGGAAGCAGTAGCAGCGGCCATCCCAATACTCAAAGGCAACGAGGGTGCGGGTAGTTTGCTAGCGGAGAGGTAGCCGCCAAGCAGTTCAGGGGAAGGTTCATAGACAGCCTTGTTCTTGCTCATGGTAGTGAAACCTTGTTGGGTGTAGAGAGAAGGAGGTGGAACATTGCGGTAGCTTGGGAATGGGAAGGTAGTAGCATTGGTGTTGGGGGGACAGTTGGTATTGACCTCTTCATCCTCGACATAAATGAAATTCTCTCCATCGGGCACCAGTTTAGTCCCCTTTTGTTGAATGTGACCCTTCAGCTGTTGGTTCTGATCTTCCAACATCTTGTTGCTTTCCTCGAGATTCCTGATCTTGGCTTCGAGACCGGCTAGGAAGTTCTGGAGGCTTGGGGGAATACCATTGAGAGTAGCCTCGGTGTTGAGCTCGGCGGTACTGGCAGGAGGAGCAGAGGCTGAAGCTGAAGCGGGAGTTGACATTGCTGATGACGAGACTGAGAACGTGGACGGAGTAGAAGCTTCACGTTGTAGTCGACCACCCGAACAGATCCAAACTCGCTTTGCTGAAAGATTGAAGGGCAATGGAGCTTTAGGAGAGGGGGAAGGCTCATGCAAAGTATATTTTAATTTATAAAAACATACATTATTTACATCCTAATTGGTTGGAAGGGGTACCCCTTTTTCGCAACTAGTTAGAAGACTACGATCAGTGGAGGCCATCATTACGTCTATAGACCCCTCGTTTTTCACCTGCATTGCACACCCCCAAACAGACAATTTGGGCGAGGGTCCTATAGGGCAAGCGGCTTCCACCAACCATCGGATCCTACGACTAACCCTTCCTTAAAGGCATTTAACGTGACGTCTATTTTACATCCTACGCAAGTTAATGATGAGCGGAGATCTTGACAATAAACACTCATCTCACCATGGCACGTCCCTTGTAGGGAAATCACTTTTTTGTGCACTTTCTCTCAAAGATCTCGATTCATCATTGACTTGGGGATGACTCGACATAGACAGCACGTTAATTGACTATTAAGAAAAAGCTAGCCAAACCAACCGGTCAAAACCTAGGTGTGATACCTATACTAGTGTGGGTTGACACGGGTTAGGTAAAAGGTTCCCACCGCTCGTGGAACGTACACGGTGAGTGGAGTAGACGAGTGACTCGAAAAGAGGGCGACAGTAGCGCACAAATTCCTGCACATCGAATACTCCGGGTAATGGGGACCTGTGCAGTGCTGACACAGACTAGTGGTAGTGTGTGGCAAGAAACTAATTCTTTTTAAGGAGAAAAGAGAGAAGTTTTTTATGTTAGGATGATGCAATGTAATGCATGAGAGAGAGAGAGAGAGAGAGAATAATGTACAAGGGAGCATAGCAGAGTTTTGTTTGACCCTAAAACTAAAGCGAAGATAACAAGGGTACATGGTACAAGGTACAAGGTACAAGTATTGACATGGCGGAGTGCGCGGGTGCATGTGTAAACATGGCAGGTGTGTGCATGTGTAAACATGACAGGTGTGTGCATGTGTTAAACATGGCAAGTGTGAGCATGTGTAAACATGGCCAGTGTGTGTGCATGTGTAAACATGGCAAGGTGCGTGCATGTGCAAACATGGCAAGTGTATGTAGGGTGCATGTGTAAACATGGAAGGTGCGTGCATGTGTAAACATGGCAGGTGTGTGCATGTGTAAACATGGCAGGTGTGAGCATGTGTAAACATGGCAAGTGTGTGTGCATGTGTAAACATGGCAAGGTGCGTGCATGTGCAAACATGGCAAGTGTATGTAGGGTGCATGTGTAAACATGGCAGGTGCGTGCATGTATAAACATGGCAGGTGTGTGCATATGTAAACATGGCAAGTGTGTGCATGTGTAAACATGGCAGGTGTGTGCATGTGTGAACATGGCAGAAGTGTAAGGTACATGTGAGAACATGGCAAATGTGTAAGGTGCATGTGAGAACATGGCAAAGTGTAAGGTGCATGTGAGAACATGGCAGACATCATGATGTGAACGAAAGTTAGACCCACTAAGTTTGAAAAAGTTTCAAAGCAGTCCCCAGCAGAGTCGCCACCGTGAATACCCCTTTCCGATGAAGCGACGCATGGGAAGTATCTTGTGATTATTTTTATTTACAAAGGGAATATTCTTAACGACATTAAAATTATGAGAGTCGCCACGCCGTTTTAATTAAAGCCAAAACATTGAAAAAAGCATTTTTAGTGGGTTCGGGGGTCAAATTACAACAAGAGAAGAATATTGGACGTTATCACTCCTATTGCCCGAATTGATCGGTCTTTCTATCATGATGAATGTGTTAGTAGTGTGTTAGTGATTGAGACCGGATCCGAAGATTGCCTACGTTCCTCTCAATGTGAGAAGCTCAGGTCAGCGTAGTTCGCAGAGAATTAGAATAGGCAGAAGAATCGGGATCATGCATAATGAGGGGGGAAATTACCTAAAGATTAGGGTTTAGAAGTAGTTCCTAGATCATCCTCGGGTTGATGAACCCTCGATCATCATCGGCTATGAAATAACATGTAATTATGAAGATCGCAACCCTAAATATAGCATAAATAAGGTTTTAATCTATGAGCACGAAGAACATGCGAAGAACATATATGAACATATGAATGAACATGCAAAGCTCATGAAGAAACTATGAATAAACATGTACGAACATGAACATAAAAGATCTACATTAAAATAATGCAAGAACGTGAAGAAAAGGTTAGAAAACTTACCTATGTTGGCAAGAAATAAACCTTGGATCTTCTTGAGTGTTTGAATGCTAATTAGAGAGCAAAATATTGTTTAAGAACTCCAAAATTCGTACTTAGAGCTCTCAAAATCGGATCCCTAAACCAATGGCATGGGATTGGTTTATATAGTAAACTGAGGGGAAGATCTGATGGTCCAGATCATCCGGCGCAAGGTTGGCCGCCTGGCCATTGTTGAAGCCGGTGACAATAGTGGCCGCGTGGCCAAGATCAACGCGGAGCAAGGTTGGCCGCGTGGCCAAGTCTGCAGGCTGACTTGATTCTTAAGCTAGGGTTTCTGCATGGTTTTAAGGAAACTATTTGCTACCTAATTTGATAGATTTTGCCATAAATGAGATATTTTGGGAATCCGGGACAAGTCTTTGCAAGGTTTCTAATTCCTATAAAGTCCTTGTATTTTTGGGAAAGTCCTAATAAACTCATTTTCAGGTCGGGTACTAACAGAAACTCATGCCCGATGGCTCACATCGAGACTTACATTTGGGCTATGGTTCCGAAGAAGGTCTCCCCAAAAGTTATGGCTCAATGCTTTCCTCTCACTCTCGAGGGGGTGGCAAAGGATTGGTATGCAACTCTCCCGCTCACTGTCCGTCTTGATTGGGATGCCGCTATGCTTGCCTTCAATAATCAATATCAAGGCAACACCACTCACCGGTCCACAAGGAAAGAACTCGAGAATACCACTCAAAGAGACAACGAGTCCTTCATTGACTTCACAAGGAGATGGAATGACAAGCTCTCTGAAATTGAAGAGAGGCCGAACACAAAAGAGCAAATGAACATCTTTCTTAAATGTCTCAAGATTGATCTCCGCACCCACCTAAGTGGGGCTTGCTACTACGACTTCTCCCAAATGTATGAGGCGGGGGTACGCATGGATGACTTGCTCAAGGAGATTTAAAAGGCCACTCCTACTTACCGATACAAGGCCGCCTCTAGTTCAAACAAAGAGGCCTCTGTCAATGCCGTTACTACTGACAAGGGAAATTACAAGAAGGTTCCCCCACCACAAGGCAAGCGGTTCCAAAACGACCGCATCTACACTCCTCTCAACGGCATGACCATCACCGAGGCCTATGAAGCTCTAAAGGCCAAGGGATAAATCACCCCTCTTCAAGGGTACAAGCAACCTCAACCGCTCCGTGCCAATCATGCTCACCATAAATGGTATGACTACCATCAATGCACCGGCCACCTCACCGAGGATTGCTTCTCCATCCGCAACACCATCCAAGACCTCATAGACAAGAAGGAATTCATAATCCCTAATGAGGGTGGTGTCAATATAATAGAGGTAGGAGAGTTTGAAGGAACCACTCATTCGATCCCAATTGTGAATGAGGGCTCCGATGATATGAATAAACTTGATAATTCTTGTTATGTTGTGACTTATGATGAGATTATGAGGGAAGTCTTAGAGAATAGGAAGAAGAAGCTACAAGGGACCGTGAACGTGCTCACTCGCAGCGGCCGAGTAACAACGAGCACAATCCCTCCCAATACTGCAGCAACCAGCACCTCTTCTCAAAGATCGCAAGCACGCGACAAACCCGAAGATCCTTTGTTAACACAGCTCAAGAAGACGCAAGCCAACATATCCATCTGGGACCTTATTGCATCATCAAAGAAACACCGAGACCTCGTCATCAAGAACTTGGATGACACATCAGTCTCTCCCAACACGACTCCCGAGGACCTCACGGCAATGATAGGTCACATTCACTTCGGCAATGTCATCACTTTTGCTGACATGGACCTCCCGCCATTTGGGTACGAACACAATGAAGCCATCTACCTCAAAGTAAGGGCAAGGGGGAGACCCATCTCAAGGGTTCTAGTAGACGGTGGCTCTGCACTCAACTTAATGCGTAGCCGAGTCATGGGCATACTGGGGCTCAAAAGCTATGATTTACAACCCTCCGCACAAGTCATTAGAGGGTACGACAGCACTGCCCGTACAGTCATGGGAATGATAGAAGTTGATATCGAATTTGGAAGCATGATCATGTCCGTCCCATTCCAAGTACTTGACGTCCCTGCTTCATTCAACTTACTTCTGGGCCGACCTTGGATCCACAGTTCCAATGCGGTACCTTCCACTCTCCATCAGTGTGTCAAGATCAGAAATGGGGATGAAGTAGTCACTATCATGGCCGAGAATGTCACCGTCCACAGAAATGGGGGACAACCCGTTCACCAAGTCCAACACAGGATAGAAGATGCCACTCTCTCCAGCGTCAACACCATTGACAAAGAAGGGGGAAACAGACAGTGGGTCCCCAGCAATCCTAAAGTCCTCCGCATGATGAGGAACATGAATCACTTTCCTGGTCTTGGCCTAGGGAAACATCAACAAGGGATATTACACTCCGTGGAAGTTCCTTTTGTCAAGAACAAGTTTGGTCTGGGATACGATCCTACCAAGGATGACTTGAATTACGAGCAAGCAGTCAAGAATCAAAGGACCCGAGCTCGCAAAGAAGGTCGACGATATGAAATCCCCAACTTGAGGCCTTACCGCAACACACTAAACGGTTATTTTGTTCGCCAAGGGGAAGATGTCCCGTACACGATCTTTCCCAAACCGTGGGTTAACGACAAGGGCGTCAGAAATCCCGGTCTCGAGATCTTCACCGATTGTGAAATACCAGCACAAGAAAAGGAACCTACTCCTATGTCACCCCGAGAGTGGTGGAGCAAGAAAGTGACCATAGAGTCCGAGGTAAAGGTTACCGTGGGGGAAGAACTATCCGATCTAGTCTCCATGTTCGAAGAATTTGCCATCATGGACAATTGTCAAGTCAACGCCATCTCCGACAACACAAAAATGGAGAGTCCATCTATTAGCGAGATTCAACCAAGCTCCGAGCCAATCAACAACTGGTATTCAACGAAGGGGCCCATAGTATCCGAGGATTTCTTGGTCCGAGAAATGGGTTGCATACCCCGTACAGCAACAAAGGAAGAGCGGCTCACACTTACTTTCAAGTCCGAGAGTGTTTCTAATTCCCTCACCCAAGAGGATATGGAGGCAATAGCCGAGCGTGTGTTTCCTTTCTTTGCTAATGAAAAATTTGATATTTCTGAGTACCCCGAGATTGCAAACATCATAAATGATGAATTAACTAATAACGAACTTAATGAACAAGTTAATAAAGATTCAAATTATGATGAAATAGACCACGAAAACATAACATTGTTGGTAGTGGTGCCCTAGGCACGTTTAATAAACGTTGTAATTGTTATCATTTATTTCATATCAATAAAAGAGATGTTTTGATTATTATTGTTGTTCATGTTTACTTATAATAATCTCCGTCCCTAGTACTTGTTAAGCACTAGTATAAAGGCTAAATGATCATGGGATGATCATGTTAGATTTATGGGTACTTGTTTGGAACAAGGTACTGGACATGACCCGCTGTATTAGATTTATGTCATGGTCTATGTCGTACATATATCTCATATTAGTTATGTCATTTGAATCCTTAGACATGAAGTTATTATAGTCTTCCACTCGATGAACATTGTGTTTGACATATTCAAACGCTACCTTAACACGGTAGTTATAAAGGGTATGATTGGCATAATCGGATTCCCGTTGGGAAGAATAATAAGCTAAATGGATTTGTCCCTCCACGGAGAGATGTCAAGCTTGGGCCCCTCGAAGGAATAATGTTGATGAAATGTTCGGCCGGACTCAAATGAATTGATTGGATCAATAGCATTTGAATTATCAACATATTCGGAATCGAGAAAGCATTGAACAAAACAAGTTGACTGTTTGACCATGACTTGTGTTCAATGACATCGTGGACAAAAGGATTATGACATATTCTAAAGGAATGCGAACTTGTATCTAGTTATACTATTTGGGTAGGTATGACGGTTTGCTAGAACCTAATCATATCTTATGGGATCATGTTTGAGCCCATTGCCAACTTAGTATAATCCTAGAGGGTCACACACAATAGAACGAATCTTAAATAAAAGGACTATATTGGCATTTAAGGTCGGAGGACTTCCAAGGAATTTCTGGAAAGATCTGGGCCTCCTGGTCAACCAAGCGGGCGCTTGGGTTGCACCAGGCGGGCGCCTACTCAAGCCGGAAAGGGACTGGAGTTTCTGCCCAATACAGGCGGGCGCCTGGGTGGTACCAGGCGGGCGCCTGGTGCTCCCGATTGGAAAATTCCTAATTCGATTTAGGAAGGTTTTTGGCACAAGATTCCTATTTGGAATAGGTCTTAATTGTGTATAAAAACCCCAATTCGGCCAGACCATATTGACAAGTGATTTTGTGAGTCTCAAAGAGTTTGAGAGAGATATTATTTTGTTCTAAGATATCTTTGATTGAGGAACAAAATAATTCACAAATAAATTCAATATAGTTCTTTATTGTATTATGAAAGTGTGTTTCATAATATTGGTCTAGCAACCAAGATCAAAGAAGCTCCTTTGATATTCGTTCGAAGTGTGGATACCGCTAGAGGGTGAAAATCATCATCTTCAAAGTTCGTGTTCAAGCTTTGTGATCGTGATCAAGTCTTCAAGTTTCTCCACAAAGACCAAAGAGAAAATTCATAGTCATCAAGGGTTAGTTATTCCTCTATTCATCTTGTTGTATTTGATTTAATCATATGAACGGATCCATGGCTTTGGGTTTCTTAAAATTTTAATTGCTAAATTCCGCTGCGCATGTTACTTGGAAACCCAACAGTGGTATCAGAGCCCCGTTCATGTTGATTAATTCAATACTTGGATCATGTTGTGTGTATATAAATTGTTTATGTGCCAAGCATGATATGAATATTGGATTATATGATGTTTATGTGTTTTGTGATTTTATGTGGTTTATTGTTTTTTTAACTTTAATCGCACGATTCAATCGCAATAAAAAATTATGGTGGATTCTGAATTATTTCGATTATTGATTTTTGATTGGATCAAAGTTTTAATAATCGGGGAAAAATAATTTTGAGACAAAATTTTCGAACTTGAAAATTCCATACCATTCTGACCATTCAGGCGCCCGCCCACGCTGGACCAGGCGCGCGCGCGTTTCAGGCGCCGGCCCGTGCTGGACCAGGCTCGCGCTCGCTAGGCCAGAATGTTCTGATTTTGTTCAAAATCTGATTCTGGAATTTTTCAATAAATCCGACAAAACCAGTAACAAAGACCACTTCAGACTTGTTGATCTGGAATGGGTTTTGGGTAGTTGGTTTGTGTGTGGATTTTGGGGTTTAATTTTCCTATTTGTTTTAGTCTTGTGATTCCTAGATTGGTTCAATTTTTGGATGGCTAATCTGCGTTCATCGAAATTGTGTTTCCCAAAATTGATCGCAATCAAAGTTTCAAAGATAAAACGAAGTTAGAATTATGAAGAGTTCATAATTGCTAAAATTGAGAAACAAAGTTCTTGATTCAATGATTGGAGATCCATGTGGAATTGTGAATGCAATTGGCCTACGTTCATCGAGACCATCTATTGCTTAGTTTCGGCCACATGGACTACTTTCTTGGTTTCTTGAATTAGTGCGGGATTGTGGTTGTCTAATGGCTTAGTTCGACCGCACTTCTTGTTGTCTTGATTTGGAGATAATAACCAAAGTTGAAATAGTCTCATCCTCATAATTATAGAGAAACTAATGACACATAAATATTATGCTTAAATTAATGGGATTAATTTAGTGGCTAAACTTGATGTGTAACATGTTTATATTATGTGCTCATAAATATGTTATATGCTATATGTGATGAACCTTCAAAGAAAGTTTTAAGTCTTTTATTGCCATGCCATGATTAAAACACTTGTTAGTACATGAGTGATTTTAATGTAGATTCGCCCTAGCGAGGTGCATTAAATTTATTTATGTTTGAGCAAGATCGATAATGTGGGCACGCCCTAGCGGGACACATTAACTATGCGTTTAAAATGGTTAGACTTAATTGGGCGTCAAAACAGTTTTGGGCCTAGGCAAAGATGAGGTTTAACATGCTTTTGAAATTGGATTTCTAAAAGAATCTCATAAAAGGAATTAAGAGTCATATGAGATATGATTTACAAGAGTTGTCTACCTAATTAATTTGATTTTGTGTAATCCGCCTTAGCGGACTTGAAATTAAATTAAAGATGGATCTTAACCCATTTAAATTATATTATACATTGGATGTATATGAAGGTTGTATAATTTAGTGGGAGTATTTTGTTTGAAAAATACATTATTTATCTCTTTAATGAAAATCGGTACTTATTAAATTTTGGAAATTTTGCATATTTGTAGATAATGACTAATAACACTCAATCAATGTCGTTGCGATCGATCCTTGAAAAGGATAAGCTCGAAGAGAATGGTACAAACTTTATGGATTGGATCCGAAGCATAAGAATTGTTCTTAGGCAAGAAGATAAGTTGTACATTCTCGATGGGCCTCTCCCCGCTGAACCACCGCCTACTGCCCCTAGGGTAGAAAGAGACAATTACAAGAAACATCGTAATGATTCTAGAGATGTAAGTTGTCTCATGCTTGCTGCTATGTGTTCAAAACTCCAACAAAGTTTGGAACATTTGGAAGCCTATGAGATAGGCGTGGAGTTGAGAACCATGTTTCAAGAGCAAGCTAGGCAAGAGAGGTACAAGACCATTGTTGCATTCACTACTAGTAAAATGAATGAAGGGCAACAAGTGAGTCCTCACTTTCTTAAAATGAAAGGTTATGTAGAGCACCTTGAGAAACTTGGCTATCCAATTCCATTGGAGCTAGCCACGGATCTCATTCTTAATTCATTGCCTAAAAGTTATAATCAGTTTGTGATGAATTATAACATGCATGGAATGGATAAGAATCTCTCTGAGTTGCATGGGATGCTCAAAACTGCAGAGATGAAAATTGTGGAGAAAGGTTCTCCCGTGCTCTTGGTTCATGATGGGAAGAAGGCTAGTGCCAAAGGAAAGGGTAAGGCAAAAGTTGTCAAACCCAAGATAAGCAAGGCAAAGGTTGCCAAGGCTTCTGAGGCAAAACCCGATTCACAAAAGGATGCAATCTGTTTCCATTGTCAAGAAATTGGTCATTGGAAACGTAATTGCAAGGCTTTCTTGGAAGAGCAAAAGAAGAAGAAGAGCAGCAAGGCTGCGTCGACTTCAGGTATCTATATGATAGATATTCTCCTTTCTACCACTGATTCTTGGGTATTGGATACCGGATGTGGTTCTCACATTTGTCTAAATGTGCAGGGATTAAAGAATAGGAGACTGCTTAAAGAAGGTGAAGTAGATCCACGCGTGGGAAATGGAGCAAGAGTTGCTGCATTAGCCGTAGGGACTTATGAAGTCACTTTACCTTCCGGATTAATTCTTGTTTTGAACAATTGTTATTATGTTCCGGATTTAAGCAGAAATATTATTTAAATTTCTTGTTTGGATAATGAAGGTTTTAAGTTTCTTATTGAGAATAAGAAATTTTCTAAATGATGTGCTTTATGGTATTGCTAATTCATTTAATGGCCTTTATATCTTGGACGTCAAGAATGAAAATAATGTCTATCATGTAAATAAGAAATCTAAACCTAATGATGTAAATCATACTTATTTGTGGCATTGCCGTCTTGGTCATATTAATGAGAAGCGTATCTCAAAACTCCATGGGGACGGACTTTTGGGTTCATGTGATTTAGAGTCATATGATACTTGTGAGTCGTGTCTTCTTGGAAAAATGACTAAGACACCTTTTACCAAGTTGGGTGAAAGGGCAAGCGACTTATTGGGGTTGATACATTCCGATGTATGCGGACCATTAAGTAGCAATGCTAGGGGAGGATTTCAATACTTCATAACTTTCACTGATGATTATAGTAGATTTGAGTATGTTTACCTAATGAAACATAAAAGTGAAGCATTTGAGATATTTAGAATATTTCAAAATGAAGTAGAAAAACAACTTGGCAAAAGCATAAAGGCACTTCGATCAGATCGAGGTGGTGAATACTTAAGTCAAGAATTTGATGATCATCTAAAGAATTGTGGAATAGTTTCACAATTGACTCCGCCCGGAACACCACAATGGAATGGTGTGTCTGAGAGGAGAAATCGGACTTTGTTAGACATGGTTCGATCAATGATGAGTCGAGTTAATCTTCCAATATCCTTTTGGGGTTACGCCCTAGAAACCGCTGCTTTCACACTAAATCAAGTTCCAACTAAATCGGTTCCAAAGACTCCATATGAGATGTGGAGTGGAAAGAAACCTAGTTTATCTTTCATGAGGATTTGGGGTTGCGAAGTTTATGTTAAGAGACTTATCTCTGACAAACTAGCACACAAATCTGATAAATGTATTTTCGTGGGATATCCTAAGGAAACTAAAGGATATTACTTTTACAACCGAGAGGACAACAAAGTGTTTGTTGCCCGAACTGGTGTCTTTCTAGAGAAAGAGTTTCTCTCCAAAGAAATCAGTGGGAGTAAAATAAATCTTGAAGAAATTCGAGACCCAGAAAATAACATTGAACCAATAGTGGAACAAGAACAAGAACCACAAGGAGTTGTGGAACCTGTTCAAAATACACAAGCATCTCGCAGATCTAGTAGGTTACGATCCGAGCCCGAGAGATATGGATTTCTCGTAACGGATAGTAATGAGGTAGAAATCATTGAGAATGATGAACCGTCAACCTACCAAGAGGCGATGTCTTCTCCTGATTCGGACAAGTGGCTTGGAGCCATAGAATCCGAATTACAATCCATGCAAGACAATCAAGTTTGGAATTTGATTGATGCACCCGAAGGTGTAAAAACCATAGGATGCAAATGGGTCTTCAAGAAGAAGACTGACATGGATGGGAAGGTGCATACTTACAAAGCTAGGCTTGTAGCGAAAGGTTATAGGCAAGTTCATGGTATTGACTATGATGAGACCTTTTCACCCGTAGCAATGATCAAGTCTATAAGAATTTTGCTTGCCATTGCCGCATATCATGACTATGAAATATGGCAGATGGATGTCAAAACCGCTTTCCTGAATGGAAAACTCCAAGAGGATGTGTATATGACACAACCAGAAGGTTTTGAACAAGATTCTAAGGTATGCAAATTGCAAAGATCCATCTATGGATTGAAGCAAGCTTCAAGGAGTTTTAATCTCCGTTTTGATGAATCGGTCAAAGAGTTTGGTTTCATCAAGAACGAAGATGAGCCTTGTGTATACAAGAAGATTAGTGGGAGCATAGTGCTATTCCTTATTTTATATGTGGATGACATATTGCTCATTGGAAACGACATTCCTACACTTCAGTCTGTGAAGACTTGGTTAGGAAAGTGTTTCGCAATGAAAGATATGGGTGAAGCCGCATATATTCTTGGCATTAAGATCTATAGAGATAGATCAAGAAGGCTACTTGGTTTAAGCCAAAGTACATACATTGACAAGGTCATTAGAAGATTCCGTATGGAAAATTCTAAGAGAGGCACCTTGCCAGTGTTACATGGAGTTTCTCTAAGCAAGACTCAATGTCCTAAGACAAAGGATGAGCGTGAGAAAATGAATAATGTTCCATATGCTTCGGCAATTGGGTCCATCATGTATGCCATGATTTGTACTAGGCCGGATGTATCTTATACTTTGAGCATGACAAGTAGATACCAATCCGACCCTGGCGAAAATCACTGGATAGCTGTAAAAGCGATTCTAAAGTACTTGAGAAGAACTAAAGACTCGTTTTTGGTCTATGGAGGAATGGAAGATGATCTCGTTGTAAATGCTTACACGGATGCAAGCTTCCAAACCGACAAAGATGATAGCCGATCGCAATCGGGTTTTGTGTTTATGTTAAATGGTGGAGCTGTAAGCTGGAAGAGTTCCAAGCAAAGTACAACCGCTGATTCTACAACAGAAGCTGAGTATATTGCTGCATCGGATGCTGCAAAGGAAGCTGTTTGGATTAAGAAGTTCGTAACTGAACTTGAAGTGGTTCCTAGTATTGCTAATCCAATAGACCTTTATTGTGATAATAATGGTGCTATTGCTCAAGCAAAGGAACCAAGAGCACATCAAAAATCCAAACACATACTTAGGCGTTTTCATATCATTCGAGAGATCGTTGATAGGGGAGACGTAAATATATGCAGAGTACCTACTGATGACAATGTTGCGGACCCGTTAACAAAAGGACTTCCACAAGCTAAACATGATGGTCATGTTAGGTCCATGGGTATTAGATACATGGGAGATTGGACCTAAGGCAAGTGGGAGATTGTTGGTAGTGGTGCCCTAGGCACGTTTAATAAACGTTGTAATTGTTATCATTTATTTCATATCAATAAAAGAGATGTTTTGATTATTATTGTTGTTCATGTTTACTTATAATAATCTCCGTCCCTAGTACTTGTTAAGCACTAGTATAAAGGCTAAATGATCATGGGATGATCATGTTAGATTTATGGGTACTTGTTTGGAACAAGGTACTGGACATGACCCGCTGTATGAGATTTATGTCATGGTCTATGTCGTACATATATCTCATATTAGTTATGTCATTTGAATCCTTAGACATGAAGTTATTATAGTCTTCCACTCGATGAACATTGTGTTTGACATATTCAAACGCTACCTTAACACGGTAGTTATAAAGGGTATGATTGGCATAATCGGATTCCCGTTGGGAAGAATAATAAGCTAAATGGATTTGTCCCTCCACGGAGAGATGTCAAGCTTGGGCCCCTCGAAGGAATAATGTTGATGAAATGTTCGGCCGGACTCAAATGAATTGATTGGATCAATAGCATTTGAATTATCAACATATTCGGAATCGAGAAAGCATTGAACAAAACAAGTTGACTGTTTGACCATGACTTGTGTTCAATGACATCGTGGACAAAAGGATTATGACATATTCTAAAGGAATGCGAACTTGTATCTAGTTATACTATTTGGGTAGGTATGACGGTTTGCTAGAACCTAATCATATCTTATGGGATCATGTTTGAGCCCATTGCCAACATAGTATAATCCTAGAGGGTCACACACAATAGAACGAATCTTAAATAAAAGGACTATATTGGCATTTAAGGTCGGAGGACTTCCAAGGAATTTCTGGAAAGATCTGGGCCTCCTGGTCAACCAAGCGGGCGCTTGGGTTGCACCAGGCGGGCGCCTACTCAAGCCGGAAAGGGACTGGAGTTTCTGCCCAATACAGGCGGGCGCCTGGGTGGTACCAGGCGGGCGCCTGGTGCTCCCGATTGGAAAATTCCTAATTCGATTTAGGAAGGTTTTTGGCACAAGATTCCTATTTGGAATAGGTCTTAATTGTGTATAAAAACCCCAATTCGGCCAGACCATATTGACAAGTGATTTTGTGAGTCTCAAAGAGTTTGAGAGAGATATTATTTTGTTCTAAGATATCCTTGATTGAGGAACAAAATAATTCACAAATAAATTCAATATAGTTCTTTATTGTATTGTGAAAGTGTGTTTTATAATATTGGTCTAGCAACCAAGATCAAAGAAGCTCCTTTGATATTCGTTCGAAGTGTGGATACCGCTAGAGGGTGAAAATCATCATCTTCAAAGTTCGTGTTCAAGCTTTGTGATCGTGATCAAGTCTTCAAGTTTCTCCACAAAGACCAAAGAGAAAATTCATAGTCATCAAGGGTTAGTTATTCCTCTATTCATCTTGTTGTATTTGATTTAATCATATGAACGGATCTATGGCTTTGGGTTTCTTAAAATTTTAATTGCTAAATTCCGCTGCGCATGTTACTTGGAAACCCAACAAACATACCTAAATGAACTAGCTCAACAGGTTCGTTGTCGTGGTGAAAATGGTCCAGGGGCTGATGAGGAATTGTATGTTGTTAATCTGGGAACCGACGAAGAGCCGAAAGAAACGAAGATTGGCAGCTTCTTCAAGGGGGAAGATAAAGACAGATTGACTGCACTACTCAGAGAATTTGTGGATGTATTCGCATGGTCATACAAAGACATGCCGGGTTTGGACAGAAAGGTCGCAGAGCACAGAATTCCGAACAGAGAAGACGCCAAGCCAGTAAAGCAGAAGCTCAGAAAGATCAAGCCAGAATGGTCTCTACAAGTCAAAGAAGAGATTGAAAAGCTCCTCAGTGTGGGTTTCATCAAAGTCATTGAGTATCCAACTTGGCTAGACAACATTGTGACAGTCAGAAAGGCAAACGGCAAGGCTCGAGTTTGTGTGGACTTCCGGGATTTGAACAAAGCTTCCCCGAAAGATGATTTTCCACTACCAAACATCGACATGCTCGTCGATTCAACTGCCAACTATGAAGTCCGCTCATTTGTGGACAGTTTTGCCGGTTACAATCAGATCCTCATGTTTGAAGAAGATCAACACAAGACAGCTTTCACAACTCCGTGGGGCACTTTCTGCTACACAGTCATGCCGTTCGGACTAAGGAACGCTGGGGCTACCTACCAGAGGGCTATTACAGATCTATTCCATGATATGATTCATAAAGAGATCGAGGTCTATGTAGACGACATGATCATCCATTCGAAGGAAACCAATGGTCAACATTTGATCGATCTTCGCAAATTATTTGAAAGGCTTCGGCAACACAAGATGAGACTCAATCCCGCAAAGTGCACTTTTGGGGTCATCAGAGGAAAGGTTCTTGGTTACATGGTCACTGAAAGAGGAATTGAAGCCGATCCCTCCAAGATCAAGGCAATCATTGACATGCCTCCCCCAAGGACGCAGAAAGAAATCAAAGGTTTCATGTGCAGACTTCAATACATCAGTCGGTTTGTGCACCAACTCACTTCCATGTGTGAGCCAATCTTCAAGCTACTCAAAAAGAATGTGGCTCTAGAATGGACCGATGCGTGCCAAGAAGCCTTCGACCAAGTGAAGCATTACCTGCCATGCCCTCCAGTTTTGGTTCCACCACACGAAGAGAAGCCTCTCTTGCTCTATCTCACTGTCAATGATGAAGCCCTAGGGGCTATGTTAGCACAAGAACAACGAGACTCCACAAAATAGAATGCCATCTACTTTGTCAGCCGACGGTTTCAAGGGGCTGAAAAGAACTACTCTGTCTTGGAGAAGTCTTGTGCTGCATTGGTTTGGGTTACTCAAAAGCTCAAGCATTACATGGAGGCCTTCCAACTCAAGTTGGTAGCAAAAGTGGACCCACTCGGCTACATCTTCGAGAAGCCTTTCATGTCAACAAGAATAGCCAAATGGTATTTCATGCTCGCCGGCTACGATATCACTTACGTCACACTCAAATCCATCAGGGGGAAGGTGTTCAGTGATCAGCTTGCTGAATTTCCGTGTGATAAAGTGAAGGGGGAAGATGTACAGTTCCCCGACGAGCATTTAATTTGCGCCACAACAGAGGAAAATAAATAAGTGGCAACTTTTTTTCGATGGCGCAGCCAATAAGCATGGATATGGCATAGGGATGTTACTCGTTGATCCAAAAGACATGTATACTCCAATCGCCATCCGCCTCGAATTTGAAGCCACTAACAACACCGCTGAGTACGAAGCATGCATAGCGGGGCTCGAAGCAGCCCTCGAAAGAAATGTCACAAGTTTAGAAGTATTCGGTGATTCCTTTCTCATCATCAACCAGACATCCGGAAAGTGGAAGATTCAAGACTCGACTCTGCAACGGTATGGTTAACATCTCGAGGAGTTGGTTGAACAGTTTCAAGAAATCACCTTCAATTACCTGCCAAGGGACAAAAACCGTTTTGCTGATGCACTAGCCACCATCGCTTCACTGGTTGAAATACTTGAGGGTAAAATGGTGAAGCCCTTCAAAATTTCCCGAAGGAACAATCCGGCATACTGCATGAGTATCGAGATCAACGAGGTCCAAACAAACTCCCCATGGTACGCGGATATCATGAATTTCCTCAAAGATGGTGCTTATCCCGAGAATAGCAATAAGAAGTCTCAAATGGCACTGCAAAGACTAGCCTCCCGATATGTACTGATTGGGGACAGAGTCTACAAAAGACACCACGAGGGGGTCAATCTCCTATGTGAAAATGAGACCGAAGCTCAAGAAATAATGCATGAGATCCACGAAGGTGAATGTGGGCCTCACATGAACGGGTTTATGTTGACCAAGAAGATACTCCACATGGGTTATTATTAGAGTACCATGGAAAAGGGCTGCATCGAGAAAGTCAAGAGGTGCGCCAAATGCCAATTCCATGCCAATCTACAGCACGCTCCACCCTCACAGCTTTACAATATGACTACGCCTTGGCCTTTCTCTTGTTGGGGCATAGACATCATCGGCAAAGTTCACCCTACTGGCAGCAATGGACAATCTTTCGTCCTAGTAGCCGTGGACTATTTTACAAAATGGGTCGAAGCACAGGCTTACCGAGTTATCAACGCCAAGAAAGTGGCCGAATTCGTGAAAACCCACATCATGTGCCGGTACGGCGTTCCTCATGAGATCATCTCAGACAACGGTTCTCACTTTGAGAAAGAGATGGACGCACTCCTGGTAAAATACAAGATCACTAAGCACAAGTCATCTCCATACCGCCCTCAAGCAAACGGCGCGGTCGAGGCAGCTAATAAGACAATCGAGACCATTGTGAAGAAAATGGCCTCAACTGGAAGGGATTGGCCTGAAAAGCTACCTCTAGCATTGTGGGGCTACCGCACATCGATACGGACAGCGACTGGAGAAACTCCTTATACACTGGTATATGGTTCCGAAGCTGTGCTACCAATAGAGCTCGAAGTTCCATCCCTACGGGTCCTGTGAGAGCCCGCGCCCGAGATGATCGGATCACCGCGAAATGACCGCCCGTGAAAGCGGTTAGCGCCCGTCTCGTGCTGATGCACTTTTGGAAATGCGCTCGGTTCTCACACAATGGTTTCCTCTTGATGCTGTGATTTGATTGCAAGAGTCGCCACCTCATTTTGATTTTAGGAAAAATGAAGAAAAAACCTTTTTTGAGAAAATGGGTTCGGGGCTAAGTTACGAGAAGAGAAGGGGTTAGGCACTCTTCTCGCCCGTGATGGTCTCTATATGCGTGCCACTTATATTCAATTTTATGCCTTTTAATTTGGATTTTATGCCCTACCAAAAAATGGTGATGAAATATATATGGAGGTCTTCCTATTCTAGGAAGTTTCATTTTTATTCACAACCGGGAACTCGGTTTGAGTGGATTCCCCTAGACGTGTCCAAAAATCAACCGGAACCGGCTAACCGGCGGTTTTCTAACCGGTCAAAACCGGCCAACCGGCTAACCGGCCAACCGTTTCGGACGTGAACCGTATATGGCCGGTCCGGTTAAGGTTAAGGTTTAGGGGAACCGGCCAACCGTCGGTTGAGTAACCGGTCAAACCGGCGGTTATAACCGGCGGTTGAACCGGCTGACACACCTAAATTTCGAATTTCCAGTTAGTTTTTAAACAATTCCAGTTAGTTTGTTAGTTTTTAGTCAGTTAATTCCACTTTCCAGTCAGTTTTTTGACATTTTTCTGTTAAATTTCCAGTTTCCAGTCAGTTTTTTGACTTTTTCCAGTTAAATTTTCAGATTTCAGTCACTTTTTTGACATTTTTCAGTTAAAAAAAAAAAAAAAAAAAATGAAAAAGGCAGACGGTTTAACCGGCTTAACCGGTTTAACCGGTTAACCGGTTAACCGCCTAACCTTTACCGTTAGGGCCTGTTAGCCGGGGCGGTTACGGTTAGACCTCCGGCGTCTTCTCAACCGCCGGTTATAACCGGCTAACCGCCGGTTAACCGGCAATGGACACGTCTAGATTCCCCGATTGGTTTTCAAGAATGGTTTTGATCATATCAAGCAATAATACATCCACGGGAGGGGACATTACACAATTACACATATAAAAAAAATAGGGGAGACAAATCCCACAAATAATAATAAATATCCTCGACGGTGCTTTTGTTGATTTCGGTGACACTTTCCGTCCCCGAGCCGTCGTACCTGTCCTAAAATCAATACGATTCCAAAACTAAAAATTGGGGGTTAATCCCTGAATAATAGGGATCACAAGGGAGTTTTTGTAGACTTTTTGGACCAATTTTAGGCCCCAAACACATGCAATAAAGTTGATCACAAAATTCAGCCCAGAAAAGACAAACAGGAACCTTAGCATGTTTATCACAAATTTTCACCATCTTAGATTGGGAATCTGACAAAACCCAAAGAACAAAAGTTGAACACAACACATAAAAAATGAAGATCCCAAAATTTGGAGTTCATAGGTTTAGTTTTAGTGGTTCAAAGGGTTTCTGATATTTCCATGTCAGAAACTGGAAGTGCAGAATCTGAATTTTTGAGTTTGAAACATATGTTTGAAAGGAGCACTTCCATTGATCCAAAAAATGTATAAAAAATATGATAATAATCCTGAGTTCGTGTATAACAAAATACATTTTTTGATCTTTGTCCAGAAAATTACTTTTAATCAAGTTTGAAGCCCAAGAACACAGAAAGGTACCACAGTGAATAAACAACTCAGAATCACCGAGACCCAAATTTATGCATGAAAATATGATCTAGGCATGAAATCTGAACATGAAACTTTAGGATCATATATTTAAACATGTTATGAACAACTTTTGTTCTTTAACCTAAACCGGAAAACCACTCTAAGATGGATTTACAAGCTCATCAAAATCAAGACTCTATACAGAAAGTAAAAACTGATTATATGAGGCATGATTATAGACCTCAAAACACTACTATATCTTCAAACCAAGGCATGAAACTCAAGGACTTTGATATTTAACATGTTAACAACATTATCCAAGAGCTATTTCTCAACAAATAATGATTTTCACATGCATGATCATGAAGGAAAGCCAAAGAGGGCAGATTTACGCCCTTTGAGAGAAACATGAAGATTTTCATACACAAATTAAAGCATATGAATATTATGACTATTATGAACATATATAAACATAATAAACTGAGTATTAGCATCACATGATCATCATTTATATACATAAACAAAGCTTTACAAAGCTAAAAAAAACATGGAAGATGAAGGAAACCTAGTCAATATTTGACTAGGTTCCAAACCACTCCCAATATTGCTTACATATCTAAAGAGCCAAGGTTTACATAGAGTTTTACCTAGCTTTTGAGATTATGGGTGCTCCCTTTGTCAACCAAGGGAAGACTTTTTCTTTTCTTTTTGCTTTGTGTTTGATCAAAGTTTTGGCTTTGATGTGTTTTTTGTGGTTTGTTTGGTGATTTATGGGTGGTGTAGGGGTGGTGTATGAGTGGTGGTGTGGTGATGGTGTGGTGGTGGTGTTCTTGTTGAGAGAGAATGAGAGTGGAGGATGGTAGGGTTTTTTTTTTTTTTTTTTTTTGTGTCTCTCCTTTTTGAAATGGATGAGAGTGGTGTATATAGGAGGAGGGAGGTGGTAAATTGGTTGTAACTTGGAGGGGGGAGGTTGTAAATTGGTGGATTCATCATCTATCCTTCTTGACTAAGGCTTAAAGTCATCTTCCTTATCTCTGTTCCGGCTTTCCGCTCCGCAACTGCTCCGTTGTGCGTGTCTCCAGTGTCCCGGTTGTCCGCGAGTCCAACATGAAAGTTGCTCGGAATATTTTTCTGGTCAGGCCGGTATATCTGAAATATTTTTATGAGCAAGGAACGACAATAATATATTTTTTCCTCTTCTTGACCAATTGATAAGATATTTTGAGATATTTTTCAATTTGGATAACCATCTTTCCGGCTCCGGCTTTTCGCTCCGTAACTGCTCCGTTGTGCGCGCCTCCGGTGTCCCAGTTGTCCGCGAGTCCAACATGAAAGTTGCTCGGAATATTTTTCTGATCAGGCCTGTATATCTGAAATATTTTTATGAGCAAGGAACGACAATAATATGTTTTTTGCTCTTCTTGACCAGTTGATAAGATATTTTGAGATATTTTCCAATTTGGATAACCATCTTTCCGGCTCCGGCTTTCCGCTCCGTCGTGCGCGCTCCGGTGTCCCGGTTGTCCGCAGGCCCAACATGAAAGTTGCTTGGAATAATTTTGTGGTCACGCCAGTATATCTGAAATATGTCAATTAGCAAGGAAAGGTAATAATATATTTTTAATGCACAGAATGGATAACAGCGAGCAGTTCGGGGGGTTGCGGGCCCCGTTTCCGGTCACGCACCTCGAAAAACGAAATTTTTGCCTGTTTGCTCGTTTTTTCGCTCTGATCATGAATTTGAAGTCCGTTTATCCATTCGATGCACCGATAAGGCTCACGGTAGTCCCGCACAGCCAAATCGAGGGTTTTAGGTCAATTTTCGGGTTTATACCGATTCAAGGTGGGTTTTTAGGGGTGCGAGATCAGGGTATCTACAGAGCCCCTCGTCGAATCTCCTGGTTAAAGGGGATTCTACGATTCACTAAGAGACACTCGATCTCGTTTCGGGTGTAACGGCTGGGTCCAAGGTAGGACTTCCTACGTATCTCTTTCGAGAATCAAGCCTCCCTAGTTCTAACTCAAACTATCAATCAAACACAGACAATGGTCGGTTCCGGTTTCCCGGTTTACCTACGTATCTCTCTCGAGAATCAGACCAAACGTAGTTCAGGTTTATTAAAATTTAAAGCAGGGGGTAGCATTGAGATGCGATATCTCTTTGCTGGGGATGGGGGTTCGCATTGAGACAAGGTTATGAGAATGGGCGACTGAGCTCACCAAGGTAAGCTGCCTACGTATCCCTTGCGGGAATAAAATCGCGGCGTAGTTCTGGGGAGGTACAACTCGGGCCCCCGAGATGACCAAGGTGGAATAACATAACTTCAACTGGGGAACGTACGACGTTGCGCAGTTCGGGGGAGGTAATCTCGGGCGCCCGAGAAGACCAGGGTGGAACAACATAGCATTGCTGGGGAGTTGCATTGAGAAGCGAAGTCTCTTTGCTGGGGGGTTGGTATTTGACCAACAAATTGCGAGAATTGGCGACTGAGTCCAACGTTGTGAACTGCCTACGTATCCCGCCATGGGAATCAAGTCGAGTCGTAGTTCTGATTAGAACCGTCTCGAACAATTAAGAGAAGGTTTAAGACCAACACGACTCAAGGGTTGACGCAAGGTACAATCCGAGTAAAGGGTGCATTGAGATTTGATCTCTCTTTGCAAAGGGATGGAAATCAAGAAGGGAGAACGTACGACGTTGCGCAGTTCGGGGAGGTAATCTCGGGCGCCGGAGAAGACCAAGCTGGAACAACATACCTTTTCAAAAGGGGGACCTACGACGTTGCGCAGTTCGGGGGAAGTAATCCCGATCTTTCGAGAAAACTGAGGGCAATAAACAACTGAAGCCATTTATGTACACAAACTAAAATCAAGGATACGCTGCATTCTGCGCCATCCAGATTCTTCTGCCTTTGGTTTTGCTGTGTGACGAGATTTTTGTACTTTTTTAAGCGAGAGACCACCGCTTTGTGTGATCCACTGGTGCTGTTTTAACCCCGACTGATTCTTTTTTGCTATTGGGAGGGATAACAGGATCGGCTTCGTCCGTTGATCTGCAAGTTAGCTTTGCATGCAGTGGTAGATGTGATTCACACAGATAAAAATTGGATTATTCTGACCGAACACAATCTTTCTTTTATTCTGAAATTCCAGATACTCTTTTTTTTTTTTTTTTTTTTTTAAAATGACACCGACTCGCGATTAATGACCAACACTGAATCAAACCCGGATTTCAGAGGGCGGCTGCAGTTATATTCATGATAAAGGGGACAAGGTTCAATGCCTAGGGATGAGGACAAGGAAAATGTCAGCTTTTCTAAGATCCACCGTACGGACGACTGACACCTTCTGCTGGGTTTTTGACTTTTCGAACCTTGCTTTTGGCTAGGGGGGACGGGGAGACAACCCCTTTTGGAATACTGATGATTTAGGCTGAGTTTTTGGGAGGTTATAAAAGGGGAGGGGGAGCTCTTCTTATTTCTCACACCAACCAACTTCTCCTTCTTTCCTGCTTTGCATCCTTTAGCTCATTTCCCTTCTAAAATGGCTAATCTTGGCCAAACCCTGGTTAACATCGAAGAATACCGGGTAGGACTCGACTGCTGGGTGAATTCATACCCAAATAATGTACGAGCGGTGCTAGAAGAAAACTATCATTTCAAGTTGCTCTTTACTCTGAGGAAGCTTCCCATTCAGTGGGAGATGATCCGCGGTGCTTCTGTTTTCTGGTCAACCCGGACCCACTTGTTCAATTTCAATCAAGACGAACTGTGTCCCACCTTTGAAGAATCCTGCGCCATTACAGGCAACACCATTTACGGCGAGGCCATGGTGCCCACTTCCCGCAGGACACCTGCTCGGTGGCTCATTGAAACCTTCGGCTTTGATATTGACTTCTCAAGGGTTATCCTTCATGGCACCCACCTTGACATTACTTGCTTCCCCGAACTCTTTGGCGAGGCTGACCCTCATAACCTGGTGTACTCCGACCGTAGGGACTTTGCCTTGGTTATGTGACTATTTGCAAAGATGTTTTTCGTTTCTTACGATAGCTTCATCGACTCAAGGATGATGGACATCGTTGATTCTTGCAAGCGTGGTGCCGGCAACGTGATGACTGTCCTCTTGGCTGAGACTTTGCATGGGCTGGACGACTACTATCCCAGAGGTGATGCTTTCACGTCGGGCAGCCCCATTCTATTGCAGATCTGGCTTCAGGAGCATCTCAAGATCATTCGGCCGGTGTCGAATCCAGACTATACCCCTTCTATGCTTCCAAGGCGAGGTTTATACAGGCAAAACTGCACTACCGTCAAGGAGTGGGTTGGACACTTTTGGCGGATCACATCGGCAGACATCACGTGGGTGCCTCCGCATTGGGGTTTGAGCAGGTATCTCATTACGAGTGCGGGTCATTCCTTCATCTGGCTGGCTGGGCTTCGCTCCACCACTTTCTACTTGGGCCAACGGGTGGCTCGCCAGTTCGGACAAGTCCAAGGGATCCCCTTTTCGACCTTCCCATCACAGATAATTTGCCGGTGAGTACCAACATATGCAACTTGATCAAAGAGGTTTGGTATCAGAATGGTGCACACATCGGTCGAGGCAGGCGCCGGGGTGAAGGGGACACATTTTATGAACCCACTTTGGAATATCTTGAGTGGTTGGGCCCTCAAATTGCTGAAGAAACCGCTACCATTGCAGCTTTGGTACTGGAGCTCGTAGGTCTAGAAATTCTGTCTGGGGATTACTATTCCCAGATAACAGGGCCGACAGTTTTCCAGAATCAGATTGGCGGGAGTCAACCACGCAGCGGTCATCGATCCGGACGCCGCAGAAATGATCGGGGCTCAACTTCAAGGAACACCCAGCCTGATGCAACGAACTCTGAGAATCAAAGGGGAGAAAGCTCGACGGGTCCTTATCCGAACGTGTTCGATCGTCTCAGTCCCGGAATAAAGTTTCAGTTATTTTCGCTTTAATCCTTGGTTGCCACGCCAAGATGATGTGTTTTTATTTCAAAGTTTGTTGTGTTTTTTCCTTTTGAATGTAATGTTTGCAAGTTCAACGTGGGGAATAAAAAGCTTTCTTTACTTTTAATGACCGGACCCGAAGGTTGCCTACGTTCCTCTTTAGAGGCTCAGGTCAACGTAGTTCGACAAAGTTACATGAAATTTTGCGCGCCTCCTGTTTTTTACCTAGAACTGCCCTTTCGGGTTTTCACCTCTAGTGGGGCTGTCTTTTGCGCTTTTTTTTTTTTTTTTTTTTTTTTTTACAGACTCGATAGGAAACACAAATATCTGCGTCTTCTACGCATAATAATTCTTCAATTTGCTGAGGTTGCAGGGCTGAACAAGGTCTTCTCCAAATTCAGTTTGCAGGAACACGGCTCCACCAGACTGTAACTTCTTGACAATGTAGGGGCCCAACCACGGAGACTTCCATTTCCCTCGGGGGTCGACATAACTTGGTGGCTTTTCTCGCAGCACAAGATCTCCCATTTTGATATTGCGGTCTTTCACTTTCTTGTTAAATGCTCTGGCAATTCTGCGCTGGTACGCACGATTGTGCTCAAGGGCCAACAACCGCTTTTCATCGAGCAATGCTAACTCTTCATGGCGACTTTGTAACCAATCAACTTTAGACACTTGATTCTCAAGTAGCACTCTCATAGAGGGGATTTCAAGCTCAATCGGGAGAACTGCTTCCATGCCATATGCAAGTGAATAAGGAGTAGCCCCAGTCGGTGTCCGAACAGATGTGCGGTATCCCCACAAGGCTAAAGGCAGCTTCTCAGACCAATCTTTTCCAGTGATAGCCATCTTTCTAATGATGTTCTCCAGGATTTTGGTCGCCGCTTCTACCGCTCCATTGGCTTGGGGTCGATAGGGGGATGACTTGTGTCTGACCACCCGGAATTCGTCAAGCAATCGGTTGACTTCCCCTTCAAAGTGAGTTCCATTATCTGAGATCATCTCATAAGGGACCCCATATCTGTAGAAAATGTTGGTACGAATGAACTCGGATACCTTCTTGGCATTCAAAACTTTGTAAGCAGCGGCCTCAACCCACTTGGTGAAGTAATCGATAGCTACGAGCACGTATTCTTGCCCACCCGAACCTTTCGGTTTGACTTGACCAATAACATCTATCCCCCATGTGGAGAAAGGCCAAGGAGCAGTTGATTGATAAAGAACGTGTGGCGGCAGATGTTGTAGACTAGCGTACCGCTGACACTGATCACAAGTTCGCACTTTCATCATACAATCCTTTTCCATCGTGGTCCAGTAGTACCCTTGCCTCACTATCTTCTTAGCGAGCATGTGCCCATTCATGTGGGGTCCACACAATCCCTCATGGATTTCATCCATGATTCTATTCGCCTCAGTCTTATCTACACAGAGCAAATTTGGTCCGTGATGATACCTTTTGTACAACTGATCTCCGAAAATCACAAATTGGGAGGCCCATCTGCACATTGCAATCCTTGCTATTTTGTCCCTTTCTGGAGGGTAGGTCCCAATCCTTAGCACATTCCATACGTCTGTATACCACGGCTCTTCATTCTCTTCGCTTTCTAGCTCAATATCCAGGCAGTAGGTTGGGATTGATCTCTTACTAACCACAAACGGCTTTACCATAACATCTGCAGGGAATTCCATGATGGAGGCTAGGGTAGCCAATGCATCTGCGAATCTGTTTCGGTCCCTTGGGAGATAATGGAATGAGATATCTGAGAAGCGTTCTGTGATCGCTACCAGTCGAATATGATACTGCTGTAGTCTTGGATCCAGGATTTTCCATTTTCCCTCGACCTGATTGATGATCAAGGCGGAGTCCCCGAACACTTCAATTTCTTTGACCCCTCGATTTAATGCTTCTCCCAGGCCGGCGATGCAAGCCTCATACTCTGCTGTGTTATTCGAACAGTCGAAGTCTAACCGGATAGCAATGGGCGTGTGCGCATCACTTGGATCAATGAGCAAGATTCCAATTCCGAAACCTCTCTTGTTGGCAGCCCCATCAAAGAAGAGTTGCCACTTATTCTCCGAACAATAAACAGTGTAGATCCCTTCATCGGGAAACTGAGCTTCTGGTCCGGGCTCAAGATCAAGAGCCAAATCTGCAAGCTGGTCTGCTATCACCCTTCCTTTAATGGACTTAGGCGTTGCGTAAGTCATATCAAACTCGCTTAAGAGAAAAGCCCACTTGGCCACTCGATTGGACATGGTTGGCCTTTCGAGGATGTACTTCACTGGATCCATTCGGGATATAATCTGGACAGGTAAGGATTGCAGATAAATTTTTAATCGCTGCGAGACCCAAACCAAACCGGTACATGCCTTTTCCAACGCTGAGTAGTTCAATTCACTCCCTTGTAGCTTTCTGCTAACAAAATAGATGGCACTTTCCACCCAGGAGTCCTCTTTTTCTTGTGCAAGCATTGCTCCTACTGCAGTATCAGTAACTGTTAGGTACAGTCGTAAGGGTTTGTACGAATGAGGTGGCGCCAAGACCGGTGGGCTTGTCAAGTATTCTTTGACCTTTTCAAAAGCAATCTGGCATTCTTCATCCCATGATCGATCGGTGTCCTTTTTTAGGAGCTTAAAGAGCGGTTCACACATCATGGTTAACTGCCGTATGAATCTGCTAATGTATTGAATCCTTCCCAAGAAACCTTTCACCTCTTTTTGAGTTCGAGGTTGAGGCATTTCTGTGATGGCCTTTATTTTGTCGGGGTCGACTTCAATCCCTTTTTCAGTTACCAAGAAACCTAAGACTTTGCCTCGGACAGTACCGAATGTGCATTTAGCAGGATTCAATTTCATGTGGTACTTCCGCAACCTTTCGAAGAACTTTATGAGGTCAATCAGATGCTGAGCTCCTTCTTCAACTGAGTGCACAATCATGTCATCCACGTAGATTTCAAGCTCTTTGTGGATCATGTCATGAAAAAGGGTCGTAGCACCTCTTTGATAAGTGGTTCCAGCATTTTTAAGACCGAAAGGCATCACAGTATAGCAGAACGTCCCCCACGGGGTGATGAAGGAAGTTTTCTCTTGATCTTCTACTGCCATCTTAATTTGGTTATAACCCGCCATTCCATCAACGAACGACTTCACTTTGTGCATTGCAACCGAGTCCACCAAAATGTCAATATTTGGTAACGGGAAATCATCCTTCGGGCAAGCCTTGTTGAGGTCTCTGAAATCAACACATATCCGGACTTTGCCGTTCGCCTTTTCAACTGTGACCATATTGGACAACCATTGGGGATACTCCACAACTCGGATGAAGCCTACTTGTAGCAGCCTCTCGATCTCCTCTTTAACCTGAAGGGCCCACTGCGGCTTGATTCTGCGTAGTTTCTGCTTGACCGGTTTGGCGTCAGGAAAGGTAGGAATTCGGTGTTCCACGATCGTCGGATCTAACCCTGGCATGTCTTCATACGACCAGGCAAACACATCAACAAATTGTTTGAGTAAACTGATCATCTGTTCCCTGTCAGCCCCTTGCATGAAGCTCCCGATCTTCATTTCTTTGACTTCTTCATTCAGCCCCAGATTGATGGTAGACAGATTTTCCCCACAGGCTTCTAATTTTCGTTCCCCACGCTGTTTTGCTAACCTGTTTAACTCGATTAAATAGTCTTTTTCATCTTGACTTATGTTTTTTTAAAGATTCATGATTAACTTTAGTTGTTGTTAAATTTTCATTTGTTAAATCATTTTTTAAAATATTGGCAACCGAGGAGTAAGCGGAAATAGAGGAAATTCATTCACAAAAGAGGGGAGTACAAGCTCGGCGACCGCGTCGAGGTCCTCGACAGTGAGGTCCTCTTCGGGAGTCCCGGAAACAACATTAGATAGCACAAAGGGTTCAAAAGCGGGGCCATCAGGGCGAACATAACCAAACTGCTCCACCAGAGTGTCAGTAGTAGCGAGCGGGCCAGTGGTTCTGGACTAGTTATTAAGTGGTGCCACTGCCGGCTTGAGGTGCTTCACCGGGTCATAAGCTTCACTATTACCATTTTCGATCATAACCACATATCCGTCTTCAAGACCAATTCCTTCAAACAACCCGAAGACATCATCTTCTTCATCAATATTCCATGGAATAATCGGGTCCAGTTGCTTATAGGAACTGCCCACATCAAAGTTTTCATCGACCATCTTGATATTCTCAAATACTTCCCATCCTGCATGAGGCTTTTCATTAATGCCAATAACTGGCTCAAAAGGCATAACATACGCGGCATCTTCAACTTTGCAAAAAAAATATCCCTTCCAGGACTTTTCATAAGGACGGAGTGGGGGGAGCTTATAGGTCCTTCCACTTTTGATAGCAGTCTGTCTCTCCCTTTTCTGACGTACAGCTTCGGTGATTTTGGCAGGAGTCGGTTTGTAGCCAAGCCCAAAAGGAAGGAAGAAAAATGGAACATCATCCTTGATAGGTTCAATACACCCTTGTTGCTCTTTTCCAAGCCCCATCATAGGCAAGAACTTCATCTTCTTGACCATATTCAAGGCCATTGCATCTCCATACCTGGTCCTCTTTCTACCAATTAGATCGATCTCCTTGACATATTCAATAGCATGGATCCGAGCTTGTGGGATCACTTCAAAACCACTCAAGAAGATGCCAGTATCTTTGTGCTCAATTCCCAAAATCGGGAGGTCATGAACTTGCGTATCATCTTGGGCATGAACTACCACTACATGATTGTCGTGGATGAACTTGATGCACTGATGGTAGGAGGAAGCTACCCCTCTTACTCCATGGATCCAAGGGCGTCCCAAGAGTAGACTGAATGAGGACTTGATATCAATCACTTGAAATTCAATCGGCATGACAAGAGGGCCAATGGTGAGAGTGAGAAGGACAACACCCAGAACACAGCGACTGGTGCTATCGTAAGCACGAACCACTTGAGAAGATGGGGCCAAATCAGTTATCTTGATTCCCAAATCTGCGAGAACATGCACGGGGCATACATTTACTGAGGAGCCATTATCGATCAAAACACGAGCTAAGTGCTCATCTCCGACCCCAACTGTGATGTGCAGAGCCTCGACATGATTAAGACTAATTTTTGGTGCATCGAGATCGGTAAAAGTGAGGATATTCCCAAAATGAATGTTGCCGATTATGTGGACAAGGTCATTGTGAGAAGTCTCGATCGGGATGACAGCTTGAGCAAGAGCTTTAACCAACACGTTTCGGTGCTCCTGTGAAGACGAGAGCAAACCCCAAATGGATATATTAGCCTGGGTTTTCTTTAACTGGGTCAAGACCGGGTTCTCGGCGACCTTCTCTTTCTGAGCGGGGACTTCTTCTTTATCCTTTCCCAATTCACTTGCCTCGGGATTTGGAGGCTGATAGGCTCTTCCCGAGCGAGTGAGGTGATTTACATTTCTGCCAACCCAAGTGGCCTTTTTAACAGGGGCCTTTTGCTCCTTAACAGCTTTAGCACTAGACAAAATCGAATCCCAAGAGATCATATGGCATTCAAAATCTTCGGAGATAACAGGAGTTACAGTGTAATTCAAAGCTTTCTTCGGAACGATGAAACTAGTCCTTGAGTAGTTTCCTTCAAACTCGATCACATGGATCCCTGGCAAGGGATTAGTCACCACATTTGGTTGGGGCGGCTTCTGAATGAGTCCATCGTCTATCATGTCTTGCAGAGTGTGTCTCAAACTCCAACATTCATTTGTCGCATGACCAGGTGATACGTGGTATGCACAATATTTACTTGCATCCCAATTCTTAGGAGGCGGATTAGGCGGGCGGTATCCTTCTATCGGCTTTAGTACTCCTTGGGCGACCAATCCTTGAAAGATAGTAGACAATGGAGGGCTGAATTTATCAAAATGGCGATCTCTCCGATTTCCACCATTCCTTCGCTGATCGGTGACAGAGTTCACAGACCCGTCTTGATTATAACACGGAGGTTCCCTATTGTAGCTGCTCCGGCTTGGTCCCACATTGCTGTTCCAAAAAGGAGCAGGGGTCATGGCAACATTGTTCACAACTGGTGCCGGGGCTATAGCAGCGGATCGGAATCTGTAGGAGCTAGGAGAAGAATCTAACTTGATCACCCCAGTTCGGACATCTTCGTCAATACGAGAACCCACATCAAGAATAGAAGCAAAATCTGGAAACGGGAGATATTTCATCTTATCTGCATACGCCGGCTGAAGATTCTTAAGGAAAATACGAGTTTGCTCGGCACTGTCAGGCCTCTCCAGAGTTTGAGCAACTTTCTTCCTCCACCTACTTGAAAATTCAGAAAAGGATTCCTTCTCACGCTGAGCACACGAATCGAGGTCACGACGGCTCTTCTCCCAGTTGGAGTTATCTTTGTATCGCTTCTGGAATTCATCCACGAGCTTCCCCTAATTATCAACCAGATTGGCATCCACAGTCATAAACCACTGCTTAGCGGCTCCTACCAAAGTCAAATGGAAGTTGGAGGCCATCGCACCAACATTATCCCCATGAGACTGCATTGCATGAGCGTAAGATTTCAGGTGGGCCATTGGGCAACCTGTACCGTCAAATTTCAAGTCACATAGGCTCTTCTCCCAGTTAGAGGCCTCTCCAGAGTTTGAGCAACTTTCTTCCTCATCTGACCCAACACATTCTGCTCCAACCATGCTTGAAGACCTGGTGGCGGCACATAGGCTTCCTCATTTCCTTCCTGGGCCATTGCAATAGCTTCTTCGGTTACAGGCACTGTCTCGGCAACTCGGATCAACCTCCCCTTACTGTTTCTAGCTCCCCCTTTCCAAGTAGATGCCAGGCTTAGAGTATCTGAAAGGGATGGTGTTTAGGGCTGATTAGAGAGTGAAAAGGATCGAGATTTTCCGAGTTTGATTCAAAAGGAGTTCAAAAATCAAAATCAATCCTAGAATGCCGGATAAGCACTTGCTTTATTTTGACATGTTTTTGCATGAATCTTGGAATAGTGGATACCATCTCCAAAGTATAGGACCAACGTTTTTCACCTGTACTGTACTATTGGCCGTCCGAGCCCCTAGCGAAGGGCCTATACTCTTTCTGGGATCCACCATTCGGTTACGGTCTATGTGAGGGTCTTGACAATTTCAAGTCAATCCAAGAATTTCAACATGATATCCACAATTGAGGTCGATTATAACCTTTTGGGAATTCATAGGATTGAAGTAAAATTGTTTAGACAAAAACTGACATGAAGTCTGTGACGTGTTATTTTCGAAAGAATATGGACATCGCATTTCGGCTTTTGAAGCTTGGCTTACACCCATCACAGCGACCGTAGGCGCTGCTAAGGGGGAAACAGTATACCGTTGACCCTATGGGGAAGTCAAGTGAGCTCCCTTATGCCCCAGGTTTACCGTCTCGCGTTTGAGATTCTAATACGCTTTTCAAAAAACGTGCATGTGTGTGAGGTATCTATGAGTTCGAAAAATCATTTTGAAAGCACGTAAAGAAAACAAGAAAATCATTTTTTTCCTTTTTTACTTGTTTTACCCCTTTTTTGGGGAATCACTCACTACGCAATGCATATATATATATACAAATAAGATAAGCGAAAAAACGCCCCTGCAAAACAGAGGTTAGGGCACAGATATATACACCCCAAGTAAGGCACATAAAGAATGGCACACACAAAGATTTAGAGTCTATCCCACTTTAAAACAACTCCCCAGCGGAGTCGCCACTGTGAGAGCTAGCGCCCGAGATGATCGGATCACCGCGAAATGACCGCCCGTGAAAGCGGTTCGCGCCCGTCTCGTGCTGATGCGCTTTTGGAAATGCGCTCGGTTCTCACACAATGGTTTCCTCTTGATGCTGTGATTTGATTGCAAGAGTCGCCACCTCATTTTGATTTTAGGAAAAATGAAGAAAAAACCTTTTTTGAGAAAATGGGTTCGGGGGCTAAGTTACGAGAAGAGAAGGGGTTAGGCACTCTTCTCGCCCGTGATGGTCTCTATATGCGTGCCACTTATATTCAATTTTATGCCTTTTAATTTGGATTTTATGCCCTACCAAAAAATGGTGATGAAATATATATGGAGGTCTTCCTATTCTAGGAAGTTTCATTTTTATTCACAACCGGGAACTCGGTTTGAGTGGATTCCCCGATTGGTTTTCAAGAATGGTTTTGATCATATCAAGCAATAATACATCCACGGGAGGGGAGATTACACAATTACACATATACAAAAAATAGGGGAGACAAATCCCACAAATAATAATAAATATCCTCGACGGTGCTTTTGTTGATTTCGGTGACACTTTCCGTCCCCGAGCCGTCGTACCTGTCCTAAAATCAATCCAATTCCAAAACTAAAAATTTGGGGTTAATCCCTGAATAATAGGGATCACAAGGGAGTTTTTGTAGACTTTTTGGACCAAGTTTAGGCCCCAAACACATGCAATAAAGTTGATTACAAAATTTAGCCCAGAAAAGGCAAACAGAAACCTTAGCATGTTTATCACCAATTTTCACTATCTTATCTTGGGAATCTGACAAAACCCAAAGAACAAAAGTTGAATACCACGCATAAAAAATGAAGATACTAAAATTTGGAGTTCATAGGATGAGTTTTAGTGGTTCAAAAGGTTTCTGACATTTCAATGTCAGAAACTGGAAGTGCAGAATCTGAATTTTTGAGTTTGAAACATATGTTTTAAAGGAGCACTTCCAGTGATCCAAAAAAATGTATAAAGAATATTATAATAATCATGAGTTCGTTTAGAACAAAATCCATGTTTTGATCTTTGTCCAGAAAATTATTTTGCATCATGTTTGAAGCCCAAGAACACAGCAAGGTACCACAGTGAATAAACAACTCAGAATCACCGAGACCCAAATTTACGCATGAAAATATGATCTAGGAATGGAATCTGAACATGAAACTTTAGGATAATATATTTAAACATGTTATGAACAACTTTTGTTCTTTGACCTAAACCAGAAAACCACTCTAAGATGGATTTACAAGCTCATCAAAATCATGACTCTATACAGAAAGTAAAAACTGATTATATGAGGCATGATTATAGACCTCAAAACACTACTATATCTTCACACCAAGGCATGAAACTCAAGGACTTTGATATTTAACATGTTCACAACATAATCCAAGAGCTATTTCTCAACAAATAATGATTTTCACATGCATGATCATGAAGGAAAGCCAAAGAGGGCAGATTTACGCCCTTTGAGAGAAACATGAAGATTTTCATACACAAATTAAAGCATATGAATATTATGACTATTATGAACATATATAAACATAATAAACTGAGTATTAGCATCACATGATCATCATTTATATACCTAAACAAAGCTTTACAAAGCTAAAAAAAAATGGAAGATGAAGGAAACCTAGTCAATATTTGACTAGGTTCCAAACCACTCCCAATATTGCTTACATATCTAAAGAGCCAAGGTTTACATAGAGTTTTACCTAGCTTTTGAGATTATGGGTGCTCCCTTTGTCAACCAAGGGAAGACTTTTTCTTTTCTTTTTGCTTTGTGTTTGATCAAAGTTTTGGCTTTGATGTGTTTTTTGTGGTTTGTTTGGTGATTTATGGGTGGTGTAGGGGTGGTGTATGAGTGGTGGTGTGGTGATGGTGTGGTGGTGGTGTTCTTGTTGAGAGAGAATGAGAGTGGAGGATGGTAGGGTTTTTTTTTTTTTTTTGTGTCTCTCCTTTTTGAAATGGATGAGAGTGGTGTATATAGGAGGAGGGATGTGGTAAATTGGTTGTAACTTGGAGGGGGGAGGTTGTAAATTGGTGGATTCATCATCTATCTTTCTTGACTAAGGCTTAAAGTCATCTTCCTTATCTCTGTTCCGGCTTTCCGCTCCGCAACTGCTCCGTTGTGCGCGTCTCCGGTGTCCCGGTTGTCCGCGAGTCCAACATGAAAGTTGCTCGGAATATTTTTCTGGTCAGGCCGGTATATCTGAAATATTTTTATGAGCAAGGAACGACAATAATATATTTTTTCCTCTTCTTGACCAATTGATAAGATATTTTGAGATATTTTCCAATTTGGATAACCATCTTTCCGGCTCCGGCTTTCCGCTCCGTCGTGCGCGCTCCGGTGTCCCGGTTGTCCGCGGGCCCGACATGAAAGTTGCTTGGAATAATTTTGTGGTCACGCCGGTATATCTGAAATATGTCAATTAGCAAGGAAAGGTAATAATATATTTTTAATGCACAGAATGGATAACAGCGAGCAGTTCGGGGGGTTGCGGGCCCCGTTTCCGGTCCCGCACCTCGAAAAACGAAATTTTTGCCTGTTTGCTCGTTTTTTCGCTCTGATCATGAATTTGAAGTCCGTTTATCCATTCTATGCACCGATAAGGCTCACGATAGTCCCGCACAGCCAAATCGAGGGTTTTAGGTCAATTTTCGGGTTTAGACCGATTCAAGGTGGGTTTTTAGGGGTGCGAGATCAGGGTATCTACAGGTCCTCCTTGAGAACCAAGTCAATGAAGTCGATTGGATGCAAAGTCGATATGAACAGCTAGCCCTACTCGACGAGAAAAGGCTAAGGGGAATCGAACGTACGAGGGCCTATCAACAAAGAATGTCTAGGGTTTTCAACAAAAAGGTGAAGCCCCGAAACATCAGTGTGGGAGATTTGGTCCTAAGAAAACACCCTCCTATTGCCATGAACCCCCTTGGAAAATGGGGACCCCGATGGATTGGTCCGTACATAGTCAAGAAGATACTAAGCGGCGGTGCAGTCCGACTCGTGGACTTAGACGGAGATCAACTGCCAAAGGAAGTCAACCTCGACAAATTGAAGAGGTTTTACGTCTAATAAACGAAGACCATAAAAAAAAAAAAAAAAAAAAAAAAAAAAAAAAACTCGCTAGGTTGAAAACCCGCAAGGGCGGCCTAGGCAATAATTAGAGCACGTGCAAAAAAGAAGCCCGCTAGATTGAAAACCCGCAAGGGCGGTCTAGGCAAAAAACAGGGTGCACAAAAAAAAAAAAAATGGTCTTCGTTTGTTTGAACTACGGAGACCTGAGCCTCTGCACTAGAGGAACTTAGGCAACCTTCGGGTGCGGTCTAAAACATAAACAAATACCCAAATCATTTGAAATTAACGAGATGCAATTTTTATTCATTCACTAAATCATTCTTATCATTACAACGGATTTTGTTGAGCTACTAAAAAATATTAAAACATTAAATCCTAACAAGTGGTCTATTCTAATTGCAATCTCTCGGGGGTACTAGGAAAAATCTAATTTTCTCTTGGCCTTTGAAGGACCACCCGAACAGCCATCAATCCTACTCTTCTTGGGAGGCCTAGGGACACTAATGCGGACCGATACTTTCTGCGCAACCGAGCGCCTCCGAGCAAAGAAGTCATCCAACGGGGTACCAAAAGGGTCAGTCAAAATGTTGTTCACGTCAGCAGAAGCTTCCTTGTACCTCAAAGCACTGCTGGGCTCAAAATCCCTTCCTAGCAACTCAGCCCGAAAAGCATCTACCCAAGTAATGCCACGGTAGACGGTACCAAGCAAATGATCCAAGTAACTCTCGGGAAGAAAAATACTGCCCCGGTGCAATGGAGCGGAAGCCCAACGGTCACGATCATCTCCCCAAGCCGCCTGGAGCTCACTCGAGAAGTCCGGACCCATATAAGAAACTGGTCGAAGTACCCCATTCCTCGGAAAAGGAATTATTTGCTGACGACCAAACTGTCTCAAAAACCGTTCTGGCTGATAAAACGAAGAGTCCCTCAAACCGGGTAAAACCACATGCTGAAAACCGAAGGTCCACTCCACAAAAGGACAAAGACCCCAAGGACACCATTCAATGTCAGCTGTAAGGCGAGAAGCAAAAAATGTAACATCCCGAAATTAAGCACGTCATTTTGGGCGCGGATTGAGAAAAAAAATGGAAATGAAAATAAAGTAAAATATGGGACGGATTAATATGAGAATGAGGAGTTGGTTTGGGCCCCACCCATTTTTGTTGGCTTACGCAGTAAGTAAAATTGGGCAGAATGAGGTGTGCAAATATTAGCATGAGGTGTAAATTAGTATACTTTTACTTTGATGACTCATGTACATTCCTTGGAAAATAAATACATTGGAAAAGGGGGATCCAGCGAGAGAAAGAAAACGTTTGTTACTCTGAGCGTGACTTTGATCGGGTTCAATAATTATTTTGGTGATCGTTTTTATCTGTTTGAGGTAAGGGAGACTACGCAGTATTGATTCCGTGTCATTTTCTTTTATACCCGTCTTATCGTAGTACTCCATATTATTGATACGTATATCATTTGTTCGGCGCGATTTGATAATTGTTTTGATATTGAATTTGGTCCGTAAATATTGCGGTTATTTGAAAAGCATGCTTTATGTGTTATTATGCTCAAAGATGAGATTTGTTATATGGAACAGTTGCGATGTAGCTAATTATGTGACGATCGCAGTGGGCTCGGTTATTGGTTATTGTGTTTGTGTTGGGTCCGGCTCCGTCGAGGGCGGCCGACAATTCGGTTAATTTGGTTAAGTCACTGGGCCCGAATATAATTAGGACATCGGACTGTGAAATATGATCGATTGATATTCGGTTTGTTAAATGCGAGTCTTATTGGCATGTCCATATTTATAATTTCATGGACATTGTTATTTGGTGTTTGTGTTCCATTGGCTTCTGTGATATTGCGTATCCCCTTTCTTACTGAGCCACCCAGCTCACCCCCCTCCAGTTTCAGTTTTGCAGTTGACGGTTGACCGGGGGTTGGGACAGCGAGGAATTGATTTGGAGCATTTTAAAATTATTAGTGAGGCTTTGTATAGTATTTTAGAGTTGTAAAATTGTGACAATTTGATATTTATGAAAAGTAGTATTTTTCGGGGTGTTACAAAAAATCTCCTCCAACCCTCTTCGGTCAAATCTCTAATCAGCAACCGACGCCTATGGACAGCAAAAGGAGAAAGGTCGCCATCCGACGCATAAAGCCTGAAATACTCCCGAAGCCATATGGTCAAAAGCAAGGGGCTTCCCTGTCGCATCTCGCCCGTACAGTGCAATTCGTCCAAACCATGCAAGGACTCTCCTACAATGAGCGGAATTATGCTAAACCACTGTCCTTTCGCCTGCAACACAATTTCAGCCAATTGCGCATCCGCAATACCCAGGGGAGTGACAAACAAAACCTCGCTGAAAAGGCAGACAGCCATGGCATTTCTCTTAAAGGATTGAACCACGACATCTTCCGAATGCAAACTGAAAAACATCGGAAGCTCAGTTATGTCAACAACGGTCCCGTGCATCATCTTCTTCACTTCTCCAATAGGGAGATTCAGAATATCAACCCAAGAATCAACAACACCGAGATGATACTTGGGGACGGAAATCCGACCGGCCAAAGGCATACCCAAAATGGCCCCAAAATCATCAACGTTCGGCACCATTTCATTAGCCGAAAAGTTGAATGTATGGCTATCACAATCCCAAAAGGCTGCAGCAGCCTTCAACAAGTCCCAATCCGGCTTCAATGTCCGCAAAGTGAGGAGAATTCGAAGCCCGAAATCTTTGATGAAGGCATTTTTGGGATGAGTCTTAAAAGAATACACGAAGGTCGACAAATCCTTCTTGTAACTCTTGACAACCTCGGCATCAAGACTAAAAAGGTTGGAGGCCATGGGAAAGAAGGTTATAAGCAAGATTGGGTAATAGAATGGTGTTCAAAAATGATAGAAAATGGCTGTTGGAATCGAATTGTCGACCAGAAGCTGATATTATAGCTGTTAGAGGATCTTTTGGCCAGCAAATATCAGGCCCTGAATTTCGCCTCCCAGAGGCGCGCGCATCCCGTGTCTGAGAGAGGAAGCGCCCGCGTCCCAGGCATCAGAAGGCTCCAGAAATAGCCCTTGTCAGTTCAAGAAGGAATCCCAGGCACGTTCAAATGCCTTCCATCTACAGAAAAAGATCAATCCCACCAACAAGAGAAGCTCAAAACGACGGCAGCAAGCACTCGGAAGGGCACACATTAATGTGGTCCGCCCTTAAGGCAGGTCTAAAAACTGAAATAGGATAGAAACTCACACTCAAAGTAGGGTGTCTTTCATTTTTCTCAAAAGATTGGTTTTTACAATTCATCCCCACCAGAAAGTGCTCCGCAGTCAACTGTGCCCGCACCCCATCAAAAGTCAAAGTCAAAAAGTCAACATCAAAGTACGACTCACGACAACAACTTGGTCCGGGATTATCCACGGAATCACTGCTTCTTCATCAAACAAGATCTACATCCATTCAAAGCAAACGGTCCTCCGGGTCCCGCACTTCAGCAAACGGTCCTTCGGGTCCCGCACTTCAGCAAACGGTCCCCCGGGTCCCGCGCTTCAGCAAACGGTCCTCCGGGTCCCGCGCCTCAGCAAACGGTCCTCCGGGACCCGCGCCTCAGCAAACGGTCCTCCGGGTCCCGCACCCCAGCAAACGGATCTTGCTCTCAGCAAACGGATCCCGCTTCCAACAAACAGATCCCTCATTCCAGCAAACGGATCTCGCTCTAAGCAAACGGATCCCGCATTCCAGCAAACGGATCTCGCTCTCAGCAAACAGATCCCGCTTCCAGCAAACGGAGCTCACTCTCAGCAAAACGGATCCCGCTTCCAGCAAACGGATCTCGCACTCAACGAACAGATCCCGCCTCCAGCAAACGGATCTCGCTATCAGCAAACAGATCCCGCTTCCAGCAAACAGATCCCGCTTCCAGCAAACGGATCCCGCTATTGGCAAAGCCGCTCATATAGGGAGCGCACCCTTATCTCTCAAAGCTGCTCACACAGGGAGCGCACCCCTATCCTCCGCAATTTCAAATTCTTGTTTTTATCTAGTCTTTTCCTTTTCTTGGTGATGTCCTAGGCGGATGTCTGTCTTTTGTCGACGCGTTTGCTTCGCAATCCACGCCGCTGAGGGGCTATGTAGACACCCCGCCTTGGACCGCTCACCCCGATTGCACACTTGATTTTGTGTTTCTCCCTCTTTTAGGTGTTTCCTGTTAGTTTCTGTTACTTTGGTTAAGTTCCAGACGGACTCCGTTAAGTCCCGGGACTAAACTGAATAACAGTTCTAACTTTCTAGTCCATTCTGTCAAAAATCGCTTCTCAGAGTCGCGCGCCTCCGCCCCTTGAGGCCAGACGCGCGCGCCTTCCGCCGCCTAGGTGGGATGCGCGCGCTTCTGGGGTGTGTCAGTTACAGATTCTGCCCAAGAATCTCTCCCTTTCTCATTATACATGATTTTGCCCGGGAAAGATTTCTTGGAGACTCCGTTTGGCTCCAAAAACAGTCACTTTTCAACTATAAAAACCCCTCCAATCCATCATTGGAGGAGGACTTGGAAAATCATTACTTTCAAACCTTTTTACTCACTTCTTTCATAGACTTTTCTTGGGACTTCCTCAACAAAGCATTCTCTTCTTCAAGGCTTCACAAGAGATTCTTTTTGAAGGATACTATAGGTAAAGGTCTTAAACGTTTCTCCTCCTCTCCTCCTTCTTCTTCTTCTTCTTCTTCTTCTTCTTCTTCTTCTTCTTCTTCTTCTTCTTCTTCTTCAATCAAATGTGCAATCACCCAAAACCATTTGGGACATGACACCAATGGTCCTTTCATTACATTGAATTGGCCTAGGAGTCATCTCCCTACATTTTAACTCTAAAACCCCTTTTTATCATCATTTTAATAGGAAGAACACATTTATCTTAAAAAGTGAATTATGAACAAACAAGACCGACTTTGCTCGGGTGAAATGGGTGTTTAAGTACTTCCCATTTCGTAACCTAACCCCCGAACCCCTCATCCCAAAGAATCTCTGTTTTCGTAAATCAAACTTAGGCTCATAAACATTAGGTTTTCTCGCGTTCCTCTAAAACGTGGGTGGCGACTCTTAAAATCAAGTAGACATCCTAGGATAATTCACGCGCTCTAGCCAAGCCGTGGTTTCCCCCAGGGTATCTACAGATATTACAGGGTCGTCCTTCCGGGTTTAAGAGATTCCTCTTTCTATTTTACTCGAAGGGTGATGTGACAGTTCAGTCAACAGCAGGACACTTTCGTGTTAGGGGGACGGCCTCAAGATATTTCTTTCATGGACTCAGAGTTCTCTATGAGCTTGGCTCGCGCATGGGGGAAAGGAACCACTATGGATCGTTGGACCAATCTACATCATGATGGAGGGAGCATCCATTTGTCAGATAAATATTTGGATTGGTTCTTGAAGGAACTCCGTCCCAGTATCGAGGGTATTGATGAGATTCGCCGCTCTCTGTTAGGGGACCAATTCGAGCCTAGCTTGAATTTGAGGAAGAAGGAAGCTAAGGAGGATCCTTCTAATGTCAGAGTAGATGCCACTCAAGACTTTCTGGATAGTGACTTTTACGAGAAGAGGGCAAATGGACTTCCTGGTAAATTTCAAGCTCTAGATAGGCCTCATGTGTTTGCACGATTGGCTCCCTCGGTGTTCAGTAGACTTGACGTTCCTCCCGGTTTCGAGATACCTTTGCATAAGAGGAAAAGGAATGACAAGGCGGATCGTGGTCAAGTTGGTATTCATGTTAGAAATTTTCTTATTACTTTCTCGAAATGCATTAAGTTAATATGAAAGCAGGATTTTGATTTTATTTATTGAATAGACCGGACCGAAAGGCTGCCTACGTTCTCCTTTTACATCGATTAAATAAGGAGCTCAGGTCATCGTAGTTCTTGTTTAAGAAAGAGAAAAATATGTCTGCTGTCTGACATGTCTCGTACGAGACATAGGTGTCTCGTACGAGACTGTCCCCTATTCCTTTTTTTTTATGCACACCCTGATTTTTGCCTAGACCGCCCTTTCAGGTTTTCAATCTAGCGGGCTTCTTTTCTCGTGCCTTTATTACATATTTTTTTGAAATAGAGGACAGAGCTAGGAATAGTACTTCTTCAGCTTGTCCATGTTGACGGGCTTCGGCAGCTGATCTCCATCTAGGTCTGCGAGTTGTACCGTTGTGAATACCCCTTTCCGACGATGCGGGCGATGCACGGGAAGTCTTTCTTTTATTTATCTTTATTTATCTTTTCTATGGGATTAGGATATTCAAGTTGGCATTTAACCTATTAAGAGTCGCCACGTTGTTTTATTGAGCTAAAACATTGAGAAAAAGCTAACAAGAGGGTTCGGGGGTCAAGTTACGACAAGAGAAGAATATTACGTTATCACTCCTATCGCCCGATAGATCGGACTTTCTATCATGATGAATGTGTTAGTAGTGTGTTAGTGATTAAGACCGGATCCGAAGATTACCTACGTTCCTCTCGTTTGAGAAGCTCAGGTCAGCGTTGTCACGACCCGAAAACTAGGCTCTATTTTATTAGTAATAAATAATAATTATTTAATTATTTGCTTATTTATTTATTTAAATTATTATTTATTTAAATATTTATGTGTGCATTTTATGTTTCATAATAATTGCCTAGCATTTTAATTGGGTCATTTGGGTTAGTGTAGTATTGTTGGGTCTTAATTGTTAGTAGGGAGTGTAAGTATTTGTGTGTAGTGTAGAGGAGGGGGCCTAAGTGTAAATTCTTTAAATCATCTCCCCTACTCCCTCCCTACTCCTTCTCTTCTCCCTCACCTTCTCCCTCACTCACTCCATCTCCCAGCAACTCTCTCCCTCTCTCATTAGCTTTGGGTAAGTTTTCTTTCTTTCCTTCGCTCTTCATTTTCTTCCTCTTCCTCTCATAATCTCTCATTTCTTAAAACGTGAAACTTGTTTAGATCGTCGATAGGATCGCGTAGAATAAAAAAGAATTGAATTCCGTCATCTTTAAGAATTTTCAAGTAAGTTACTTTTCCTTATGCTAAAAGGTTCATATCATGTTTATATAATGCTTGATGTGTTATATTTGAAGTTTGGTTGAGTATAGAATTTATTTGGAATTTAATTGAGTTTTTGGGTAAAAATGGTGAAATCTTGAATGTGGGGTTTTGGTGTTGGTTTGGGTGATTAAAGGGTGTTATTTAGGTTCCCTTTAGGTTGGGTGTTGTTTAGGAGCTTTAGAAATGTTTTGGGAAGCTTTGATTTTGATACTTATGGAAGGATTGTGGTTTTGGGTCGAAATGTGAGAACCCAACTCTGTTTTCCCGGCTGGAATCCAGACCAGGCGCCCGCCCGCGTGGTTCCAGGCGCCCGCCTGCACCCCCTTTTCCAGCGTCCAAACCTTCTGTTGATTCAAGCGCGCGCTCGCCCCTACCCAGGCGCCCGCCCGCCCGCCTGCTTGGGATTTTGCCCTTTTTGTTTGTTTAAACTAAATGACTTAACTAGTTTAGGTTTCCTTCTTCTAATTAACTTAAGATAACACCGTGAAACACTTTATTAAGTGGAATTGATTCTTTTGTGAACAAATATGTTATGGAATTTGATTGAGTATCATTTTGGGAATGTGGTTCATCCTTGATGTGTTGTTTGGATTGGTATACCTTTGTGGTAATTTATTTGGATTGGTTCCCTACTTTGGAACCTTAAGTTGTTTATTCATGCTAATATATTATTACTTAGCATTTAATTGGAAGCCCAGCTGGCATATTTGTTGCATCGGGCGATGGGAAAGATTATAATGGCAAAGCCAAGTCCATTATAATGTTGACCATTGTTTTGCCCTTTCTTTACCCCTTTTCCAGATTAGCCTTGGAAAAGACAAGTTAGCTTCCTTTGTGAATGTATCTAGCTACCGGGCATGACTTTGTGGCATGGCTCTTGTCCTTTGTGATACTCTTATGGTTATTGTTCCGGTACCGGGGGATTTCTCTTCAGCTTTCATGCTAATATGAAGATATTGATTTGTTGATTATTGAAGCTGCGCAGCGATCCTTTATTTGGATGTATCGGTTTGGAAACCTTGGCTAATATCCTTTGTTATGTGTTATTTCCGCTGCTATCTGATATATGATAATTGCTATGTGCTATGTGCTATGTGATATTTATTATTGTTTATTGCTTATTGCATCATAGCATGTCATGTAGTTGCATTAGTAACTTATTGAGATTTATCTCACCCCCTTTCTTTTATCTTTGTTTTTCCTTAACCCCCCCAGGTGCTAAGGATTAGTTTCGCTGATCACGAGAAAGAGGACGTCGAGTGTGGATACATTCTTTTGGGGAAAGTTGTTATAGGTTGGTTTACATTATATCAATGTGTAACCTTTTGGGGATATTTGTACCAAACATTGGCGTCACTAGGATTTGTGTATTTTGTAACTTTGGTGTATAAGCTTATGGAGTTTATACTAGTTTTACTTTGTTGTTCAAATTGATTTACAAAACCTCGTGTTATCATCTTTTGGGTATAAAAGGAAATTTTTATCTCCATTATTTTAGAGTTTATTGTTTAAGTCGACGTCCAGATCGCGGTCTCGGGCCCGTGGGGTTCGGGGTCGCGACAAGCGTAGTTCGCACATAATCGGAATAGAGAGAGGAAGCGAGATCATGCATAATGAAGGGGGAGGAGAAAGAATCATGCGAGATGATCACATCCTAGAATAATTATTATACCATTGATAAGATCAACGTGTAGTCCTCATATTCATCCTTGGAGAATTATTGATCATGTGAATATTTACCTAAAGTTTAGGGTTTAGAAGTAGTTCCTAGATCTTGGAGATCATCACCGGCTATACAATATAAACAGGGATTTGTAGATACCCCGGGGGAACCACGGCTTTAGGCTAGAGCGCGTGTGTTATCCTAGGATGTCTAACTTGTTTTTAGAGTCGCCACCTATGTTTTGAGGAACATAAGAAAAACCTATTGATTGTAGCCTAAGTTTGATTACGAAAACAGAGATTCTTTGTTTTGAGGTTCGGGGGTTAGATTACGAGATGGGAAGTACCGAAACACCCATCTCGCCCAACTAAAGTTGGTCTTGCTTGATCAAAATCTACATGAATGAAAATGTTCTTCTTCTTCTTCTTTAAGTCATGAAAAGGGGGGGATTTAAAATAGGATTTGGAATGTAGGAGATGACTCCTTAACCAACCTCAATGAGATGAGGTGATCATTAGAGTCATGTCCCAAAATGATTTGGGCGATTGCACATTTGATTAAAGTAAAAAGAGAGAGAGGAGATGAAGTAGAAAAGGAAGGAAAAGATGGACTTTTACCTACAATTTGAAGACCTTCAAATATTTCTTGATGAAATCATTGGAGGACCTTTAGAAAGTGATTTTCGTATAGTTTTTGTAAGTTCGATCTTCGGTCTAAGTTTTCGATCCTTGAAAATGGAGGTAAAGAGAGGTTTTTATAGGTGAAAGAGGGGTGTTTTTGGTGCCAAAACTCAGTCACCAAGAAATCCTTCCCGGGCAAAATCCTGTAAATTGAGCAAGGGAGGGAATCCTGGCCAGAAATCTGTAACTGACGCCCAGAGGCGCGCGCTTCCTGCTTTGGGGGCGGGAGGCGCGCGCGCCTGGCTCCTCATGTCGGAGGCGCGCGACTCAGAGAAGGCAATTTTAACAGAATGGACTAGAAAGTCAGCCCTGTCATTCAGTTTAGTCCCTGGACTTAACGAAGTCAGTCAGGAACTTAACGGAAGTGACAGAAACTGACGAGAAACACTTAAAATGGGGAGAAACACAAAATCAAATGTGAAATTGGGGTGAGAGGTCCAAGGCGGGGTGTCTGCAGAGCCCCTCGGCGATGTGGATTGCAAAGCAAAACGCGTCGACGAAAGTTAAAAAACACCCGCCGAGGACATCACCAAGAAAAGGCAAAGACTCGATGAAAGCAGGAATTTGAAATTGCGAGAGATAGTGGTGCGCTCCCTGTGTGAGCGGCTTTTGTTGATAGAGGGGGTGGCATGATCCGTTAGGTGAACCTGCCGGCTGAATGTTTTGAATGAGGCCGTTAGTGAACCTTTTGATGAATCCGTTAGTGAATCCCTTAGATGAGTCCGTTGGTGAACCCTTGTTGACGAATCCGTTGGTGAATCCCTTGGATGAGTCCGTTGGTGAACCCTTGTTGACGAATCCGTTGGTGAATCCGTTTGATGAATCCGTTAGTGAATCCCTTGGATGAGTCCGTTGGTGAACCCTTGTTGACGAATCCGTTGGTGAATCCGTTTGATGAATCCGTTAGTGAATCCCTTGGATGAGTCCGTTGGTGAACCCTTGTTGACGAATCCGTTTGATGAATTCGTTAGTGAATCCCTTGGATGAGTCCGTTGGTGAACCCTTGTTGACGAATCCGTTGGTGAATCCGTTTGATGAATCCGTTAGTGAATCCCTCGGGTGAGTCCGTTGGTGAACCCTTGTTGACGAATCCGTTGGTGAATCCGTTTGATGAATCCGTTAGTGAATCCCTTGGATGAGCCCGTTGGTGAACCCTTATTGACGAATCCGTTGGTGAATCCGTTTGATGAATCCGTTAATGAATCCCTCGGGTGAGTCCGTTGGTGAACCCTTGTTGACGAATCCGTTGGTGAATCCGTTTGATGAATCCGTTAGTGAATCCCTTGGATGAGCCCGTTGGTGAACCCTTGTTGACGAATCCGTTGGTGAATCCGTTTGATGAATCTGTTAGTGAATCCCTTGGATGAGTCCGTTGGTGAACCTTGTTGACAAATCCGTTGGTGAATCCGTTTGATGAATCCGTTAGTGAATCCCTTGGATGAGCCCGTTGGTGAACCCTTGTTGACGAATCCGTTGGTGAATCCGTTTGATGAACCCGTTAGTGAATCCCTTGGGTGAGTCCGTTGGTGAACCCTTGTTTGACGAATCCGTTAGTGAATCCGTTTGATGAATCCGTTAGTGAATCCCTTGGATGAGTCCGTTGGTGAACCCTTGTTGACGAATCCGTTAGTGAATCCGTTTGATGAAATATTGCTTTGAAGTCTCGTGCCATTTGGAGTCACACTTGACTTTTTTTGAATTGTGGGGTACGGGCACAGTTGACTGCGACCAGAAAGATGTTCCTGCTGGGGATGAAATGTTGAGATTCACTCTTGAGGTGGGTATGGCACCCGTGACAGAACTTAGGGAGTTCGGAATCCGTGGGGAAACTTTGATACGATGCATGGATTCTTGCATGGGAGACTGCTTTTGAACCTGCCTGATGATGGGAAGAGCGCGCGTCCGGGACTCGTTGTGGGACGCGTGCGCCTCAGATGAATATGTCGGGAGGCGCGCGCGTGGCGCATAAGTTCAGCATATTTAAACAGGTTGTTTGCTGTTTTCGGCCAGTTTTCAAAAATTTGAAGAACCCTCCAAATTCCAAGCCCAATTTTCGTAGAGAAATCACCCCAAAACACTTTCTTGCTGATCTAGGATCAATTCCGTCAAAGAAACGATGTCGAATCGTCAGCAATCACCTCCGTTTGAGATGCCACAGGGCGAGGAGCCCGAAATTGGGGTTGAAGCTATGGACCCGAGCTTGCTTACTTTCCGGACTCATACCCATATTTCTCACTTCGTGACTTCGGGTTTGGTAAGAATGCCTCACCTTTCTTGTCGATTTCGGGTTTCATGGAGTTCTGTTTTCTTTACCCGAAATATTGCTGCAGCAGCTTTATTGATCATTCTTTGCATGTTGTTTGTTGTTGCTGATTTGTTGTAAGAAACATGTTGGGATGTCCATTTTCACGTTCACACACTTGCTTGTACATTGTTCTGCCATTGAAATCTCTGTGTTGAGTTCATCCGTTTTTCTAGCAGTCATGCTGATGAAATTTTTGCTGTTCCCCTTTTTTTTCTTTCAGGAGTGGACCCGTTTGACAGAGATTCACGGTGGGGCTCATGGGCCCATCTCTATATGGAAGAGGTTGCCCGAGAATGTTCGGGCCCGAGTCACAGGGACTCATTTTGGTCTTTTTGTCACTAGCCTCCCAGCTTTGAAGAATGACCCTGATGTGGTTCAGGCATTGAGGGAGAGATGGTGGGATACCACCCATACTTTCCATTTACCCATGGGCGAGGTGACCATGACGCCTACTGATTTCACAGCTTTGACGGGCTTGCCGTTCATGGGGGTGCCTATCCCTTTTGGTTTGAGAGGGGCTGTTCGGACTCCGGACGAGTTACTGGCCTTGGTTGACTGCCGGTTCGAGGTTAAGAATTCTCGAGTGACATGGGGGAGAATCCGGGCTTATTTCAGCATCTTGATGGCTGAGGCTCGAGGTGTTACTGCTGATCGGGTTGATGCTGTGGCCCGTTGCTTCATTTGGTACTTGTTATCCCACACTCTGTTTGCCAACGGGGGATCTTCGGCCTCTTTGGCTCTGCTTGACTTGTTAGTGGACTTGGACCAGATCGGCCAGTATAACTGGGGCGCAGCGGGCTTGGCTGCTTGTTATCACGGCATGGATTTGACCAGCCGCTCGACTACCAGCTCTGTTACGGGCTTCAGCTTGCTGTGGGAGGTATACCACTCGCTGTCCCTTTTATATTCTCCTTGCCTTAGTCATAACTGCCTTTTTCGTTGACTGTCATTAACTTTGTTTCTGCCTCTTGTCTACAGCTTTGGGCTTTTGCTATCCTGAATCTGAGGGATTTCAAGATTGCCAAGGAAGGCCAGCCCCAGTATCCGGACTGCGCACGGTGGGCGTATAAGGAGAGGAATGTGAAGACTGGCACGAATCCCATTAGTCTTACTTCGGCCCGACGGCACTTGGACACCCTGAGGCCTGAGTCTGTTGCCTTTTCTTTGTATCCGTGGAGATCAGTTCAGCACTGGTTTGAGCACACTCTTATTCCTACCCGTTCTCGGCTTTTCATGAGTTCGGGTGAGTGCATGGCTCTGTACTTGGGAGACAGAGTATTTTGGCAGCATGGTACCCAGGTGACAGACTTTTACACCCCTCCTCGTCCTGCAGTTCCAGACGTTCCTCCTTTCTGCCCTCGTAACTGGAGGTCACTTTCAGAGGCTGATCGTGCGGCATATATGGTAGGGGTTGATGCCGTCCCTTATATTCACTTGGATCAGGATTATGGCCTCTTCAGGGAGAACAACTTGATGCAGGGCTTTATATTCGCTGATCCGAGGAGATCACAGGCTGCTCCTTCGACCTCCGCTCGGTTTTATACTACCGGTGCCGGGTATTGTTTTGATCCTCCTTTGCCTCCTCCTTATTACACTTATTCAAACTTCGGGGTCTTTGAGGAGCAGAGGGAGATTTTTCCCGAGGATATGTCACCGGAGAGAGAGCCTCCCGCTCAGGCTGCTGTGGTATGTTTTTCTGGCCATCTTTGCATTTTCTCAGTTCCAGTCTTGTTTTTCTGTTCTTTGTATTGATGTAATTTCCTTTCCCCGTTCTTTGTTGCAACAGGTGCCCGTAGCTGCTTATAGGCACTTGGGTAGGCAGAACAAAGGGATGAGGTGGAGGCTCCGTCAGCTGGAGGAGAGGGTGCTGGAGCTGTGTAGGGATATTGCTGCCATGACTAGAGATGCTGCTGGTGCTGTCTCTGGTGCTGCGAGAGGAGCTGCCCGAGGTGCTCGGGGCATGGGACGAGGCTTCAGGGATGCTGCACTGGACATTGATGAGGCTGTTTCTTCGGCGAGGCAGTCGCTGAGCAGGAGTCTGAGCCATAGTAGGAGTCTGAGCCGAGAGGGTAGCCAGAGCCGGGGCGGCGCCAGTTCATCAGGGAGAGCTGCCAAGAGAACCCGTCCTGATGTTGTGATTGAGACATCTAAGTCTGAGGATGATGATGATGATGAGGACGATGATGACGATGAGGAGACCCAGAGCGGTAGCAGGGGGTGAGCACAGTGTTGGTGATGACGTGCCCGAGCTGTCGTGGCTGAGAGGATGAGGGATTGAAACACTTTTACTTTTGCTTGTAATAACATTTAACATGTATTTACAATCCTATTTATTTTACTACTCATTTTTATGTTCTATTAACGACTCGATCTTAGATGTCGACTCTTTACAAACAAATGTGTGCCCAAAGGGTGCTTGTTGTCGATGCTTTGAACTCTTTTTGTTGCTGGGATTTGATTTTGCTGCAGGCTGGATATGTTGAAGTGCTTGGGTTCTGTTCTGAACTGACAAGGGCTGTTTCTGTCTGAACTGCTGTCAAAGGCGCGCGCGTCGGGCCTTGCTTTTGGGAGGCGCGCGCGTTGTGAAGCCCTGGTCGGAGGCGCGCGCTTCTGGCCTGCTGAATTACAGCCCCTTTCTTTTCTGATCAGAATGTTCCAACAGCTGTAAATTTGAACCATTTTTCGACCAGAATGGCCACACAGCATTCTTTTGCAAACACTTTCTCCTCCTAAATCACAAAATTCTTGTCATAATGGCCCCAATGACTTTCTCCTTTGAAGTTAAGGTTTCCGTCCCCGAGGGTGAGAAGTCCGTTCCAATGGTGAACGCCGTTCCAACTGTAGGGTCCGTCTCGATGGTGGAGAAACATCCGAGCGTTTTTGATCGTTTGGGAAGGCCCAATGACGATGTTGTTGACCCCGTGAGACCGGTGGTTCATGTGCGGGACTATAGACCCCGTCATTTTCCCAAGAAGAAGAAAGGTAAGGGAAATTCCTCATATGTGTGGAAGCGTCCCATGGTTGTCCCCGCTAAGGTTCCGCTTGATAAGGGTAAAGGGAAAGCCGTTGATGAAGCTCTGTCCCGTCCTAGCGTTTTCTCCCGTCTTGGCGGTCCCAAGAATGTTCCGTCCCCATCCAAGAAGACTAAAGTACATAACAAGAAGCAATGGGTTCCCAAACCTAAGAAAGATTAGATTTTTCTTTGTACCCCAAGAGATTGCAATTAGACCACTTTGTTTTAGGATTTAATGTTTTGATGTCTTTTGTTGCTCAATAAATCCGTTGTAATGGTTTGAATAATTCGTTGAATGAATAAAAATTGCATTTTGTTATTTGAAGTGAATTGGGTATTTTTGATATGTTTTAGACCGCACCCGAAGGTTGCCTACGTTCCTCCAGTTGGGAGGCTCAGGTCTTCGTAGTTCAAACAAACAAAGACCATTTTTTTTTTTTTTTTTTTTTTTTTTTTGTTGTGCACCCTGTTTTTTGCCTAGACCACCCTTTCGGTTTTTTCAATCTAGCGGGCTTCTTTTTTGCACGTGCTCTAATTTTTGCCTAGGCCGCCCTTGCGGGTTTTCAACCTAGCGAGCGATTTTTTTTTTTTTTTTTTTTTTTTTTTTTTGTTATGGTCTTTGTTTATTAAGCGTAGAACCTCTTGAGCTTGTCGAGGTTGACCTCCTTTGGCAGCTGGTCACCATCTAAATCCACGAGCCGGACTGCACCACCGCTTAGTATCTTTTTGACCACGTACGGACCGATCCATCGGGGTCCCCATTTCCCCAGGGGATTCATGGCATTAGGAGGATGTTGTCTTAAAACCAAATCTCCCACATTGATGTTTCGAGGCTTCACCTTTTTGTTGAAAGCTCTTGCCATCCTTTGCTGATACGCCCTTGTGCGTTCGAGTGCTCTTAACCTTTTCTCGTCGAGCAAGGCTAGTTGTTCATATCGACTTTGCATCCAGTCGACCTCGTTGACTTGATTCTCGAGGAGGACCCGTAGAGATGGGACTTCAAGTTCGATAGGGAGTACGGCTTCAGAACCATAGACCAATGCATAAGGAGTTTCTCCTGTTGCGGATCGTATTGATGTGCGGTAGCCCCACAATGCTAATGGTAGCTTCTCGGGCCAATCCCTTCCTGTTGAGGCCATTTTCTTGACGATGGTCTCGATGGTCTTATTTGCTGCTTCGACTGCGCCATTTGCTTGGGGCCGGTAAGGAGATGACTTGTGCTTGGTGATCTTGTATTCTACCAAAAGTGCATCCATTTCCTTCTCGAAGTGAGAGCCGTTGTCGGAAATGATTTCATGAGGCACGCCGTATCGGCACATGATATTAATCTTTACAAATTCGGCCACTTTCTTGGCGTTGAGGGTCGGATAGGCTTGTGCTTCGACCCACTTTGTGAAGTAGTCGACTGCCACTAGGACGAATGAGTGCCCATTGCTTCCGGCAGGATGAACTTTACCGATGATGTTTATCCCCCAACAAGAGAAAGGCCAAGGTGTGACCATGTTGTAAAGTTGTGAGGGTGGAGCATGTTGCAGATTAGCGTGGAATTGGCACTTGGCACACCTTTTGACTTTCTCGATACAGTCTCGTTCCATAGTGCTCCAATAGTAACCAATGCGAAGTATCTTCTTGACGAGCATAAACCCATTTATGTGGGGTCCACATTCTCCTTCGTGCACTTCACACATTATCTCTTGAGCTTCGGTCTCATTGGCGAATAAGAGATTGATCCCGTCGTGGTGCCTTTTATAGACTCGGTCCCCAATCAGTACGTACCGAGAGGCTAACCTTTGCAGAGCTGCTTGAGACTTCTTATTGATGTTCTCGGGATAAGTGCCGTCTTTGAGGAAGTTCATGATATTCGAATACCACGGAGAGTTTGTTTGAACCTCGTTGATCTCGATACTCATGCAATATGCCGGACTGTTCCTTCGAGCAATTTTGAAAGGCTTCACCATTTTCCCTTTGGGCATTTCAACTAATGAAGCTATAGTGGCCAGTGCATCAGCGAAGCGATTCTTATACCTTGGCAGGTAGTTGAAAGTGATCTCTTGGAATTGTTCAACCAGTTCTTCAAGGTGCTGACCATACTGTTGGAGAGTCGGGTCTTGGGTTCGCCATTTACCCGATTGCTGATTGATAAGGAGCAAAGAGTCGCCGAACACTTCTAGTTCCGTGACGTTTCTTTCGAGAGCTGCTTCGAGCCCTGCTATGCATGCTTCGTACTCGGCAATGTTGTTGGTAGCTTCGAATTCCAGGCGTATGGCAATGGGAGTGTAGATGTCTTTTGGATCGACAAGCAATACCCCTATACCAAAACCGTGTTTATTGGCGGCGCCATCGAAAAAAAGTTTCCACTTGTCTTCCTCGGTTGCAGTACAAACTAAATGCTCGTCGGGGAACTGTACATCTTCCCCCTTCACTTCGTCACACGGGAATTCGGCAAGCTGGTCACTGGACACTTTCCCCCTGACGGATTTTAGTGTGACGTAAGTGATATCATAGCCGGCGAGCATGAAGCACCATTTGGCTATTCTTGTTGACATGAAAGGCTTCTCGAAGATGTAGCGGAGCGGGTCCACCTTTGCTACTAGCTTGATCGGAAAAGCTTCCATATAGTGTTTGAGCTTTTGAGTGACCCAAACCAATGCTGCACATGACTTCTCTAAGACAGAGTAGTTCTTTTCGCCTCCTTGGAATCGGCGACTGACAAAATAAATGGCGTTCTCCTTTGTGGACTCTCGTTGCTCTTGTGCTAACATAGCCCCTAGGGCTTCATCATTGACAGTGAGATAAAGCAACAGAGGTTTCTCCTTGTGCGGCGGAACTAGAACAGGAGGGCACGTCAAGTAATGCTTTACTTGATCGAAGGCTTCTTGGCACGCGTTGGTCCATTCTAGAGCCACATTCTTCTTGAGTAGCTTGAAGATTGGCTCGCACATGGAAGTGAGTTGGTGCACAAACCGACTGATGTATTGTAGTCTTCCCATGAAACCTTTAATCTCTTTCTGCGTCTTTGGAGGAGGCATGTCAATGATTGCCTTGATTTTGGAGGGTTCTACTTCGATTCCCCTTTCAGTGACCATATAACCAAGAACTTTGCCTCGGATAACCCCGAATGTGCACTTTGCAGGGTTGAGCCTCATCTTGTGTTGACGAAGCCTTTCGAAGAACTTGCGGAGATCGATTAGGTGTTGACCATCGGTTCCTTTGGAGTGAATGATCATGTCGTCCACATAGACCTCGATTTCTTTGTGAATCATATCATGGAACAAGTCTGTCACGGCTCTTTGGTAGGAAGCCCCAGCATTTCTTAACCCAAATGGCATGACTGTGTAGCAAAAGGTACCCCACGGTGTTGTGAAGGCTGTCTTGTGTTGATCTTCCTCGGCCATGAGAATCTGATTGTACCCAGCGAACCCATCCACGAATGAGCGGACCTCGTAGGCAGCAGTGGAGTCGACTAGCATGTCGATATTAGGGAGTGGAAAATCATCCTTTGGGGAAGCTTTGTTTAAATCCCGAAAGTCTACACAAACTCGAACCTTGCCGTTCGCCTTCCTGACTGTCACAATGTTGGCTAACCATGTCGGATACTCGATAACCTTGATGAAACCCACACTGAGGAGCTTCTCAATCTCTTCTTTGACCTGCAGAGACCATTCTGGCTTGATCTTTCTGAGCTTCTGCTTTACTGGCCTCGTACCTTCTCTGATCGGAATCCTGTGCTCCGCTACCTTTCTGTCTAAACCCGGCATGTCTTTGTATGACCATGCGAACACATCCACGAACTCCCGTAGTAGTGCAGTCAATCTGTCTTTGTCGTCCCCCTTGAAGAAGCTTCCAATCTTGGTTTCTTTTGGCTCTTCTTCGGTACCCAGATTAACAACATGCAATTCTTCGTCAGCCTTTGGACCATTCTCGCCACGACTACGGACTTGTTGAGCAAGTTCATTTAAGTATGTTGTGTTTTCGTGGTCTATTTCATCATAATTTGAATCGTTATTAACTTGTTCATTAAGTTCATTATTAGTTAATTCATCATTTATGATGTTTGCAATCTCAGGGTACTCAGAAATATCAAATTTTTCATTAGCAAAGAAAGGAAACACACGCTCGGCTATGGCCTCCAAATCCTCTTGGGTGAGGGTATTAGAGACACTCTCGGACTCAAAAGTAAGTGTGAGCCGCTCTTCCTTTGTTGCTGTGCGGGGTATGCAACCCATTTCTTGGACTAAGAATTCCTCGGATACCACGGGCCCTTTTGTTGAATGCCAATTGTTGATCGGCTCGGAGCTTGGCGGGATCTCACTGATAGTTTCGTTCATGATGACGGTGTCATGGATGGCATTAACTTGGCATTCATTCATCATGGCAAGCTCTTCAAACATGGAGGCTAAATCTGTCAGTTCTTCCCCCACGGTGATTTCTGTCTCGGACTCTATAGTCATCTTCCTCCCCCACCATTTACGGGGCGACATGGGAGTTGGTTCTCTGTCGGATATCTGGATCTCACAATCGGAGAAGATTTCGAGACCGGGCTTTTTGACACCCTTATTGTTAACCCACGGCTCGGGAAAGATCATGTATGGAACGTCTTCCCCTTGGCGGCCAAAATAACCATTTAACGTCTTGCGATAAGGCCTTAGATTAGGGACTTCATACCGACGGCCTTCTTTACGAGCTCGGGCCTTTTCGTTCTTGATCGCTTGCTCTTGTTTCAAGTCTTCTTTGGAAGGCTCATACCCCAAACCAAAGGTGTTCTTGACAAATGGGACTTGCACGGGATGTAGGATTCCTTGCTGATATTTCCCTAAGCCTAAACCAGGGAAGTAGTCCATATTCCTCATCATGCGGAGGACTTTGTGATTGCTGGGGGTCCATGATCCGTTTCCCCCTTCTTTGTCAATGGCGTTGATTGAGACGCCGGAGAGAGTGGAGTCTGGTAGACCATGCTGAACTTGGTGGACGGGCTCACCTTTTCTGTGGATAGAGATGTTTTCAGCCATTACGGTCACTATTTCATTACCATTTCGGATCTTGACACATTGGTGGAGAGTTGATGGTACGGCATTAGCACTGTGAATCCATGGTCGACCCAACAGTAAGTTGAACGAGGCTGGGATATCAAGCACTTGGAATGGAACGGACATGACCATGCTCCCAAACTCAATGTCTATTTCGATCATACCCATGACGGTACGGGCGGTGCTGTCATAACCTCGGATTACTTGAGTAGAAGGCTTCAAATCAGAATCCTTAAGCCCCAGTATGCCCATGATTCTACCAGGCATGAGATTGAGTGCGGAACCACCGTCCACTAAGACTCTTGAGACGGGCCTCCCCCTTGCTCGTACCTTGAGGTAAATAGCTTCGTTGGGGTCGGAACCAAACGGTGGAAGGTCCATATCGGCAAAGGTGATGACGTTTCCAAAATGAATGTGAGCAATCATTGCCGTGAGGTCCTCGGGAGTAGTATCGGGAGAAACTGATGTATCATCGAGATTGCGGATGACAAGATCTCGATGTTTCTTTGAGGATGCAATGAGGTCCCAAATAGAGATGTTGGCTTGAGTTTTCTTGAGTTGGACAAGTAGAGGATCTTCGGGAGCGTTGTGAGCTTGCGGCTTTTGAGAAGAGGAGCTCGGTGCGGAAGTGGAAGGGTTGCTTGCTATGACTCGACCGGATCGAGTTAGCATGTTGACGTTTCCATCTTGCTTCTTTTTCCTATTCTCTAGTACTTCCCTCATTACCTCATCGTAAGTCACTACATAACAAGAATTGTCAAGTTTATTCATAACATTGGGGCCCCCATTCACAATTGGGATTGAATGGGTGGTCCCCTCGAGTTCTCCTATCTCTATTACATTGACATGATCGTCATTAGTCACTACAAATTCTTTCTTATCTATGAGATCTTGAATGACATTGCGGAGAACGAAGCATTCCTCGGTGGTGTGGCCACTATATTGGTGGTAGCCACAATATTTATGGTGAGCATGATTGGATTGGATCGTCTTGGGTTGGTACCCTTTCACGGGTATGACTTGACCCTTCGCCTTGAGGACCTCGAACACTTCGGTTTGAGTCATGCCTTGGAGAGGCGTGTAGACATGGTCACTTCGGGGCTTCTTCCCTTGAGGTGGAGGAACCTTTTTGTAATTCCCCTTGTCAATAGTGACGGCGTTGACCGAGGCCTCTTTTGTGGAGTTGGAAGCGGCCTTGTAGCGGTAAGTAGGAGTGGTATTCTTAATCTCCTTAAGCAAGTCATCCATGCGTACCCCCACCTCATACATTTGGGAGAAGTCGGAGTAGAAAGCCCCACTTAGGTGAGTGCGGAGATCAATCTTGAGACACTTGAGAAATATGTCCATTTGCTCTTTTGTGTTCGGCCTCTCAACAATTTCAGAGAGTTTGTCATTCCATCTCCTTGTGAAGTCGATGAAGGACTCATTGTCTCGTTGAGTAGTGTTCTCTAGCTCTTTCCTTGTGGGCCGGTGAGTGGTGTTGCCTTGTTATTGGTTCTTGAAGGCAAGCATGGCAGAGTCCCAATCAAGACGGACAGTGAGCGGGAGAGTAGCATACCAATCTTTTGCCGCCCCCTCGAGAGTGAGAGGAAAGCATTGAGCCATCACCTTGGTGGAGACCTTCTTTGGAACCATTGCCCAAATATAAGTCTCAATGTGAGCCATAGGACAAGAGTTGCCCTTGAATTTGCTTATGTCGGGCATCTTGAACTTATCGGGAAGAGCGGCCATAGTACTCATGAGGATGGATGATTGATAAAGGCTTGTGTCGGAACCTTTCCCCATGTTGAGCCCATTGAATTTTTGGTCGATGTAGGCCATGATAGAATCCACCATTTTGGGCTCATTGTTCTCGGAACTTGGTTCCCCCATTTTCTTGGTGCGGGTGTTGACATAAGGACTCTTGAACAAACCCTCGGTCCATTCGGATTCATCATCATTGTTCTTGTTCTTTCCCTTGGCAAGGTTGGTGAGCTTTTCTTTCATTAGCTCCATTTCGGCCTCGTGTGCCTCCCTTTGGCTGTCGAGGTGGGATTGCCAAATGTCGTCTTTGCTTTGTGCCTCCTTGTTAAGGGTGGAGACTTTCTCTTGGAGGAGTTGGACCATAGTTGAGAGCTGTTCGAGAGACATGGTGTCGCTGCTGCCGGTCATGGTTGATGTTGGAGCTGTTGGAGTGATCTCTTCACGGACTAACCGATTTGCTGAATCCCGGTAGACTTTGTAAGTACCAATTGAACCTATATTGCAGAAGAGGCCCTTGTCAGTATTGAGTAACACTTGCGGTCCATGAAGAAGCTCAGAACACACAGTTGGGCACACGACTCGAACCACATAAGAAAAGACTCTTTTTTTTTTTTTTGTAAGTCGGAGGGAATGAATCCCTTTTGGGGTTTCTAAGAAAATAATGGAATCGTCACACTAGTATATAGACCATCTCGCGGTCCCATATACTCATCGGATTCCATCGCGCTTGTGAATCCTACATGTATCGGGATTAAACTAAATTAATGTAGTAAAGCATACATGCGGGGACGGATTTTTATTTTCGTCCAAAATAACCACTTTTGGGGACGGATTTTTTATTGCGTCCATTTCAACAAGTTGGCATGTATGATTTGAAGACATTAGTTTAGGGAAATCTCGGTACATGGAAACTGACTTGAGTCACGGAGTGTTAGACCCTAACTAGAATTGTGTGGTTTGTGCTCGGCTTGAATATGAGGCTCAAAGGTCACCCCCGGCATGTAGTCTTGAACTACGCCACGGGCTGAGGTTTACCGCTTCGAAAGAGCCAAGGTCTGGTGGAGCTTGAAACTTTCTAGGACGGGCCTCGACGGGTTTGGGGTTGGACTTGTGCGACTCGATAGTGAGCAGTTCATAGGAATATGTGCATGTAGTGTGAGGTCTAACAAGTGACAAATTTTTTTATTTATTTATTTTTTTTGAAAAGAAAAGATAAAAACACATAAGCACGTAAAATTACAACTCCCGAATCACCCGTGTGACCGGTAAATAAAACACAAAATTAAAACAGTCCGAGGGTTCAATTCTGTTCTGATGCAGGCAACTGTGCCCACACCCCACTGTTCTGCTCAGTCACTGAAACCTGTTTCTGTTCTGGAAACCAACCCAGAAGCGTTCACCTCTGAGTGCTGATGTGGGACGCGCGCGCATGTCGCATTGCTTATGGGAGGCGCGCGCTTCTGGGGCACACCTGTCAGAATGTCAGACTTTGGACTCAGGGGATTGCCCTGGTCCTATGTTCATATTGTAACCCCTGCAGAAGTGATTAGTGCAGAATAACAGAAGAAGAAGATGAAGAACATGAAGAAGTGGGCGATTCTGGTTCTTGATGCGGGATGCGCGCGCCTTAGGCTTAAAAGGCCAGACGCGCGCGCCTCCCCCATCAGGAAACAGAATGCCCAGAAAAGATGTAGATTTCGATCAGAATGCAAGTTTAACCCTCAAATAAGTCCCCAGCGGAGTCGCCACTGTAGATACCCCGGGGGAACCACGGCTTTAGGCTAGAGCTCGTGTGTTATCCTAGGATGTCTAACTTGTTTTTAGAGTCGCCACCTATGTTTTGAGGAACATAAGAAAAACCTATTGATTGTAGCCTAAGTTTGATTACGAAAACAGAGATTCTTTGTTTTGAGGTTCGGGGGTTAGATTACGAGATGGGAAGTACCGAAACACCCATCTCGCCCAACTAAAGTTGGTCTTGCTTGATCAAAATCTACATGAATGAAAATGTTCTTCTTCTTCTTCTTTAAGTCATGAAAAGGGGGGATTTAAAATAGGATTTGGAATGTAGGAGATGACTCCTTAACCAACCTCAATGAGATGAGGGGATCATTAGAGTCATGTCCCAAAATGATTTGGGCGATTGCACATTTGATTAAAGTAAAAAGAGAGAGAGGAGATGAAGTAGAAAAGGAAGGAAAAGATGGACTTTTACCTACAATTTGAAGACCTTCAAATATTTCTTGATGAAATCCTTGGAGGACCTTTAGAAAGTGATTTTGGTATAGTTTTTGTAAGTTCGATCTTCGGTCTAATTTTTCAATCCTTGAAAATGGAGGTAAAGAGAGGTTTTTATAGGTGAAAGAGGGGTATTTTTGGTGCCAAAACTCAGTCACCAAGAAATCCTTCCCGGGCAAAATCCTGTAAATTGAGCAAGGGAGGGAATCCTGGCCAGAAATCTGTAACTGACGCCCAGAGGCGCGCGCTTCCTGCTTTGGGGGCGGGAGGCGCGCGCGCCTGGCTCCTCATGTCGGAGGCGCGCGACTCAGAGAAGGCAATTTTGACAGAATGGACTAGAAAGTCAGCCCTGTCATTCAGTTTAGTCCCTGGACTTAACGAAGTCAGTCAGGAACTTAACGGAAGTGACAGAAACTGACGAGAAACACTTAAAATGGGGAGAAACACAAAATCAAATGTGCAATCGGGGTGAGCGGTCCAAGGCGGGGTGTCTACAGGATTAAAACATTAGATCTAGCATATTATGTAGAATAAATCTTAGATCTAGCATGATAATAAGAACATCATGAACATGTATGAATGAACACATAAACATGAAGATCGCTACCCTAGTCATAGAGCATATTATGAATTCTAGCAAGAACATGAAGAACACGTTATGAATCATATGAATATAGATGTATAAACATGATGAAACTAGCATAAATCAGATCTAAACTAAGAAAACATGACAAATTCTAACCAATCTTGACAAGAACGAAGTCGAATCTCTCGCGCGGATTCGCCGGACCTTCGGGATTGCTAGAAAGGCTTGAAGAGAGAGTTCTGCCGTCAGTTTGGCTTGTAGAACTCAGGGGAGAGAATTGTGTGTCGAAATAATGAACTGAGGTCAGCTATTTATAAGAAAACCTGACCCGAGAAGAGTGGCCGCCCGGCCGGGGAAGTGGCCGCCCGGCCGGTCCAGTAGATTGGCACAATTTTTGAGGTATGCCTATCTGGACTCTGGAGGATGATCAGATAAGCCTATCTTCGATCCCTCATCCGATCAGTCATTGATATCTTCTTATCTGGGCTTTTCGGGAAATCATGGATAAGTCCTACGCAGCTCGTAAATACCTGGGAGGTCCCTGTGAGTTCTAGAATGCCTAATAACTCATTTTCAGGTTGGGTACTAACAGTAGCCCCTCGGCAACACTTCTTGCAAGGCAATGGAGGGTCGTCGATTAAGAAAGGAACCGATCTGAAACATGAGTTCCAAATCGAGAGAGGAGTAAGAAAGAATGTGACCAGGTTGGTCGAGTGGCTGAACCTTTGTCAGGCTACCTACGTATCCAAGTGGAATCAAGCCAGTCGTAGTTCGAGATCTGCGGGGAAAGGAAGAAACGAGATGCCGTCTTTTGCTGGGGATAATCATGCATTCGTAAACAATAAAGTCGCGTGGACCCTACTGGGGAAAGGAGGGAAGGCCATACGCACAGTGCGACAAGAAGTTTAAAGAATCGAGAACGGAAATAGGGATGAATTCTAACTTCCTATAGAGCGCCCGTAATCAATTTATTTTTGAGAATTAGGGTTTACGGAGGTTTCTGACCTTTCATTATGGATTAATTTAGAAATTTTATAGAGGATTTCTGAACCCAATTTTAGATTTTAGAAATTTTATAGAGGATTTCTGAACCCAATTTTAAATTTTAGAAATTTTATAGAGGATTTCTGAACCCAATTTCCGACCTTTAATTTATAATTTTCAGGGTTTAGGACCTTTAATTATAGATTAATTTTTTTTGAGATTTTAGGGTTTAGGACCTTTAATTTATAATTTTCAGGGTTTAGGACCTTCGATTATAGATTAATTTTTTTTTTGAGATTTTAGGGTTTAGGACCTTTAATTTATAATTTTCAGGGTTTAGGACCTTCAATTATAGATTAATTTTAAGGATTTTTTTTAGGGTTTAGGACCTTTTAATTTATAATTTTTCAGGGTTTAGGACCTTTAATTATAGATTAATTTTTGTTAAATTTGGTTAACGGGGCCAATTTTGGATTAAAAATAAGCCGAGGGGCTAAATTGTGAAATTTGGCGCTGGGGGATAACTGGCCACGTGGCCAGTCCCTTCGATTGGCTAACTCGCGTTGACGAGGATCGCTGATGAGCGCGCAAGATGGAGGGCTGAGATCGCGCCACGTCGCCCGGGAGGACTGGCCGCGCGGCTAGTCCTTTCGCTGGACAGACCCTACAAACAGCCACCGGCTGTTGCCTTCATACTCCATTTTCTTTTTGTTCTTGCCGGGGAAAGAGAGGAAAAGAGAGATTTTGAGCTATTTTGTTGTTATAGAAATGGATTTTACCTATCTTTTTGACGCGGATCAACTGTATGAGCATGGTGCGGGTGCGAGACAACAGTTTGAACAAGGCGAAGGTGCGTGGCTACACTTTGAGTAGTGCGAGGGAGCGAAGCCGCCTCAACAAGAGGGGCAACATCATCTTCGAGTGAGGATGGCTTCTCGCAACTTCCGTCCCGACGAATGGCATTTCACCATGGGACAACACTTTGACTTGTATCTGAACTGTGCTTTATTTGTCCTAGGTGACTCGGGAAGCTTATATCCGCTCTGTTTGTCGGGGCAACATCTTTGAGAGGCTATTTCGGAGTTTGGCCACTGCTTGTACTTGTCGTCAGGAGGACGTGGTGTTACCGCAGCGGAGAGAGAGATCGCCCGTGGAGTCTGCTCGTCCATCTCGTGCCAGTCGGAGATCTACTCGAGGTAGGGGTTCCGGAGCTAGTGGATCCCATTATGTGCAGCAGCGGGGCCGTGATGATGATGATGAGAGTGATGATGAGGAAGAGGATGTTGATGTCGAGGGGTCCGACTCGGACAAGGTGTAGTCCTTTGATTTCCTGCACTTGTTAGAGAGAGGAGAGGAGAAACAGGCAGATATTTATGTACAATATTTTATTTACTTTTGGTATGTAATTAATTAGTATTTTATTTACATGTCTTTATATTTAGTACAATGCATGAGCCCTAGGGGTAAAAATAGGGATTATACACCCTGTCGGGTAATTCTGCCTTCTTTATCGGACCTCTTTTGTGATCTGGAACCTTCAGTATGTCTGAAGTGGGTCCATTCCGGCGTTTGTCAGGGACGGACCGGCAATCTGTCTGAACCGGATGATGTGGCCGCCTGGCTAATTCTTGCAGGAAGGACTGGCCGCACGGGTGGTCTTTGATCTAACATGATTTTTGTCAGATTTTTCCTTGTATGATCAGGACTTGAACTCCCAACTCTATATAATAACAGTCTGCGTAAATAGACGAGGCAGATTGCAATTTTCTTCCCTTTTGCTCTAGATTTTGATCTTTCCAAGCCTTTCTGATGGATAGACATCCTAGGGTTTCTGAGGAGCGACAAAACCACTTCATCAAGAACTTGAAGACCTGGGTTGGGAAGCTTTCGAGGGCAACCCGTGCAAGATTTGATAAGAGATTTGGAATTAAGTGCCTTTGGTCCTTGTATAGGGTTAAGTCGGACGAGCATCTGATTCGCGCTGCTGCTAAGTTTTGGGACAACGAGAACCATGTCTTCAACTTTTCTTATAATGAGACCACTCCAACGTATGAAGATTTTGTGGCTTTTTATGGTGCGATGGTGACTGATAGGGTAGCCATGCCGCAACCTCAAGTGCCTCCAGAAACTCGGATTTTCCAACTGCTGAGGGTTTCTATCGAAGAGGTTGGGACTTACTGTTGGATGGTTGCATTAATCTTTGTGAGCTTCCCACTAGGTTTACTAGTAGTACGGTGGAATCTGACACGGCTCTGGACTGTCTGGCACTTTGTCTGTTTGCCTCGGTATTATTTCCACCTTACGTAGGAGTAGCGACCATGGGTTGTCTTGACATGGTGGACCAAGCTCGAGCCGACCGCAACATTGTCCCTTACTTGCTCAGGGATACCTTGTATGGCATTGGAGAGTTGGCCTCAGGGGCTAGGAAGATGACCAGAGGAAGTACCAGGTTGTTAACCTTATGGCTGCAGGAGAGACTTCGAGTCTTGGAGGAACCTATTGGACCAGTATCACCTTAGGTTTGTCAGAGTAGGCGAGTGAGGCCGCCTTTCGTAGGGATGGTTCAGTCTGAATGGGTGACATATATAGCACAGGTGAGTACCACTCAGATCAAGTGGATGGTGCCTCATTGGGAGATTATCAGGGCCCGGTGGATTCAAAGCAGTCTTTGCATGATTCGGGTCCTTGCCTTTGATGAAACCACTTACTATTATGCAGTGCGGTTGTGCCGTCAATACGGGATGCCTCAGATTATACCTTCCTTATGGGACGAGACTAGTAGCAAGGTTACTGACCCGATGCTCCCCATGAATAACGGGGTTGCAGTGCTCTTGGAGCGATGTTGGTCTTATGATCTCATGCCCAGCACGCTCTGTATACAGCGACCACGTGACATACTTCTGTCTCGAGAATACTTGGACTGGTACCAGACGACTCTAGGAAATATGGGACGGACTCTGAGAAGATTGAGACGTAGGGTGGTGGTCCCTTATGTCTCGAGCAGACGCTTGAGGGAGAACGAGAATGTACAACGAGAGTTGGAGACCGAGTTGGCTCAGCTAGCACCTATGGAAAGGAAAAGAGAGAGAGAAGGCCCAAGTGGGGTGACTCAGCTTAAGAAGGCTTTATTTGAAGATCCTACTAGACGGGCTAGACGCGGACGAAGAGACAAGAAACCGAAGGAGGATAATGAAGAGAAGGATGAAGAATGACTCTGGGTATCCAACCACAGTCGCTGCAGACACATAGTTTAGATTTTAGTTTGTTTTAGTTTATTTCAATTTCAAAGCAGGTTATTTAGTCGCAGGTTCTTTCGAGCTTAGACTCATCAAATAAATGTTAACGTGTAGTGACTTATGGAAATAGAGATTTTGGTTTAGTAATAAACAGATTGTTTGCTTTACTTTGCTCAAACCAGATTTGGGATTTTATTTATTTTTGAGACCGCACCATTGAAGGCTGCCTATGTTCCCCTTTTACAAGTAGGGCTAAGGGGCTCAGGTCACCGTAGTTCATTTCTGATTGTAGAAAGGGAAGATAGAAGAGGGGAAAGTAGAGAGAATAATAATAATTTTTTTTTTGCAAAGGGGACGGCCGTTGTAGAAGACCGTTGATGGAGAGCTCTGCTGGTGGAGTGTACCGTTGATGAAGAGTACCATTTGTGGAGACTCACCACGGTGGTTAGTTGTAGTAGCGGCGGAGCTTGTAAACTTTGACTGGGAGGAGGGCGTTGTCGTCCATATACACCCAATCTTCATTCTGCTTGACTAAGCGACCCGTCTCGATGAGTAGTCGAACCTCTTCTTTTAATTCTTGGCAATCATCTGTGTCATGTCCTTCTGGTGATATGAGCATCTTCTGTTTGGCTCGCTTGTTCGCGACATTGTAGCAGAGCTTGGTCCTTGTAGTTTACCAATTTTCCTTAGTGCTTTGAATATGAGGCCCAAAGGTAGATCCGAGCTTGTGCAATGTCGGAAACTGATGGGGGATCCATTATGTGACTTGGATTTCCCATGTGGTGGTCGTAAAGTCGGTGTATTCTCTAAGTGGCCCTTTAGATGAGTTAGAGCCAACTCACACTTCTGATTCCAAACTTCTTCTGAGCAATTCTGTAATTCTTTGAGGAGCGGGTCTCCCGCTGTGGTGAGGCGACTGATGAAGTGCAATAGGCCTATGATCTTGGTCCTTTGATTTTCTTGGTGAGGGGGTAACACCGTGATTAGTTCTCTAATTTTCTCGGGATCGGTTTCGAACCTCTGTCCGAACCTGTAGCCTAGGGCTTTTGTCTGAGTAGTACCAAATCTGCATTTTGACGGATCCAGGAGGATTTTCTGACTTCGAAGAGTGTTGACAATTTTCCGCAGATCTTCAATGTGTCAGCCGTAAGGTCTCTTTGATTGTAACACTAGGTCGCCTATATAGACATTTGTATCTGATGGTGATCTTGTTGGCATGTGGTAGGAGACACCAATGCCTTTCCATTCTAGTAATCTGTTGGCGTGACAATAAGTACCCCATGGAGTGTGGAAGAGCAACCTCTCGTCTACCTGTACCGCGGCGGGTATCTGACCTTTACCGGGGAAACCTTCGAGGAATGATCGAACATCTCTGCCTTCAGTGGCCTTTAGCAGTGATTCTATGTCAAACGGCGGGAACTTGTGATTGGGGTTCAGTTCATTAAGACTCATGATATCTATGTGAACTGTCACCTTCCTTTTGTACTTCTTTGCGGAGATGATGTCGAGTAACCACATTGGCCAGTATGTGACTTTGATGAAGTCTCTTTGTGGCAGTTTTTTCTATTTCTTTCACCATACGAGGGGACCATTCGGGTTTGACTAGCAGCAGTGCTTGTTTCACTGATCCAATGTCTGGCGTTGTCACTTGTTCCCATTTTCTATATGGCGTATCGTCATAGGACCATGCGAAGATGTCTTCGTATTCTCTGAGTAGTTTAATCAGCGCTTCACGTTCTTCGTTATGAAAGAAGCTTCCAATCTGAGTCCACTTCGGCCTGTCTTGTCTTCCCAGATTCACACATGTTAACACCTCATCGGCAGCTTGGGCTCGGTTTTCCCTTTGATTCATACCTGCTCTGAGATTTCTCGGATGTATTTGTCATTTTAGTTCGCTTGTGTCTGCGTCTTTTAATGAATCGTGATTAACTATTGGTATATCATTAGGTGGATTAGTTAATTTATCATTTATAAGAGTGGCTATGGCGGGATACTCAGAAAGGTTGAAATTTTCACTTAATGCACGAGGAAAGATAGTGTTTGCGATTACATCATAGTCTTTTGACTTGAGGTCATTAGACTTAGATAGAGACACGTACTCATAAGTGAGGAAAGGAGACCTAGCTGACCTAGGGGGAATTGACTCTTTGGGAGATGAGGTGGCCAGCCCCAGATTCTCAATAGTAGTAGTCACAGGTCCGTATTCAATAACAGCTACAAGGTCATCTTCCAGGTTCAAGTGTTGGAACAAATCTTGGCCATCCCACGACTCTGTTTCTTTAGCTGCGCCGACCAATGGTTCTCGAGTGACATGAACTCAGTATCGTAAGTCAGGTATTTGTTCACTTTGATGCAGTACTCATTCTGGATGGTAGTAACTCTGCTAGAAGTCTTTCAAGGTTCCATGTACCTTAGCTCTAGATTGGCTCGGTCGAACTCGACATCTCTGAAGATCAGCTTTCCGTTGTGGTCAAACCATGGCTCTGAGAACTCAAAGTTAGAATATTCTTCACCTTCTTTCACATAGTAATTGTTGAGAGAAAGGTGGTAAGGTTTCATATCAGACTTCTTGTAAGGGAGTTGCTTCTTCTTTAGTACCTCTATCTGTTTCTGCTCTGCTTTGTCAGTGGGAGTAAGCATGTATCCTTGCAAGTGCTTGCCTAGCCCCAGCCCCGGTATGAAGCCCATGTTTCGCAGTATCTTGTAGATAGGTTGCACTTTATCGGAGCTTCTGGTGAGGTCTTTGTCACATAAATGGGCTTGTGCTACTATTTCGAACCCACTGAAGAGTCGGCGGTCCTCCTCATGCTGAATCTGTAACACAGGTACTCCTTTCGTATCGGTTCCTTGTGCTGTTACCAGATCGCTGTAAATAACTGTTACCTCATTCCCTGATTGGAACTTAACACACTGATGTAAGGAGGATGGAACAGCATTGGCCTTGTGGAGCCAAGGGCGTCCTAGTAAGATGGTGAAAGATGACGGTATGTCAATCACTTGGAAATCCGTAGATAGAGTTTGTGTTCCCACGGTAATGGGCAAAGTGACAATCCCCAATACTGATCTACATGTGGAGTCGTAAGCCTTGATTGTTTGCTTGGAAGGTATTAGAGTAGTCGGGTCTACACCCACTACGTCCATCATTCGAGACGGTAGTACATTGATAGCGGATCCGTTGTCCACAAAAGCTCAAGGGATTTTCTTCCCGCTGATTTCAATTGTAATGTGTAGTGGTTCATTATGATCAATGCCGAATGGAGGTTCATCAAGCTCTGAAAAGGTGATGATATTCCCGAAGTAAATGTTGCCGATCATTTGTCTCGGGAGTTGTGTCTGATGGGACCATAGTGGCGGCTAAGTTCTTTTCTAGCATTTGCCGGTGAGCTAGAGACGAGGTGAGTAGAGACCATAGAGAGATGTGAGCTTGGGTTTGCCTCAGCTGCGTGAGGATGGGATCTTCTTTCTCAAGATTTGATGTCTCTGATTCTTTATCGAGGACCTTCTTTGTACTCTTGGGGTCTGACTGATACATCTGTCCGGACCTTGTGAGTAGGTTGATTTCTGCTCGCATGTCGTATGGAGAATGCGGTATTTTGACGGATTCTGCGAAGATTTCGGCTATAGACAATGGTGGAGATTCGAGTGGAGATTCGGGTGGACATGAGTCACAATCTCCTAGAAGAGAAGCTTCTAGAGACAATTCATCTAATGACAGCATATAACAAGAAGAATGACTATCATTAACAAATTTTGAAGTACAATCTATCTCATCATCACTATAAAACTCGGAGTCTGCCAAAATAGGTTCGCTAGATCACCAATGTTTGTTGCTATACTATTTTTGTCTAAGGAAAGCCTAGGATCTTCGAGTGAGCCGTCATGGATGAGCTTCAAGATATCCTTTTTTAGGGCGAAGCACTCTCTTGTTCTATGCCCAGTGGCTTGATGGTAGTGACAGTATTTCCATACATTGCTCCCATGTGAGTGGAGTTACCCTTGAGTTGTCTGAGGAGCCCCTTGTTCACAAGGTCGCGGAGAAATTTCTTCATTGAGATTTTTAATTGATCGATTCAGTCCTCGAGTTCGAGCATGGTGATTTGGTCAATTTCTACCATATTAACATCTATGGCGACGATCTTCCTGGGGTCGGCGATGACATTATCCTTGATGAGTTTCTGCACGATTTGCTTGATGGTGAAGTACTCGTTGTTGGTGTGACCGGACATTATATGGTAGTAACAGAATTTGGACATATCGCACCCATGCTTAGGCCATTAAAAACCACGTTCTATAGGAGTTATCAACCCAATCTTGACTAGTCCTCCGAATAGAGCATTCATGTCTAGCCCCAGTTCGGCGAAGGAGTCCACCATTTCTAGAATGCCAATGCTACCTCCGATGACTTCGACCATGTTCACACCACCATTGTCGGGGAGCGGGTTTGCTACGGTGTTCGGACCTTTAGGCTTCTTAATCTTCCCCTCGGTTATGAGTTTTTGTATAGCTCGCTTGAGTAGTATGCAATCATCGGTAGTATGGCCGATGTAGTGATGGTACTTGCAGAACTTCTTTGCATCGAGGTTAGCCCTTTTAGTCAAGGGTTCATAATTCTCAAGTGGCTTGATCAAGCCCTTCTTTAGCAGTACTTCAAAGACTTTACTAGTAGGCATGCCGAAGTCATCGAAATGATCTTCTTTTCGGGGAAAGCTGTTTGTCACTGCTTGAACATCAAAGGCGGAGTTGTCTTGGACCATACTCACTTTTCCGGCAATTTCTTTGGCTTTGGGAGTGGTACTTGTCGGAGCTTTGTAGCGGAAGGAAGAGTTTCCCGTTTTGGCAGCTTCTTTAACAACACCAGTAATGCCGGCTTCGTGTCTGACTCCAGCATCAACCATTTCCCGCAGATCGGGGAAGTAACCATTACAAATCGCAACCCTAAGCTCGGGAAACAATCATTTGAAGAAGATTTACTTTTGTTCCTTTGCCTTAGGAGGGTATTGAACTTCTGCTAACTTGTGGTTCCACCTCTTGTAGAAGTCATAGATAGGCTCGCCGGGACGTTGCATTGTGTTCTCTAAATCAGTGCGGTTGACGTGCCAATATAGGTTTGACTGATACTTCTCGCAGAAAGTAGCGGTGATTTATTGTCGCGCCCCCGAACCCCGCGGGCCCGAGGTCGCGAGCTGGACGTCGACTTACTAATCAAATTACCAAAATATCGGGGGTAAAAATTTCATTTCATGTCAAAAGATGATAACACAAGGTTTTGGAAAACAATTTAACAACAACAATGTACTAGTGTAAGCCCCATAAGCTCATACTTCAAAATAATAAAATATACAAATCTTAGTGACGTCAAAGTGTGGTACAACTATCCCCAAAAGAGTTACACATTTATATAATGTAAACCCACCAATATACACTTGCCCCAAAAGCTCAACCCTCGCGACGTCCTCGTGATCAACGAGTCTAATTCCTTGGTCCTGGGGGGGGGGGTTAAGGAAAAACAAAGATAAAAGAAAAGGGGTGAGATAAATCTCAATAAGTTACTAATGCAACTACATGACATGCTATGATGCAATATACAATAATAAATCATAGATAGCACATAGCAGTTATCACATAACAGATAGCAGCGGAAATAAACACATAACAAAGGATATAGCCAAGGTTTTCCCAAACTGATATAACCAAATAAAGGTCGCTGCGCAGCTTCAGTAATCAACCATCAACATCTTCATAATAGCATGAAAGCTGAAGAGAAACACCGGTACCGGAACCAATAACAAAGTAATGTGCCACAAAGGGCGGGAGCCATGCCACAAAGTCATGCTCCAAACGTCTCAACCAAGGACGACCTGGAAGAGGAAACTAAGGGCAAAACAATGGTCGACACCATAATGGACTTGGCCGGTGCCATCACAATATCTCACATCGCCCGACACAACCACAAATACCAGCTGGGCTTTCAAATAAATGCTAAGTAATAAATACTAGCTTAATTAAACAACTTAGGGTTCCAAAGTAGGGAACCATACAAAGCGATCACTAACAAGATGGAATGAACCAACAACACACCAGTAAGGTGTTCCAAAAAAAAACTCAACCATGATAACACAATTCCCATATCACGTTCAATCACAAAGGATCTAGTTAACTCAAGAACACAACCAAAACTACTCACTCATCTCAAAGAGTTCAAGGAGAGCTTTAAAACGATAATTTATACGCCTAAAACGGAGTCCGGATGAACAAGATATGGCCCTCGAAAGATTGGACAAAAAGGGAAATAAATTTCACAACAGGGGAGAGGGTGCGCGCGCCTCCTATGGGAGGGTGCGCGCGCCTCCTGAAGTCAGAAGGAAAATGCGCCAAAAGGTAAGTGAGGGTGCGCGCGCTTCAAATAAAAGGGTGCGCGCGCTCCATGACAACAGAAGGTGATATTTTTGGGAAGGAAAGGGGTGCACACGCCTCCCTTGAAAGGGTGCGCGCGCCTCCTTTGATCAGAAGGGGAAATCAAGTTTAGAGGAGGAGAGGGTGCGCGCGCCTCCTATGGGAGGGTGCGCGCGCCTCCATCCAACAGAAGGTTTTTGTTCAAGAGGGGCATAAGGGTGCGCGCGCCTCCTATGGGAGGGTGCGCGCGCCTCCTTGCCCGGAAAGGTAAATTCCGGCCAAAAAATCTGGGTTTCTACCATTAACAACCCAAATCCAAAACAAACCCAATCTTCACCATTTCTAACACTACCAAAATGTGAACTAAAGTACCTACACCATTTTGAGCCAAAGGAACTCCAACAACATCATCTAGGAACCTCAATCAAGGGTGATTCAAATACCAAAATTTCACAAAATGAACAAAAATGTAAATCATCACAAAATCAACCAAAGAAGCAATAAATGGAAATAATAATATCATCTAAGCATATGATGAACATTTTTAGCATCAATGGGGGGAAAAGTAACTTTCCTGGATTTTCTCAAAGTTGCCGGAACTCGAATATTTTTAGCCCTCTACGATCCTAACGACGATCTAAACAAGATTCAAGTTATGAAAATTGAGAGATAATGAGAGGAAGAGGGTTAGATTGAAGAGAGAAGGGAGAGAAGAATTCTTACCTTTTCATTGGGGAGAGAGAGAAATGAGCATGCTGAGAGTGAGGGAGAAGGTGAGGGTGAAAGAGTAGGGAGGTGAGGGAGAAGAGAGGGAGTAGATGATTATTTTGAAATCTTACACTTAGACCCCTCCCTTACTACTACCTTTTACTAATAAACTCCCCACTAACAAATAAGACTCAACTCTTATACAATAGCACAAATGGCCCAAATAAAATGCTAGGCATAAATTAATATAACACATAAAATGCACACATAAATTATTAATTAAATAATAATTTAAATAAATAAATAAGCAAATAAATAAATAATAATTATTTATTACTAATAAAATAGAGCCTAGATTTCGGGTCGTGACATTCACTCCCCCTTAAAGAAATTTCGACCCGAATTTTAACGAGACTTACCCGAATTAAAAAGCCACGGATATCTACGCTCCATCTCCTCTCGAAGCTCCCAAGTCGATTCCTCGATATTATGATTCTTCCAAAGGACTCTAACCAACGCAATGCTTTTGTTCCTCAACTCTTGGACTTTGGCATCTAAAATCCGAACCGGTTGTTCCTCGTAAGTCATATCGGGCTCAATATCCTCCGGTATCCTCGGTAACACGTGAGATGGATCATGAACATACTTCCGAAGCATAGAAACGTGAAAAACATTATGTAACCGGTCCAAAGATGGCGGTAACGCAAGACGATACGCTAGAAGTCCAACCTTTCCCAAAATCTCGAACGGGCCAATAAACCTCGGAGCCAATTTGCCTTTCTTCCCAAACCTACGAATACCCACCTTTGGGGATACTTTCAAGAACACAAAATCACCGGTCTGAAAACTAAGATCTCGCCTTCGGTTGTCTGCGTAGCTCTTATGTCGACTCTGGGTTGTTTTCAATCGATCCCGGATAACTCTAACTTTCTCAACCGAATCCCGAAGCAAATCAATACCCAAAACTTTCGCTTCACCGACCTCGCTCCAACAAATAGGCGATCTACACTTTCTTCCATACAAGGCCTCATACGGTGCCATCTCGATACTAGCCTGATAACTGTTGTTGTAAGAGAATTCCACTAACGGTAGGTGCGAATCCCAAGAATCAGAGAAGTCTATCGCACAAGCTCGCAACATATCCTCAAGAATCTGAATAGCCCTCTCGGATTGACCGTCGGTCTGAGGGTGAAAAGCTGTACTAAAACAAAAATCTGTACCCAAAGCTTCTTGAAATGCCTTCCAGAATCTAGAAGTAAACCTCGGGGTCGCGATCTGACACAATGCTAACCGGAACCCCATGCAATCTAACGATCTCGTCGATGTAAAGGGTCGCAAGCTTCTCCATCGACTATCTGATGTCAATAGGCAAGAAATGGGCACTCTTGGTCAATCTATCCACTATTACCCAAACACTGTCATACTTCCTACGGGTACGAGGTAGTCCCGTAACGAAATCCATGGTCACATGCTCCCATTTCCACTCCGGAATCTCTAACTGCTGAAGTAGTCCTGCGGGTCTCTGATGCTCGGCTTTGACCTGCTGACAAGTTAAACATCTCGAAACATACTCCGCTATTTCCCTTTTCATATTATTCCACCAAAAATGTTGCTTCAGATTCTGGTACATCTTCGTACTACCCAGATGAATAGTATATCTCGATTTGTGACCCTCATCTAAAACTTGCCTCTTTATTCCACCAACATCGGGTACACACAAACGATCACGGAAAGTCAAAACTCCACTCGAACTTAAAGAAAAATCCTCGAAATTCTTTTCCTTCATTTTACCCATTATCTTCACCAACTCGGGATCTTCTTTCTGAGCTTCCTTTATCCTCTGAATTAGGGTCGGAGATACCCTAATATTCGCAAAAATAGCCCCATGTCTCGATTCACGAGGAGACCAATCTCGAACATCCTCAAGCATTTTCCACTCACGGTCCATCATCGAAGCCACATAAGACTTCCTACTAATCGCATCGGCGACCACATTCGCCTTCCCCGGATGATAAGAAATCGTACAATCATAGTCCTTCAATAATTCCATCCATCGGCGCTGTCGGTTATTGAATTCCTTTTGAGAGAAAAGGTATTTCAAACTCTTGTGATCGGTGAAAATCTCGAACTTAGCCCCATATAGGTAATGCTTCCACTTATGCAACGCAAATACAATAGCCGCTAACTCCATGTCGTGATTCGGGTAATTCTGTTCACTAGGGGTCAACTTCCTCGAAGCATAGGCAATCACTTTTCTGTTCTGCATCAACACACAACCCAAACCCTCTTTCGAAGCATCACTGAAAATTACTAAATCATCATTTCCGTTCGGCAAGGTCAAGATTGGTGCGATAGTCAACCTCTTCTTCAATTCCTCGAAGCTACTTTGGCATTTTTCACTCCACACAAACGGTACATCCTTCCGGGTCAACTGAGTCATCGGAGTAGCAATCCTCGAAAACCCCTCAATAAATCTTCGGTAATACCCGGCCAAACCCAGAAAGCTACGAATCTCAGTCACTGACTCGGGTCTCTTCCAATCCACTATGGCTTCAATCTTTGAAGGATCCACCGAAATCCCATCTTTAGAAATCACATGGCCCAGAAAAGAAACCTTCTCGAGCCAAAATTCGCATTTACTAAACTTCGCAAATAATTTCTCCCTCGCAAGAACGTATAAAACTGTCCTCAAGTGCTGCTCGTGCTCCTCTCTAGATTTAGAGTAGACGAGTATATCATCAATAAAGACCACCACGAACGAATCAAGATAAGGATGGAAAACCCGGTTCATCAAATCCATAAACACTGCAGGCGCGTTCGTCAACCCAAACGGCATAACTAAGAATTCATAATGACCATACCGAGTGCGAAAGGCAGTCTTCGGAATATCCTCCGATCGAACCTTCAATTGATGGTACCCACTCCTCAAATCAATGTGAGGTAGAGGATACTTGTTCTTCACCGTAACCTGATTCAACTTCCGGTAATCGATACACAATCTCAAAGAACCGTCTTTCTTCCGCACAAACAAAACCGGTGCTCCCCACGGGGAAACACTTGGGCGGATAAACCCTCGATCAAGCAACTCTTGCTACTGAACCTTTTGTTCCTTCAACTCTGCGGGAGCCAACCTATACGGTGCCTTGGAAATCGGAGCCGTACCCGGCAAAAGATCTATACAAAACTCTATCTCACGATCGGGAGGCATATTATATTCAGAAGAGAAAACATCGGGAAATTCCCTAACTACCCGAACACTCTCCAAACTAGGGGATTCTTTCCTAGTATCAAGGACACTAGCCAAATACCCCTCACAACCACGGTGCAACAATTTTCTCGCTTTCACATAAGAAATTAAACGAACCTTTCTACTCAAAGGGCTAGCCTCAAAAACAAATTTAGGCACATCGGGAATAGAAAAAGTAACAACTTTCTTACGACAGTCAACAGAAGCATGAAACTTACTCAACCAATCCATACCCAAAATAACATCAAAGTCCTGAATAGGAAGGACTACCAAGTCCGCACACAAGACATGACCACATATAAGCACGTCACAAGCACGGAAGACTCTATCGGTCACCAAACATTCTCCTATAGGGGTCGACACCTCTAGCACATAGGGCAAAGACTCAGATGCAGCATTTAGTAAAGAAGAAAATTGCACAGAAATGTATGAATGAGATGATCCTGGATCTACTAACGCTCGTGCGCTCACACTAGATATAGAAATAATACCTCCAATAACTGTGGGATCATCTGTGGCTTGTTGTTGATTAATTGCAAACACTTTCCCTTGGACCTTGGGCTTTCCCGTAGCGTCCCTTTTCTGACCCTAAGGAGCCCCAGCTCCTACCCCAGTCGGTTGACCTCTATTCCTCGGACAATCCCTCACATAATGCCCCATTTGGCCACAATTGGTACACCTTCCCTGTTTCTTCCAACAACGGTCCTCTGAATGACCCTCCTTTTGGCAATAGGAACAAAGTCTCCTATTTTGGTTTCCTTGGTTCCCGGAAGTAGTACCTGGGTTCCTTGGGGTCGGTTTCCCTCGGAAGTGAGATTGTCCCCCAAAGTTACCTCGGTTATCTGAACGGGATTGTGGCTTGCCTTGCCCTCCTTGTTTGCTCGGATTAGTCACCTCTACTTTCTTCTTATGCTCCTCTATATCTTGCTCGATCATATAGGCTCGGTCCACCGCATCCTGGAATGTCGCAATCCTTTGGGCTATAAGTTGAGTACGGATAGAAGTCTTCAAAGCCCGGATAAAACTCATAGCTTTCTGTTCTTCGGTCCTCACAAGATAGTCACAATACCGGGCTAATTCTGTGAACTTAGCCGAGTACTGAGCTATAGACAACGAACCTTGCTCCAAGTTGAGTAGCTCGATCTCCTTTCGGTTCTGGTCCACTACCGGGATGAAATGCTCTTTGAACTTCCGCACAAACAATTCCCAAGCATACACTGTATGAGTGTCATCCCAACTTGCTTTAACCCCTTTCCACCAATGCTCGGTGGCACCCACAAGCTTATAAGCCGCAAACCGGACTCTATCTTCGTCCGAACACCCAAATACGTCATAAATTTTCTCCATAGACTCGATCCACATCTCAGCCTTCTTTACATCCGGCTCACCGTCAAACTCTTTTGGCTTCAATTTCAGAAATTGCTCTAGCCCATATCTCGGTGGTACCACATGCTCTTCTCGTGGCCCTTGATCATGAATGGCCTTCATAGCGGCCTCAAACATTCCTTGGAACATTGCCCGGTTCTCTTCCCTTAAGTTATTCTGATTCTGTGCTCCACTAGAGCCTTCGCCTGCTCTCCTTCTAGCCATTTCAAACAATTACCTGCATAAGACATCAACCGTTACTCACTCCGAACACAACTACCCTCCTAGGTCATACTAGTCCACCTAGACTTATACTTAGAGCTAAACCATAGCTCTGATACCAACTGTCGTGCCCCCGAACCCCGCGGGCCCGAGGTCGCGAGCTGGACGTCGACTTACTAATCAAATTACCAAAATATCGGGGGTAAAAATTTCATTTCATATCAAAAGATGATAACACGAGGTTTTGGAAAACAATTTAACAACAACAATGTACTAGTGTAAGCCCCATAAGCTCATACTTCAAAATAATAAAATATACAAATCTTAGTGACGTCAAAGTGTGGTACAACTATCCCCAAAAGAGTTACACATTTATATAATGTAAACCCACCAATATACACTTGCCCCAAAAGCTCAACCCTCGCGACGTCCTCGTGATCAACGAGTCTAATTCCTTGGTCCTGGGGGGAGGTTAAGGAAAAACAAAGATAAAAGAAAAGGGGTGAGATAAATCTCAATAAGTTACTAATGCAACTACATGACATGCTATGATGCAATATACAATAATAAATCATACATAGCACATAGTAGTTATCACATAACAGATAGCAGCGGAAATAAACAGATAACAAAGGATATAGCCAAGGTTTTCCCAAACTGATATAACCAAATAAAGGTCGCTGCGCAGCTTCAATAATCAACCATCAACATCTTCATAATAGCATGAAAGCTGAAGAGAAACCCCGGTACCTGAACCAATAACAAAGTAATGTGCCACAAAGGGCGGGAGCCATGCCACAAAGTCATGCTCCAAACGTCTCAACCAAGGCCGATCTGGAAGAGGAAACTAAGGGCAAAACAATGGTCGACACCATAATGGACTTGGCCGGTGCCATCACAATATCTCACATCGCCCGACACAACCACAAATACCAGCTGGGCTTTCAAATAAATGCTAAGTAATAAATACTAGCTTAATTAAACAACTTAGGGTTCCAAAGTAGGGAACCATACAAAGAGATCACTAACAAGATGGAATGAACCAACAACACACCAGTAAGGTGTTCCAAAAAAAACTCAACCATGATAACACAATTCCCATATCACGTTCAATCACAAAGGATCCAGTTAACTCAAGAACACAACCAAAACTACTTACTCATCTCGAAGAGCTCAATGAGAGCTTTAAAACGATAATTTATACGCCTGAAACGGAGTCCGGATGAACAAGATATGGCCCTCGAAAGATTGGACAAAAAGGGAAATAAATTTCACAACAGGGGAGAGGGTGCGCGCGCCTCCTATGGGAGGGTGCGCGCGCCTCCTGAAGTCAGAAGGAAAATGCGCCAAAAGGTAAGTGAGGGTGCGCGCGCTCCATGACAACAGAAGGTGATATTTTTGGGAAGGAAAGGGGTGCACACGCCTCCCTTGAAAGGGTGCGCGCGCCTCCTTTGATCAGAAGGGGAAATCAAGTTTGGAGGAGGAGAGGGTGCGCGCGCCTCCTATGGGAGGGTGCGCGCGCCTCCATCCAACAGAAGGTTTTTGTTCAAGAGGGGCATAAGGGTGCGCGCGCCTCCTTGCCCGGAAAGGTAAATTCCGGCCAAAAAATCTGGGTTTCTACCATTAACAACCCAAATCCAAAACAAACCCAATCTTCACCATTTCTAACACTACCAAAATGTGAACTAAAGTACCTACACCATTTTGAGCCAAAGGAACTCCAACAACATCATCTAGGAACCTCAATCAAGGGTGATTCAAATACCAAAATTTCACAAAATGAACAAAAATGTAAATCATCACAAAATCAACCAAAGAAGCAATAAATGGAAATCATAGTATCATCTAAGCATAGGATGAACATTTTTAGCATCAATGGGGGGAAAAGTAACTTACCCGGATTTTCTCAAAGTTGCCGGAACTTGAATATTTTTAGCCCTCTACGATCCTAACGACGATCTAAACAAGATTCAAGTTATGAGAATTAAGAGAGGAAGAGAGGAAGAGGGTTAGATTGAAGAGAGAAGGGAGAGAAGAATTCTTACCTTTTCTTTGGGGAGAGAGAGAAATGAGCATGCTGAGAGTGAGGGAGAAGGTGAGGGTGAAAGAGTAGGGAGGTGAGGGAGAAGAGAGTGAGTAGATGATTATTTTGAAATCTTACACTTAGACCCCTCCCTTACTACTACCTTTTACTAATAAACTCCCCACTAACAAATAAGACTCAACTCTTCTACAATAGCACAAATGGCCCAAATAAAATGCTAGGCATAAATTAATATAACACATAAAATGCACACATAAATTATTAATTAAATAATAATTTAAATAAATAAATAAGCAAATAAATAAATAATAATTATTTATTACTAATAAAATAGAGCCTAGATTTCGGGTCGTGACATTTGTTCCCATGTCTCTCGTTCGGAAGGATCCAAACTTAAGAACCAACGGAGGGCAATTCCATCCAAGGTGGTGTGGAAGACTCGGGCCATTTGCTCGTTAGTACAATCAAGAGCTCTCATGGCTAGCACATAACTATCGAGATGAGTCTTGGGACAAGTAATGCCATGGAATGTGGAGACCTTCGGCATTTTGAAGTCTCTGGGTAGAGCACCCACATTGCTTGGGTCAATAGTTTTGACTATCGGAGCGGATTGCTTGGAGATCGTGTCGGATAACTTGCGAATCTGTTCTTGCATGGCAACCACTAGAGGGTGATTGGAGAAATCTGTGCTACCATAGGCTTGAGTAGCGAGAGGAGCAGTGGAGATTGTAGGTACAGCGGCACCGATGCTCAATGGCAGTGAAGGTGATGGCAACTTGGTGGATGTCGCGACCCGAAACCCTAGCACTATTTTATTGAGTTTATTTTATTTATTTTATTAATTTATTTATGGGTGCATTTTGTGTTTCTTAATATTTTATGTCTAGCATTTTAAATTGATCAATTGTGCTAAGTGTGAAGATAGGGGATTTAGTTGAAAAGGGTTTATGTGTTCAATGTTATAGTGGAGGGGTTAGTTGTGAAACTTTTCTTTAATATCTTAACTACTTCCCCCTCCCTCCCTCACTCTCCTGCATACTCCCTCATTCCTCACACACACACACTAGTTTCTCTCTCTCTCTCCATTGTTGTTGAGGTAAGAAAAGCTCCTCCCTTTTTCCTTCATTTTGGTCATCTTTTATTCTTCATTTCTTAATGCTCCTTTTATATAAAATGTTTAGATCGTCGCTAGGATCGTGTAGGGCTAAGAAAATTCGAATTCCGTCTCATTTCATAATTTCCAAGTAAGTTGCTTTTCCCCCTTTTATGCTAAAAATGTTCATTCTAAGTTCATATAATGCTATGATGACTACATTTTGCTTCTTGGTTGAATTTAGAGATGATTTATATTTTGTTCATCTTTTGTGATTTTATGAAGGTTGAATCATTTCTTAGATTTGTGTGTAGATGTTGTTATTTAAGCCTTTTATAAGCTTATATGGTGTTTTAGTACCTTAGTATGCTAGTTAGAAGTGTTAGATTTTGGTTGAGTTGTGGAATGGGAAGAAATGGGTAAGAATTCAGCCATTTTTTCCGATTTCCAGCAGAACAGGGGTCTTGGGCGACCGCCCACTTTTGGGTTGGGCGACCGCCCACTCGATCAGTTGGTTTTGGTGTTAGGCAATGATTTTGGGCAACCGCCCATGGGGGCTTATGGGCGACCGCCCATGAGGGTTGTTCTGAAGGTCTCTATTTTTTAGTTGTTTTAAGAGTCAAGCTTGGTCTAGGCTCGGAGTACTACCCTAATTGAGTTAGATGGTCATCGTGGAACACTTTAGTGTTTGGAATTGGTTCTTTTGTGAACAAATGTGTTATGGAAATTGATCAATTATTGTTTGGGAATGTTGGAACACCTTTATTATGTGTGGTTGGTTTTATTTCATCTTTTGGTGATTATTTGGCATGGTTCCCTACTTTGGAATCATTGATTGTTTATCGAGCTAGTATTTATTGCTTAAGCGTCTACTTGAAAGTCCAGCTGGTATATGTGGTTGTGTCGGGCGATGCGAAGATTATAATGGCACCCGAGCCGAGTCCATAATAATGTGACCATTGTTTTGCCCCTTATTTTCCTCCTCCAGATTGGCCTTGGTTGAGATGAGCTAGCTCCCTTTGGTGAGTATTCTAGCTAGTTGTTTGGGTTATGACTTTGTGTCGTATTCCCCTTGTTACTTTATCGATGTTACATGGTTCCGGTACCAGGGTTGTTATCTTCAGCTGTTTATGCTACTACGAAGATTGGTTGATTGGTTGATTTGGTTGAAGCTGCGCAACAATTGTTCTATCCTTTTTGGTGGAAACCTCGGCTTATATCCTTTGTTACTTGCTTGTTTATTTCCGCTGCTATCTGTTATCTGCTAATTGCTATGTGATATGTGAGAATTATTATTGTTTATTGCATAATCACATGTCATGTAGTTGCATAAGTGGCTTATTGAGATTTATCTCACCCCCTTTATTTTATCTTTGTTTTTCCTTAACCCCCCCAGGAGGAAAGTGATAGAACTCGCTGATCACGAGAAGGGCATCGAGAGGATTCGTGACTTTTGGGTAGGTTGTTGTTCGGTTTACATTGTTGCTAAATGTATACCCTTGGGGATAGTTTTACCAAATTGAGACGTCATTAAGGGTTGTAATATTTTGTATTTTGGTGTAAGCTTGTGGAGCTTACACTAGTTGTATTATTTTTGTTGTCTAAGAAACGATTTCTAAAACTTTGTATTTCATCTTTTGGTATTAAGAGGAATTTTTATCTTCTATATTTTGGTATTTGTTGTTAAGTCGACGTCCAGCTCGCGAGTTCCCGGCCCGCGGGGTCGGGGTCGCGACAGTTGGTATCAGAGCTATGGTTTAGCTCTAAGATTAAGTATGGGTGGACTAGAATGACCTAGGAGGGTAGTTGTGTTCAGAGTGAGTAATGATGAGTGTTTTATGCAGGTAGTTACTCAAAATGGTTAGAAGAAGGAGTGGGGAAGGTCATGTTGGGTCTTCAAATCAAGAGGAAACACGGGAAGAAGCACGTGCAATGTTTCAGGGTATGTTCGAAGCGGCTATGAAAGCTATTCATGACCAAGGGCCGAGAATGGAGCAAGCACCACCTCCTCCATGGTATGGGTTGGAGCAGTTCTTGAAATTGAAACCGATAGAGTACGATGGAGAGCCGGATGTGAAAAAGGCAGAAATGTGGATAGAGGCAATGGAAAAGATCTACGATGTCTTTGGTTGTACGGGTGAAGATAGGGTTCGGTTTGCAGTCTATAAGCTAGTGGGAGCGGCTGAACATTGGTGGAAGGGAATTAAGGCAAGTTGGGATGAGACTCATGCACCGTATTCGTGGGAGCTATTCGTGAGGAAATTCAAAGAGCACTTTATTCCTTTAGTTGATCAGAACCGGAAGGAGATTGAGTTCCTAAATTTGGAGCAAGGCTTTTTGACAGTGGCTCAATACTCGGCTAAGTTCACAGAATTGGCCAGGTGTTGTGGCTATCTTGTCGCAACAGAGGAGCAGAAGGCAATGAGATTCATTAGAGGTTTGAAGACATCTATCAGGACTCAACTCATAGCTCAGAGGATTCAGACTTCTCAAGATGCCGTAGATCGTGCCTATTTGGTAGAACAGGACATCGGGGAGCACAAGAGAAAGACCGAGGCAGTTAACATGGGTAAGCAAGGAGTTCAGAACAGAGCTCAACCACAACAACGTTCCGATAACCGAGGTGATTTAGGAGGGCAATCTCAATTCAGAGAACAACCGATACTGAGGAATCCAGGCACTACTTCGGGGAACCAAGGGAATCAGAACAGAAGGCTCTGTGCCTACTGTCAGAGGGAAGGCCATTCTGAGGATAGGTGTTGGAAGAAGCAAGGAAAATGTACCAATTGTGGTCAGTTGGGACACTTTGTGAGGGATTGTCCACGAGGCAGAGGTCAACCATCGGGATCAGGAGCTGATAATTCACAGGGACAGAAGAGAGATGCTTTGGGAAACCCTAAGGTTTAGGGTATATTATTTGTAATCCATCAGCAGGCTGCTGGTGACCCTTCAGTGATGGGAGGTATTATTTCTGTGTCTAGTGTGAGCGCTCGTGCATTAGTAGATCCAGGATCATCGCATTCATATATATCTGTGTACTTTGCTTCTTTGCTAAATGCTTAATCTGAGTCCTTACCTTATGTGTTAAAGGTGTCAACCCCTATGGGAGAATGTTTGGTAACTGATAAGGTATTTCGTGCTTGCGATGTGTTTAATTGTGGTCATGTCTTATGTGCGAATTTAGTAATTCTCCCGATTCAAGACTTGGATATCATTTTGGGTATGGATTGGCGGAGCAAATATCATGTTTTAGTCGATTGTCGTAGGAAGGTTATTATATTCTCTATTTCCGATTTGCCTAATTTTGTTTTGAGGTCGTTCCCTTGAGTAGAATTTTAAATATATTTTCTTATATGAAATCTGAGTATTTAGCTTAGGTGGTTGACAATGGAATGTCTACACCAAAACTGTAGGATGTATTTATTCTTTGTGAGATTTCAATTTTCTTCTGAATAGTACCTAGTAACTAAAAAAAAAAAAAAAAAACTTGGGTTAATTTGAGTTGTTATGGTACAAGGTTGTAGCGTTGATATTTAGATCACTATCCGTATGGCATCGGTTGGGTTAAAAGAGTTAAAGATTCAATTTGAGAAATTCTTGATAAGAGATCTTTTCTTTACTTTTAGTACATCTACGTGAGTGCATCGGGATTGTTTAGTATAAGGAAATACATAATTTATTATGGGTTATATTAAGAAATTGAGTTATGATACCATTGGGATCATTTTAGCATATGACTAGAGTCGAGATTAAAGTAATATGAGTTATGAGTATATTGTGGAAGTTATAATCATTAATGATGGTGAGCGCGTTATGTTTAAAAGACTAAGCACATATTGAGAAGGTAAGAATTTCTTGAACAATATTAAAGACATTTTTGGGTTTTAGTTAAATAGTTGTTCCATGGTTCGGAATCTTTTCTTTGTGGCGTTTCTCGTTTGGATTAAGGATTTGTAAAGAAAGTTGGGTATTGATACTTGAGCATATTAAAGGATACTATGATTTTGTATTGGGTCAGTTGAAATGTGCTAGCTAATTAGATTATTGTGTTGATAATACCGTTAAGCCTAAGTAATATTGGGTTAATAAATGTATACGTGAAAGTCTAAATTGGGTTGGCCATTGGAGATTTAGAATTTGTTAAAATTCCTTTGGGTGTATAAGCACAGATTATTAATTTAAATAGAATTAGGGGGAATCTTTTGAAGATAAAATTTGGATTGTTTTGTGGACTACGGAGTATTTGTGATTGTTTTAGGCTTTCAAAGATTGGAGTAATGTAATGATGATCTTATAACATGGATTTAAGTGGACATTTTATATTAGAATTTTGGGCTTGTATTGTACCTTTAATTTGAGGTGTTAACTAAAGTGAAAGCACTATAATGGTAATCTTGAAAGACATAGTCACTTCGGTGAACCTTATGGGGATGGAAAAATTTCTTTAGCTTTTCATAGTTTAAGAAGTTGATTAAGCTCGAGATGGTTTAATGTTTTGAATTTCTGGTAATTAATATTACGTATGCGATGTACTAAGGGAAGTATCTTTGCAGTGTAATTAAGGTTATGAATAAGTCAAGTTCGTAATATCTCGAGAATCATGTTTAGGAGTAATTGGGATTCTTCGATTTTGGGTATGGATTTTAGTTACTAGTGAAGATAATGATTGAATAAGGTTCTATACGAGAGATTATTATGTTGTAAGTATTATCTAAGATTACTATACGAAGGTTTAGAATGGATAATTGGGAAATTCGGGAAGATATGGAACTAAAGTATCCGGGGCTATTTGATCTTTCGGGTAAGTAATTTAAAATTCGGGACGAATTTTCTTTTAAGGTGGAGTGAATGTCGCGACCCGAAACCCTAGTACTATTTTATTGAGTTTATTTTATTTATTTTATTAATTTATTTATGGGTGCATTTTGTGTTTCTTAATATTTTATGTCTAGCATTTTAAATTGATCAATTGTGCTAAGTGTGAAGATAGGGGATTTAGTTGAAAAGGGTTTATGTGTTCAATGTTATAGTGGAGGGGTTAATTGTGAAACTTTTCTTTAATATCTTAACTACTTCCCCCTCCCTCCCTCACTCTCCTGCATACTCCCTCCTTCCTCACACACACAAACTAGTTTCTCTCTCTCTCTCCATTGTTGTTCAGGTAAGAAAAGCTCCTCCCTTTTTCCTTCATTTTGGTCATCTTTTATTCTTCATTTCTTAATGCTCCTTTTATATAAAATGTTTAGATCGTCGCTAGGATCGTGTAGAGCTAAGAAAATTCGAATTCCCTCTCATTTCATAATTTCCAAGTAAGTTGCTTTCCCCCTTTTATGCTAAAAATGTTCATTCTAAGTTCATATAATGCTATGATGACTACATTTTGCTTTTTGGTTGAATTTAGAGATGATTTATATTTTGTTCATCTTTTGTGATTTTATGAAGGTTGAATCATTTCTTGGATTTGTGTGTAGATGTTGTTATTTAAGCCTTTTATAAGCTTATATGGTGTTTTAGTACCTTAGTATGCTAGTTAGAAGTGTTAGATTTTGGTTGAGTTGTGGAATGGGAAGAAATGGGTAAGAATTCAGCCATTTTTGCCGATTTCCGGCAGAACAGGGGTCTTGGGCGACCGCCCACTCGATCAATTGGTTTTGGTGTTAGGCAATGATTTTGGGCGACCGTCCATGGGGGCTTATGGGCGACCGCCCATAAGGGCTGTTCTGAAGGTCTCTATTTTTGAGTTGTTTTAAGAGTCAAGCTTGGTCTAGGCTCGGAGTACTACCCTAATTGAGTTAAATGGTCATCGTGGAACACTTTAGTGTTTGGAATTGGTTCTTTTGTGAACAAATGTGATATGGAAATTGATCAATTATTGTTTGGGAATGTTGGAACACCTTTATTATGTGTGGTTGGTTTTATTTCATCTTTTGGTGATTATTTGGCATGGTTCCTTACTTTGAAATCATTGATTGTTTATCGAGCTAGTATTTACTGCTTAAGCGTCTACTTGAAAGTCCAGCTGGTATATGTGGTTGTGTCGGACGATGCGAAGATTATAATGGCACCCGAGCCGAGTCCATTATAATGTGACCATTGTTTTGCCCCTTATTTTCCTCCTCCAGATTGGCCTTGGTTGAGATGAGCTAGCTCCCTTTGGATCCCGATTTTGGCAAGCTCTTCAAGGTGCAATGGGTACGAAGGTGAATTTCAGCACAGCATTTCACCCACAGTCTGATGGGCAATCAGAAAGGTTGGTACGGATTCTTGAGGATATGTTACGAGCATGTGCGGTTGACTTCAAAGGTAGTTGGGATGTGCATTTACCGTTAGTTGAATTTGCCTATAATAACAGCTATCAGTCTAGCATTGAAATGGCCCCCTACGAAGCCTTATATGGTCGAAAATGTATGGTCACACCTGTCAGAATGTCAGACTTTGGACTCAGGGGATTGCCCTGGTCCTATGTTCATATTGTAACCCCTGCAGAAGTGATTAGTGCAGAATAGCAGAAGAAGAAGATGAAGAACATGAAGAAGTGGGCGATTCTGGTTCTTGATGCGGGATGCGCGCGCCTTAGGCTTAAAAGGCCAGACGCGCGCGCCTCCCCCATCAGGAATCAGAATGCCCAGAAAAGATGTAGATTTCGATCAGAATGCAAGTTTAACCCTCAAAACTCCCCAGCGGAGTCGCCACTGTAGATACCCCGGGGGAACCACGGCTTTAGGCTCGAGCGCGTGAGTTACCCTAGGATGTCTAACTTGTTTTAGAGTCGCCACCTATGTTTTGAGGAACATAAGAAAAACCTATTGATTATAGCCTAAGTTTGATTACGAAAACATAGATTCTTTGTTTTGAGGTTCGGGGGTTAGATTACGAGATGGGAAGTACCGAAACACCCATCTCTCCCAACTTAAGTTGGTCTTGCTTGATCAAAATCTACATGAATGAAAATGTTCTTCTTCTTCTTCTTTAAGTCATAAAAAGGGGGGTTTAAAATATGATTTGGAATGTAGGAGATAACCCATTAACCAACGTCAATGAGATGAGGTGATCATTAGAGTCATGTCCCAAAATGATTTGGATGATTGCACATTTGATTAAAGTAAAAGAGAGAGAGGAGATGAAGTAGAAAAGAAAGGAAAAGATGGACTTTTACCTACAATTTGAAGAACTTCAAATGTTGCTTGATGAGATCCTTGGAGAACCTTTAGAAAGTGATTTTTGTATAGTTTTTGTAAGTTCAATCTTCGGTCTAAGTTTTCGATCCTTGAAAAATGGAGGTAAAGAGAGGTTTTTATAGGTGAAAGAGGGGTGTTTTTGGTGCCAAAACTCAGTCACCAAGAAATCCTTCCCGGGCAAAATCCTGTAAATTGAGCAAGGGAGAGAATCCTGGCCAAAAATCTGTAACTGACGCCCAGAGGCGCGCGCTTCCTGCTTTGGGGGCGGGAGGCGCGCGCGCCTGGCTCCTCCTGTCGGAGGCGCGCGACTCAGAGAAGGCAATTTTGACAGAATGGACTAGAAAGTCAGCCCTGTCATTCAGTTTAGTCCCTAGACTTAACGAAGTCAGTCAGGAACTTAACGGAAGTGACAGAAACTAACGAGAAACACTTAAAATAGGGAGAAACACAAGATCAAATGTGCAATCGGGGTGAGCGGTCCAAGGCGGGGTGTCTACAGTACTTCGCGGTATTGTCAACGAGCATGTCTATATTGGGAAGAGGAATATCATCTTTTGGAGATGCTCTGTTGAGATCAGGGAAATCAACACTGACGCGGACCTTTACATTTGCCTTGGAAACCTGTACAGTATTGGCCTACCAGGTTGGATACTCTATCACTTTGATTAACCCAATACTCAGGAGTTACTCTATCTCTTGTTTGACTTGTACCGACCACTCTGGCTTAATTATGCGGAGTTTTTGCTTGATCAGCTTTGAATCTGGAAGCAGCGGTATCTTGTGCTCAACAATCGAATTGGCTAGCCCTGGCATATCTTTGTAGGACCAAGCGAACACATCTATGAATTCTCGGAGAAGCGCTATGAGGGCTTGTCGGTCTTCCCTCTTGAAGAAACTGCCAATCTTGGTCTCTTTCGGATCATCGTCCATCCCCAGATTAACTGTTTGCATTTCTTCGGCATCAATAGGACCATTTCCACCATGAAGACCTACTTGCTTATTAATTTCTTTTAAGATTTGTTCGTTTTCTTGATCTATCTCGTCATATGACTCATTATTATCTAATTCGTTAGAGTTATTAGTTAATTCATCATTTAGGATGCTGGCAATCTCAGGATACTCAGAAAGATCTATTTTTTCATTAAGAAAGTAGGGGAGTACATGTTCCGCGATGGCATCCAAGTCCTCTTAGGGGAGCTCATCGGTAGCGGTATCTGACTCTAAGGTAAGAGTTACAAATTTTCTTTCTCTATGGGGATGGGGAGTACATCCTAATTCTTTGATCAGGAAGTCTTCACTTGCTATTGGTCCCCCAGTTGTATACCAATTCTGGATAGGCTCGTCACTCTTCTCGATGAGCTTGGTGTAGTCTTGGTTCGGAGCTACCCCCTTGTCTATTCCATTGATCTGAGTGTCCTCTAGCTTGCAAAGGTTGAGAAATTGGCGCAGTAGGTCTTCTCCCAACACAAAGTCCCACTCACTGAATGCTTCGGCCTTGGTACCCCCTAATTCTCGAGGTAGCCACGAGAATTGAATCTGTTCTTTTTCAAGTGAGTATGGATCACAGTTACTGAAGATTTCGAAGCCCGGTTGGCGCTTCCCCCTATAGTCGATCCATGGTTCAGGGAACATGAAGTATGGCAAGTTTTCCCCCTCGCGCACAAAGTACCCATTTAGAGTCTTTCGATAGGGTGGTGCTAGTGGCACAATGTATGAAGTCCCATCCCTTTCATCTTTAGGGATGCCCTTGAGTGGTGACACATACCCTAGACCATATTTTTGGGGGGTATAGAACGACAGGTGGTGGTTCTTTTATCCCTTGTAAATGCGTGTGTTGCTCAAATAGATTCCTAGACACTAGAATTACTTAATCCCAATCATGTCTACACTTAGGATCCCCTAATTTTATTAGAACCTATTTAGGTACTCTTAGGATTCTTTGTGACCTGCACAGGTGTATTACATCTTTTCATACACGGCAAACCAGCTAGAGGAAGCAAATCAGCAGAGCAGTAAACAAGTTGCCGATCAACTTGCTACACAAGTTGCCGATCAACTTACTAATCAAGTTGCCGATCAACTCCATTCTCAAGATGCCGATAAAGAAAGACAGTCTGTACTGTCAGTCAGGTTACATCGTTCCATCATAAGTCAACCTTGCTGATTGTCCCTGTCCTTTCATACTGTTTTATCAAAAAGTAGTTTACCTGCTCTGTAGTGATTACTGCGCCGTCTGACACATAGCTACTTTTAGCTATACTCTGTCTCTACTTGCTTTTGCAGGTAACCGGTTGAGACAAAGGGGTCTTTACCCATCAGACTTTTCAGGCATACGTATCTTTGCCATTAATGCCAATGATACTGCATTAAATGCTCCTCACCTACCCAGCTGGAAATTCAAATATTATCCTTCTTCTACAAGACTCAAGACATTCACTCCTCTTATAAATAGAGGACTTGCTGCATTGAAGAGGGTTGGTGCATTGAAGAGAGTTGATTGTTGAAGCATTCATTGAAGCTCAACATTCCGTCCAGATAATCATTAGACATTAATAGGACATACACTCGTGCACAAACTCATCACTTTGTTAATATTCCCAAGCTAGACTTATATAAGAAATATTGTGATTGAGTTATTCACACACCCATCTGAGTGAGATAAGTTCTTTTGAACTTGCCGCTCAAAAACACTTGGTCAGTATTTGTTTTACGATCCATTAGAAATTTCTAGAACTTAGTCTTTGTATACCGGCAAAGCCATGCTTGTAATAGACTAGAAATACCTAATAGTACTCTTAACCCAAATCCAAGTTCTGACCAAACTTGGTACAGGACGTAGCAGTATTTACACTGTGAACCTCTCCAAATCTCTGTGTTTCTTGTCAACTACTTTATGCTTGCCGATTGAAAATCTCTCACCAGCTGATCTAACTGTTCACACTGATTCATTGTATTTTCCTTTGACCAATCTCTTGAAACTGCATTGAACTTTTGGAAACAACTTTGTGTTTAAACTAAGCTCTGAAAACCATTTCTTACCAATTTAAGTGTGAGTTAAAACTTAGTCATATCTTCTCTGCTGCGCTTACTGATAATAGTTTGCAAACTGATAAGTGACTTTGCATTTATAAAAGTGTTTCTTGAAAAGTTTTAAAAAAAGGCTATTCACCCCCCCCTCTAGCCTATTTTCCTACCAATTGGGCCTAACAATTGGTATCAGAGCTTGGAATTTTGAAAGAAATTTCCAAGCTTTGCAGCTTGTATTGCCAATACCATGGCAGGAAAAATCATCCAGTCGTTCAACATCACTACCATTCCGTTGTTGAACGTCAATGAGTTTGGTGTCTGGAAATCTCGTATGATAAAGTATATGAACTCAATCGATGACCGGTTAATGCAAGTAATAGAAGGTGGTCCAATCATTCCTCTAAAGGTCTCAACCACCTACCGACCAATTCCCTCCACTCCGCTGACTGCTCATGCCGATCAAGACACTGAACAAGAAACGCATGTTCAAGTTGATGAAACCTTGATTGAAAAACCTAGAGAAGAATGGACTGATGAAGACAAACTTTCAGTTGCTTTAGATGGAAAGGCGTGCCACATTATCTCATGTGGATTGGATGACAAGCAATATAAACTGATTGACTTGTGCTCTACGGCTCAACAATGCTGGAACAAACTTCTAGCATACTTTGAAGGAGATGAGCAGGTGAAAGACAACAGACTCTACGACTGCATTGCTGAGTTTGAATCTTTCAAGAAACTAGATGGTGAATCTCTCAGAAGTGCCTACGACAGATTCTGCGAGGTAAGTAATTTATGTGCTTCATTAGGTAAACTGTATACTATGAAAGATCTTAATATTCGTTTTCTAAGCTCTTTAGGAAATGAGTATCATACTAAGGTCACTGCTGTTAGAGAAGTTAGAGACTTAAACAAGACCTCTATTCAGAATCTTGTGTCTAGTCTGTTCTTGTATGAGAGAGAACTGCAAAAACATAACATTCTCGATAAAAATTTAAAAAACTTGTCTCTATCAGCTCAATCTCAGGTATCCTTTCCTTCAACCAAATTCCCTCCTATAGATCCCTATCAAACACCCTGCTGTTAAAAAACCTCAGAAACACCTTCAGAACAAACAATGGAAGAAGACGAATTTGCCGCCTTCGCCAGAAACTACAAGAGGTTTAAAGACTTCAAAAGGATGCAAAAAGAAAGTCACCAGCAACAAAAATCCTTTACACCACCATTTCAAAAATCAGCAAGCTACAACAAACCAAGTACCAGTTCTACCGATGGCAAAAACAACAAAGGTGATCTTGTCTGCTTCAACTGCAGAAAACCTGGTCATTTTGCTTCAAAATGTCCTCAGCCAAAGTATGAATACGTGAGGAAATCAGTAAACAAGAGATATCCAAAGTCTCGAAGTTATGTTGCCGATGATAGCACAGAAAAAGCCTTGCCGGTCTGGTGTGAAACTGATTCAAACGAAGATGCCGATGAAGATGCAGATGCCGATGTAAGTTTCATTGCATTAGATTCAGATGATGCCGATCTTTCATCCTTGCCGACTCCAATCTACCGAGATCCCTCGCCGCCAAAGACTCCAGTCAAAGAAGTACCAACTGGAAGAGCTCAACCATACTTCAAGGAAGTAAGCATCAAAGCAGAAAATCCAATAGGATACAAGGTTCATCAAGTGGGAACTTCACTCTATGGACAGTGCAACTCTTCTCACTTCAATTCTTCTAAAACAAAACCCTTGCCGATGACAAGAAAATTCTCATTCACCGAACATCCCAATATTGCCAAAAGCCTTTCGAAACCCATCTCTTCCCTACCTGAATTCTCACCTGAACCCATTCTCTATACTCCCAAAGATTCAGCTGACCCTCTTCCAGAATTATCTAAGGCTGAGATGGTAGAGACAATGGATGAACTTTTTATTGATTATGAGAAGCTGAGTAGCGTTCATAAAGTAATAGCTGCTGATTTCAAAAGAATTTCTAACGAGAATAGCTCGCTTATGTCTAAACTTTCAGTTCTCAAAGGACACGAGCTTGAGTCTATTTCTCTAAAGAAGGAAAACCTGGATCTCAAAATCCAAGTAGCAGTATTGATAGCTCAGATCGAAGATCTTGTGAAAAGAAACAATCATCTCTCAAGGATTGTTGATTCTTACACAAAATCTAGAGTTGCTGTTGAAACAATCCTACAGACCCAAATTTCATATAAAGACCAATCTGGGTTAGGATTTGATTCCAGCAGCAGTAGCTCTACTGAAACTTGTGTGACAGAGAAAAGGGATGAGAAAGTTGAATGTAGTCCTGTTAACTTAGTACATTAGGATGCTAAGCCAATATACAGTGCTGTGGCAATGAAGTATCCTAAGAACCAGAACAAAAGGAATGATAAGCACAAACAAAGATATGTTAAGGTTGATGATACTGAGTCTGCCGATAACGGTATTCTTGGTGAATACATCAGCAGAGCAAGTGCTGCCGGTCTAACCACCTCTACTGCCGATGGACAAGTACCTAAAAAGGTAACTGCCAAAGGTAAATAGAATGGAAAGAAAGGCAACACTAGCACCTTTAAACCTACTAAGTTTGTGCCTGCTCAATTTGTCACGCCCCGAAAATCTTACAAATCCATAAATAAATTTTTTTTATAATATACATCTCCAAAATGTAATAAACCAAACCGGGCGCGTGAATTCAACTATAAACCAATACCATCAAACAACACCTCAACGAGATTATAACTCGGAGACTAGAAACAAGTGCGGAAGCAAGAACAACTATTAACAAAAATACCCAAAGTACAACCGTATATACAACACACGGAACGACTACGAACCCACAATAAAATACATAAAGGCTCCGAAGAGCAACTACCCCAAATACGATCAACCTGCGCAGAAGATTCCCGCTACAATGGACCTCACAACGCTACCATTTGCTTTCCTGGGGGGGGGGGGGCTTAAGGAAAAACAATTTGAAACAAGAAACGGGGTGAGATAAAATCTCAGTAAGTTACTAAATGCACCTACATGGCATAATATCATGCAAATCAACGATAACTGAACAAGTAAATCACGTAACAACAAATGAGAAAGCTCCCTATCGCCAACTGTCCCATACCAGTTGGAAATAACGACTAACTCATCATGCAGCACATAAGACTGAAATAAACACGTAACAAAGGATACTTAGCCAAGGTTTCACCAAACTGATAGAACAATCGCTGCGCAGCTTCAAGCGATCAACCAATCAACAATAGCAGCATAACAACTGAAGAGAACCCCGGTCAGAACCGACCGATCAATCAATCAACTCATCAAGCCATCTTCATAGTAGCATAAAAGCTGAAGAGAATACCCCCGGTCAGAAGCGACCGATCAACCCATCGATCAACAAACCATCCTCATAGTAGCATAAAAGCTGAAGAGAAACCCGGTACCGGAACCAATAACCAAATGAAGTGTCACAAGGGACGGGAGACATGCCACAAAGTCATGCTCCAAGTAAAGCTAAAATGCACACAAAGGAGCTAGCTCTTCTCACATCCAAGGCCAATCTGGAGGAGGGTAATAATGGGGCAAAACAATGGTCAACATCACAATGGACTTGGCTGTGCCATCATAATGTTTCGCATCGCCCAAACACACACAAAATACCAGCTGGACTTTCAAGTAAAGGCTAAGTAATAAAATACTAGCACAATAAACAACCCTTGATTCCAAAGTAGGGAATCATACCAATTAATCACCATAAAAGATGCAAACGATTACTCAAGAAGAGTTCAATAACAATAGCACAAGGAGTTTCTCATAAAAGAGTCCAACAACATTGACCATTAAAACATAATGATTCCAAGATAAGGCACGTACCAAATACATCCTAAATATGATACCCACAAGTTAATCATAAAGAGCACAACCCAAACGGTCGCTTGCAAATGGCACAATGACTATTACCAAAATGATCCTAAATATTTACTCATAAAGATATACTAGGACTATGAACTCAACCATCTCATCACACCTGGAATTCCAAAGTAGGAAATCAGAACGAATACACCTTAAGGTTAATCAAACCGTAAGTACCCAATTGCCAATTCACGCTTTACCTCCGTCCATAACGAACCAATTCTAAACACCCCAAACGAATCCAAAGGTTACCCTTATTAGAACATGATCACGACCGGACTAAACCCTACACTTTGGTGTTCAATAACCACCCTCTAGGTACTATAGGACATCGCCTAAAACCTAAACCAAGTCTTACTCGAAAATCAATTCGATTGGAACAGTCACGAACACATCATAAGATGCCCAAACATTCCCAAACAATACTTGATCAAATTACATAACATAATTGTTCACAAAGGAACCAATTTCAATTACTAAAGTGTCCCACGGTGCCCAACTAAGTCAACTAGAAAAGTACTACGGAGCCTAGACCAAGACTACACCTTGATCCTAAACCTCAACAATAAGACAACCATTCTGATCTGGTACCATGCGGCCAATAGAACCATTGCGTAGTACTCGAAAATAGCTTTCCAACGATGGTTTACACGTCCAAAACGGAGTCCGTACGAAGAAGTTATGGTCTCCAGAAGATTGAACGTAAAACGGACAATTTTTATAAAGTTTCGGCCGGACATTATGAAAAATCCCTGTTTTAGCTCCGAATTTCGCTCCTTTCGTTCTAAAACTTAGGAGTACCTATATATACTTCTATCCTAACATTTAAAGACAAGAAAACTCAATTCATGTGCCTCTAAAACCCAAATAACCCCAAAATTATGAAAAAAACATAAAACTAAATTTCACATCACAAACTTAATCACAAGGGACCCAATTCTATCACTAGAGTGCACTACAATGTTCACTAAGGTTGACTAGAAGGACACCCAAGACTTAGACCAAAACGCATTCTTCAATCACACAAAATAACAAATGAAAGCCTTCAGAGGTTCTGTGCGGCCGCCCACTCGAGTCTGTGCGGTCGCACAAAAAGCCATCGAACAAGAACAAAACCTTTCAGATAGATGTGCGGTCGCCCACCATAATTTGGGCGGTCGCCCAACCCTCTGGTCTGCCGGAAATCGGGAGGGATGAACTGAGTTATTCCATTTTCAACCCAAACCAAAACTAAACCAAAATTCAACACTCCTAACTAGCATACTAAGGTACTAGAGCAACTTATGGGTCTAAAAGAACTCATATAACAACCAAAATCAAGATTAAATCCCAACATTCAACAAAATCACCATTTTTAATCAAAACCCAAAATAAATTCCAAATAAATTCTAAACTCAACCAAACTTCAAATATAACAACTCAAGCACTATATAAGCATGATATGAACATTTTAGCATAAAAATGGGGGAAAAGCAACTTACCCGGATTTTCTCAAATTTGCCGGAACTCGAATATTTTTAGCCCTCTACGATCCTAACGACGATCTAAACAAGTTTCATGTTTTAAGAAATGAGAAATAATGAGAGGAAGATGGCTAAAAAGAAGAGAGAAGGAGGAGAGAAATCTTACCTTTTCTACCCAACAATGGAGGAGAGAGAGAGAGAAATGAAAATGTGAGGTGAGGGAGGAGGGAGGAGGAAGGAGGATGATTATTAAAACAAAATGTTACACCTAGGCCCTTCTACTACTACCAAGAACAATTAAACCCATACTCCTCACCATTAACTAAGACTTACTAACTTTACACTAGCACAAATGATCGATTAAAATGCTAGGCATAAAATATTATGACACACAAAATGCACACATAATTATTTAAATAAATAAATAATTTAAATAAATAAATAAGCAATAAATAAATAATTAAATATTTATTACTAAAAAAATAGAGACGGGTTTTCGGGTCGTTACAATCTACCCTCCTTAAAAAAAGAATTCGCCCGTGAATTCACTCATCAAAATCACAATGCGCGGTCATAATAAGGCGACAAAATATCAATTCGCATAAAGCACTCATAACCTCTACCAAGTACCAATTAAATATATCATACATCATCCCCACGACTCAAATAAACCGACACATTTGAACACATACGCATCTCAAGTATACTCGTATCAAACATTCTAAAGTTAACTTCCTCTTTCATCCCGAATTTCAGATTCTCAAGACTATCACTTGTTCACCAATTCTAAGACATAGCTGATTCGATCCTGATTAGCATCACGCTCTCCATCAACCTTTAAATCATCAACATCCATAAGTTTTACTTTTCCGGTTCATCTACACGCATTGACGATCTATACATCATCCCATAATCATGCTACTACCCGAACAAATAAGAGAAGGAATAGAGTTAACAATTACTGTCACCCAATGACTCAATGATATACTCAAAATTTATTGTTATCAACTATCCGATTGAATGGGATTCCACTACCACACTCACTTTCCTTATGAGATAAAACATAATACAGCCAAAATCTTGAATTTCTCAAACTACTTACATTACCTCATACTTAGTTTTCTAAGGAATTATATCCATTAACTCTTGGTAGTCTGCTATCATAACGTTTCAACTTGGTCCCAAAATAGAATAAAATATATAGTCCGCTAAAGCAATATCAATAAAATCACCATCAATTCCAAGTAATAGATAGTTCTATTTATTAGGTGCTAACCCTCGAAACATATACAAATACTTTATCACTCAAAATCGTTACATACCTCCATCTCCCTTTGAAAACATCATTATCGATAACGGGTTGATCACTTTTCACAAAAATGGAAAACCTGACTTATCTCCAAGAAAACATAACACTGGTTATACCTTGCAAGATATCAGTGATACTAGTTAAATCCACAAAACAATATAAATACTGAAATTATCATCAATCTTTATATTAACAATCGAAAGCTGATTTCACACTTATCGGTTCTTACTAAAGCCAAGAAATCCCAAAATACGTGTATCTCATTTTACATATTTGTCTACACTTGCAGAGATCAATTAAAACCTGAAGAACCCCATTACAAAACAATAAATCCTCTAACTCATGCTAAAACTTGTGAACCCTTGCTTCTTCCAAAATTTTTTTAAATAAAATCCAAAATAGGTATTAATTCTCAGCCTACAACTTGGTGTGTATCAATATAACATTAAGTCATTCACTCCCACAATCAAATTATGATTTAAAAATAATAATCTTTGATAACACATGCCATTTATCCATCTAAATGATATAACCAAGAATTCATAATAAACAAACCCAATAATAGAATTTACCTTCGCTATTTCCTCATATTCGACCTTTGACTAACAATAGTCACTTATCAATCAAACTCTGATTAAACCACCGATCCACTTCAGGAATTTACTAATTCACCAATATAAGACAACAAGTACTAATTTATCATAATGGCCTATTTGAACTCTCCGAAAATATCCAGAAATACTCACCACCAATCAGTGGCAACCCAAAGATACGAGACACATAGAAAGCTAAACCACACCACTTATCACATCAATAACCCGAATAGGTGACACAACTAAATCAACTTATAGCTTATAGAGTGCTATCTCTCATAATTCTCCCGGGTTTCTTATGTATACTCGTAACAATCCCGAAGTCTCATATCCGAGAATATTCCTCATAATTCACGGAATGAGGACCAACATGCGTACATCGCACGAAACATTATACACTCTACAAAATATAAACTCCTAAGTCCTCAAAGACTCGCACTCTCTATTCTCAAACCACTAATCCCAATGGAACCAACACTATTGACACCAATCCTATACTTGATATACCACAAGAGAAGGAACACTCGATGTCAATATCACGACTTATAACTCAACCAACTTCTACCTTAACCTTATCTTCCAAGAAAACTTAGTTTCTAAACCGCTCAAAGTTATAACACCCAAGTATTGAAACCTATTCAATATCAGAGTTCTTATTCTCCTTCAAGATCTAAAACCATTGCTCTGATACCAACTGTCACGCCCCGAAAATCTTACAAATCCATAAATAAATTTTTTTTATAATATACATCTCCAAAATGTAATATACCAAACCGGGCGCGTGAATTCAACTATAAACCAATACCATCAAACAACACCTCAACGAGATTATAACTCGGAGACTAGAAACAAATGCGGAAGCAAGAACAACTATTAACAAAAATACCCAAAGTACAACCGTATATACAACACACTGAACGACTACGAACCCACAATAAAATACATAAAGGCTCCGAAGAGCAACTACCCCAAATACGATCAACCTGCGCAGAAGATTCCCGCTACAATGGACCTCACAACGCTACCATTTGCTTTCCTGGGGGGGGGGGGGCTTAAGGAAAAACAATTTGAAACAAGAAACGGGGTGAGATAAAATCTCAGTAAGTTACTAAATGCACCTACATGGCATAATATCATGCAAATCAATGATAACTGAACAAGTAAATCACGTAACAACAAATGAGAAAGCTCCCTATCGCCAACTGTCCCATACCAGTTGGAAATAACGACTAACTCATCATGCAGCACATAAGACTGAAATAAACACGTAACAAAGGATACTTAGCCAAGGTTTCACCAAACTGATAGAACAATCGCTGCGCAGCTTCAACCGATCAACCAATCAATAATAGCAGCATAACAACTGAAGAGAACCCCGGTCAGAACCGACCGATCAATCAATCAACTCATCAAGCCATCTTCATAGTAGCATAAAAGCTGAAGAGAATACCCCCGGTCAGAAGCGACCGATCAACCCATCGATCAACAAACCATCTTCATAGTAGCATAAAAGCTGAAGAGAAACCCGGTACCGGAACCAATAACCAAATGAAGTGTCACAAGGGACGGGAGACATGTCACAAAGTCATGCTCCAAGTAAAGCTAAAATGCACACAAAGGAGCTAGCTCTTCTCACATCCAAGGCCAATCTGGAGGAGGGTAATAATGGGGCAAAACAATGGTCAACATCACAATGCACTTGGCTGTGCCATCATAATGTTTCGCATCGCCCAAACACACACAAAATACCAGCTGGACTTTCAAGTAAAGGCTAAGTAATAAAATACTAGCACAATAAACAACCCTTGATTCCAAAGTAGGGAATCATACCAATTAATCACCATAAAAGATGCAAACGATTACTCAAGAAGAGTTCAACAACAATAGCACAAGGAGTTTCTCATAAAAGAGTCCAACAACATTGACCATTAAAACATAATGATTCCAAGATAAGGCACGTATCAAATACATCCTAAATATGATACCCACAAGTTAATCATAAAGAGCACAACCCAAACGGTCGCTTGCAAATGGCACAATGACTATTACCAAAATGACCCTAAACATTTACTCATAAAGATATACTAGGACTATGAACTCAACCATCTCATCACACCTGGAATTCCAAAGTAGGAAATCAGAACGAATACACCTTAAGGTTAATCAAACCGTAAGTACCCAATTGCCAATTCACGCTTTACCTCCGTCCATAACGAACCAATTCTAAACACCCCAAACGAATCCAAAGGTTACCCTTATTAGAACATGATCACGACCGGACTAAACCCTACACTTTGGTGTTCAATAACCACCCTCTAGGTACTATAGGACATCGCCTAAAACCTAAACCAAGTCTTACTCGAAAATCAATTCGATTGGAACAGTCACGAACACATCATAAGATGCCCAAACATTCCCAAACAATACTTGATCAAATTACATAACATCATTGTTCACAAAGGAACCAATTTCAATTACTAAAGTGTCCCACGGTGCCCAACTAAGTCAACTAGAAAAGTACTACGGAGCCTAGACCAAGACTACACCTTGATCCTAAACCTCAACAATAAGACAACCATTCTGATCTGGAACCATGCGGCCAATAGAACCATTGCGTAGTACTCAAAAATAGCTTTCCAACGATAGTTTACACGTCCAAAACGGAGTCCGTACGAAGAAGTTATGGTCTCCGGAAGATTGAACGTAAAACGGACAATTTTTATAAAGTTTCGGCCGGACATTATGAAAAATCCCTGTTTTAGCTCCGAATTTCGCTCCTTTCGTTCTAAAACTTAGGAGTACCTATATATACTTCTATCCTAACATTTAAAGACAAGAAAACTCAATTCATGTGCCTCTAAAACCCAAATAACCCCAAAATTATGAAAAAAACATAAAACTAAATTTTACATCACAAACTTAATCACAAGGGACCCAATTCTATCACTAGAGTGCACTACAATGTTCACTAAGGTTGACTAGAAGGACACCCAAGACTTAGACCAAAACGCATTCTTCAATCACACAAAATAACAAATGAAAGCCTTCAGAGGTTCTGTGCGGCCGCCCACTCGAGTCTGTGCGGTCGCACAAAAAGCCATCAAACAAGAACAGACCTTTCAGATAGATGTGCGGTCGCCCACCATAATTTGGGCGGTCGCCCAACCCTCTGGTCTGCCGGAAATCGGGAGGCATGAACTGAGTTATTCCATTTTCAACCCAAACCAAAACTAAACCAAAATTCAACACTCCTAACTAGCATACTAAGGTACTAGAGCAACTTATGGGTCTAAAAGAACTCATATAACAACCAAAATCAAGATTAAATCCCAATATTCAACAAAATCACCATTTTTAATCAAAACCCAAAATAAATTCCAAATAAATTCTAAACTCAACCAAACTTCAAATATAACAACTCAAGCACTATATAAGCATGATATGAACATTTTAGCATAAAAATGGGGGAAAAGCAACTTACCCAGATTTTCTCAAAGTTGCCGGAACTCGAATATTTTTAGCCCTCTACGATCCTAACGACGATCTAAACAAGTTTCATGTTTTAAGAAATGAGAAATAATGAGAGGAAGATGGCTAAAAAGAAGAGAGAAGGAGGAGAGAAATCTTACCTTTTCTACCCAACAATGGAGGAGAGAGAGAGAGAGAGAAATGAAAATGTGAGGTGAGGGAGGAGGGAGGAGGAAGGAGGATGATTATTAAAACAAAATGTTACACCTAGGCCCTTCTACTACTACCAAGAACAATTAAACCCATACTCCTCACCATTAACTAAGACTTACTAACTTTACACTAGCACAAATGATCGATTAAAATGCTAGGCATAAAATATTATGACACACAAAATGCACACATAATTATTTAAATAAATAAATAATTTAAATAAATAAATAAGCAATAAATAAATAATTAAATATTTATTACTAAAAAAATAGAGGCGGGTTTTCGGGTCGTTACACAATTCCCTAGTTCTGCCGATGCACTGACTAAACAGAATGATGTTCTACCGACTCCACAGCCTATCAGTCAAGTGAAATGTTCTAATTGTTCTAATTATGGTCACAAGGCTCATGAATGCCTCTTGAAGCACCTATCTGGACCCACTGAGGTTACATCCTCTAGTGGTGGCCAGATGTGGTTGCCAAAGAGGAACTAACCCTCGGATCCAAGAATAAGGGGGACCATAAGCATACCGTTTTATTTCAGGAATCCTTCATGGCCTCAACTGGTGCAAGCAAGGATTTGTGGATTCTTGATAGTGGCTGTTCAAGACACATGATAGGATTTGCAGATCTACTTGCCGATATCTCAGAAGCATCAGGTCCCCCAGTGGTTTTCGGTGATAATGCCAAAGGAAAAATCATCGGTATTGGTACCATCAAGAGATGTGCAGTCACTGTACAGAAGGTATCTCTAGTGGATGGTATGAAACACAACCTTCTATCAATATCACAATTCTGTGATAAAGGAATGCAATATGTATTTACTACTTCCAGTTGCTATGTGAAAGACATTGCTTCTAATGAAACTCTTCTCACTGCCAAAAGAAAAGGTAACATTTATGCAGTAGACTTAAGTGCTATTACTGGTGTTGCTAATGTTTGTTTTGTAGCTAAGAACATCAGTGAGAACTCATGGCTATGGCACAAGAGACTCAGTCACTTGAACTTCAAGTATCTATCTAAGCTTGCCGGTTCAAATTTGGTAACCAGTCTGCCTCAAGTGTCTGCTGATCATGCAAAGAAATGCAAGGCCTGCCAGCTTGGAAAACAACATAAGTCATCTTTCCGAAGCAAGCCCTGCATGTCAACTTCTAAGTGCCTCCAATTGCTACATATGGATCTATTTGGCCCCACAACCACTGCAAGTATTGGGGGAAGTAGATACACTTTGGTTGTAGTAGATGATTTCTCTAGATATACTTGGGTAGAAACCTTCAGTCACAAAGATGACACCAATGCAGTTGCTACCAAGTTATTCAGACTACTACAAACTCAGAAAGAAAGCGATATCATCAGTATGAGATCAGACAACGGCACTGAATTCAAGAACTATGGTATTGCTCAGTACTGTGATGATCATGGCATAGCCCACAACTTCTTAGCTGCCGGAACACCACAACAAAATGGTGTCATTGAGAGGAAAAACAGAACTCTCATAGAAGCTGGTAAGACCATGATTGCTGAAGCTAGGCTGCCGAAATATTTTTGGGCTGAAGCCATCAATACCGCCTGCTTCACTCAGAACAGATCGCTCATCAACAAATTCCATAACAAGACTCCTTATGAACTCTGAAGAGGCAGAATTCCCAACATTGGATTCTTCAAAATATTCGGCTGCAAATGTTACGTGCTTTACAATGGTAAAGAGCACAGAGGTAATTTGATGAGAAAGCTGATGAAGGAATCTTTGTTGGATATGCTAAACACAGTAAGGCCTTTCAAGTTTTCAATAAGAACTTTTGAAAATTGTTGAATCTGTTCATGTAACCTTTGATGAATTTGATTTGCTAGAGTCTGACAAGGCTCTAAATAGTACTAATGAATCTAGTGCTCATGAGACAGGTGAATCCAGCAATACTAACCATGCAGGACAAGTTCCATCTGCTGATCCAGTTATATCTGTAGAAGAATCAGCTGAAGCTCAATACTTCCCTTCATCGGCAGAACCAAAATCTGCTGATGAATTTCACAATCCATTTGCCGATGAAAATTCTGCTGATCATACTGAAATCAGACCTAGCCCTCAACCAATATCTGTTATAAGGCCCTTCCCAACAAGCTCTCAATCTAATCCACCTGCTGATCTTGATCCTCCTCTCGAATCTTTACAACAAGATACAGTCACACAAGATGTACCAAGGGAAGTTAGAACAGTTCGTGATCATCCATTAGAAAATGTGATTGGTGATGTCTTTGGACCAAGATTGACAAGAAACCTTAGTAGAGCATTCGCCGAGAGTCTTTTCTCATCTGCTATGGTTTCCAATATAGAACCAAAGAAGACTGAAGAAGCTCTTGCTGATCGTGGCTGGGTGGAAGCTATGCAGGAGAAGCTAAATCAGTTTGAAAGATGCAATGTATGGGAACTAGTGCCAAGACCATCATCTCAACAAGTGATTGGTAGAAAATGGGTCTACAGGAATAAATTGGATGAAGCAGGGAAGATCATAAGGAATAAAGCAAGGTTAGTTGCTAAACGATACCGACAAGAAGAAGGGATTGACTACGATGAGACATTTGCTCCTGTTGCAAGATTGGAAGCTATAAGACTTTTCCTAGCCTATGCCGCCTTCAAAGAATTCAAACTGTATCAAATGGACTGTCGCGACCCCGAACCCCGCGGGCCCGAGACCGCGACCTGGACGTCTACTTAAAACCAAAACTGTGAAATACCGAAGTTAAAAATTCCATTTGATACCAAAAGGTGAGGATCCAAAGTTTTACAAATCCAAGTTTGATAATAACCAAATACAACTATCATAAACTTCCACAAGTTTATGCCCAACAGAATATAAATGTACAATTCTTAATGACGTCATTGTTTGGTACAACTATCCCAAAAGGTTACACATTTATATAATGTAAACCAACCTATAACAACTTTACCCAAAAGAATGTATCCACACTCGACGTTCTCTTTCTCGTGATCAGCGAGACTAATCCTTAGCACCTGGGGGGGGTTAAGGAAAAACAAAGATAAAAGAAAGGGGGTGAGATAAATCTCAATAAGTTACTAATGCAACTACATGACATGCTATGATGCAATATACAATAATAAATCATAGCTAGCACATAGCATTTATCACATAACAGATAGCAGCGGGAATAAACACATAACAAAGGATATTAGCCAAGGTTTCCAAACCGATACATCCAAATAAAGGATCGCTGCACAGCTTCAATAGTCAACCAATCACATCTTCATAATAGCATGAAAGCTGAAGAGAAATCCCCGGTACCGGAACAATAACCATAAGAGTGTCACAAAGGACAAGAGCCATGCCACAAAGTCATGCTCGGTAGCTAGATACATTCACAAAGGAAGCTAACTTATCTCTTCCAAGGCCAATCTGGAAAAGGGGGTATAGTAAGGGCAAACAATGGTCAACATTATAATGGACTTGGCTTTGCCATTATAATCTCTCCCATCGCCCGATGCAACAAATATGCCAGCTGGGCTTCCAAATAAATGCTAAGTAATAATATATTAGCATGAATAAACATCTTACGATTCCAAAGTAGGGAATCATACCAAGAAGTCACCAGGAAAGTGAAATGTACCAACAACGCACAATTAAAGTGTTCCAATAATCTCAATTAACACTTAATTAATTTCCAACACAAACTTAATCACAAAGGACCCAATTCTATCACTAGAGTGTACTACAATGTTCACTAAGGTCAACTAGAAGGACACCCAAGATTTAGACCAAAACGCATTCTTCAATCACACAAATTAACAAATGAAAACTTTCAGAGGTTCTGTGCGGCCGCCCACTCGAGTCTGTGCGGTCGCCCAAAAAGCCATCAAACAAGAACAAAACCTTTCAGATAGATGTGCGGTCGCCCTACAATTTTTGGGTGGTCGCCCAATCCTCTGGTTTGTCGGAATTCGGGAGGGAAGAACTGGGTTCTTCCATTTTTCACCCCAAACCAAAACTCAACCAAAATCCAACACTCTTAACTAGCATATTAATGAACTAAAACAACTTATAGGTCAAAAGGACTCATATAACAACATTTAACAACCAAAATCAAGATTCAAACCCAACATTCATAAAATCACCATTTTTGACCAAAACTCAAATAAATTCCAAATAAATTCGAAACTCAACCAAACTTCAAATATAACAACTCAAGCATTATATAAGCATGATATGAACATTTTAGCATAAAAATGGGGGAAAAGCAACTTACTTGAGATTTCTCAAAGATGATGGATTTCAAATATTTTTGGCTTCCTACGATCCTATCGACGATCTAAACACATTTCGTATAGAGAGAAATGAGAGAAGATGAGAGGAAGATAGCTAAAATGAAGAGAGAAGGGAAAGAGAAATTTACCTTTTTCAAGAAGAGAGAGAGAGAGTAACTGGGAAATGAATTTGTGAGGGAGAAGGAGAAGAAGGAAGGAGGTGAAGTTAAAATCGAAGTTACACTTAGGCCCCCTTCCCCATCTACTAACACAATACTTACACTCCCTGCTAACAATTAAGACCCAACAATACTGCACTAACACAAATGACCCAAATAAAATGCTAGGCATAATTATTATAACACATAAAATGCACACATAAATATTTAAATAAATAATAATTTAAATAAATAAATAAGCAAATAAATAAATAATAATTATTTACTACTAATAAAATAGAGCCTAGATTTCGGGTCGTGACATTCACTCCCCCTTAAAGAAAATTCGACCCGAATTTTAACAAGACTTACCTGAATTAAAAAGCCACGGAAATTTACTCTCTATCTCATCTCGGAGCTCCCACGTCGACTCCTCGATATGATGATTCCTCCAAAGAACTCTAACCAATAAAATGCTTTTGTTTCTCAATTCTTGGACTTTAGAATCTAAGATCCGAACCGGCCGTTCCTCATAAGTCATATCGGGCTCGATATCCTCCGGTATCCTCGGTAACACGTGAGATGGATCATGAACATACTTCCGAAGCATAGAAACATGAAAGACATTATGTAACCGGTCCAAAGATGGCGGTAACGCAAGACGTTACGCTAGAAGTCCAACCTTTCCCAAAATCTCAAACGGGCCAATAAACCTCGGAGCCAATTTACCCTTCTTCCCAAAACTTCGGATACCCACCTTCGGAGACACCTTCAAGAACAAAAAATCACCGGTCTGAAAACTAAGATCTCGCCTTTGGTTATCTGCATAGCTCTTATGTCGACTCTGGGCTGTTTTCAATCGATCCCGGATAACTCTAACCTTCTCAACTGAATCCTGAAGCAAATCAATACCCACGATCTTCGCTTCACCAACCTCATCCCAACAAATAGGCGATCTACATTTTCTTCCATACAAGGCCTCATACGGTGCCATCTCGATACTAGCCTGATAACTGTTGTTGTAAGAGAATTCCACTAACGGTAGGTGCGAATCCCAAGAATCAGAGAAGTCTATCGCACAAGCTCGCAACATATCCTCCAAAATCTGAATAGTCCTCTCGGATTGACCATCGGTCTGAGGGTGAAAAGCTGTGCTGAATCGCAAATCTGTACCCAAAGCTTCCTGAAACGCCTTCCAAAATCTAGAAGTAAACCTCGGGTCTCGATCTGACACAATACTAACCGGAACACCATGCAATCTCACAATCTCATCAATATAAAGGGTCGCAAGCTTCTCCACCGAATATCTGATGTCAATAGGCAAGAAATGGGCACTCTTGGTCAATCTATCCACTATTACCCAAACACTGTCATACTTCCTACGGGTACGAGGTAGTCCCATAACGAAATCCATAGTCACATGCTCCCATTTCCACTCCGGTATCTCAAGAGGCTGAAGTAGACCTGCGGGTCTCTGATGCTCGGCTTTGACCTGCTGACAAGTTAAACATTTCGAAACATACTCGGCTATTTCCCTCTTCATGTTATTCCACCAAAAATGTTGCTTCAGATTCTGGTACATCTTCGTACTACCTAGATGAATAGTATATCTCGATTTGTGACCCTCATCTAAAACTTGCCTCTTCATCCCACCAACATCGGGTACGCACAAACGACCACGGAAAGTCAACACCCCATTCGAACTCATAGAAAAATCCTCGAAATTCTTTTCCTTCATTTTACCCATTACCTTCACTAACTCGGGATCTTCCTTTTGAGCTTCTTTAATCCTCTGAATTAGGGTCGGAGATACCCTAATATTCGCAAAAATAGCCCCATGTCTCGATTCACGAGGAGACCAATCTCGAACATCCTCAAGCATTTTCCCTTCACGGACCATCATCGAAGCCACATAAGATTTTCTACTAATCGCATCGGCTACCACATTCGCCTTTCCCGGATGATAAGAAATCGTGCAATCATAATCCTTCAACAATTCCATCCATCGGCGTTGCCTATTATTCAACTCTTTCTGGGAGAAAAGGTATTTCAAACTCTTGTGATCGGTAAAAATTTCAAACTTCGCCCCATAAAGGTAGTGCTTCCATTTGTGCAATGCAAAGACTATCGCCGCCAACTCCAAATCATGAGTCGGGTAATTCTGTTCACTAGGGGTCAACTTCCTCGAAGCATAAGCAATTACTTTCCCACACTGCATCAACACACAACCCAAACCCTCTTTCGAAGCATCACTGTAAATCACTAGGTCATCGCTCCCATTAGGCAAAGTCAAGATCGGTACGGTAGTCAACTTCTTCTTCAATTCCTCGAAACTCTTGTCACATTTCTCGGTCCACACAAACGGGACATTCTTCCGAGTCAACTGAGTCATCGGAGTAGCGATCCTCGAAAACCCCTCAATAAATATTCTGTAATACCCGGCTAAACCAAGAAAGCTTCTAATCTCTGTCACTGATTCGGGTCTCTTCCAATCCACTATTGCCTCTATCTTTGAAGGATCCACAGAAATCCCATCTTTTGAAATAACATGACCCAAAAATGACACCTTCTCGAGCCAAAATTCGCATTTACTAAACTTCGCAAACAACTGCTCCCTCGCAAGAACGGATAACACTGTTCTCAAATGTTGCTCGTGCTCCTCTCGAGATTTAGAGTAGACGAGTATATCATCAATAAAAACCACCACGAACGAATCAAGATAAGGATGGAAAACCCGGTTCATTAAATCCATAAATACTGCAGGCGCGTTAGTCAGCCCAAACGGCATAAACAAGAACTCATAATGACCATACCGAGTGCGAAAAGCAGTCTTCGAAATATCCTCCGATCGAATCTTCAACTGATGGTACCCACTCCTCAAATCAAGTTTAGAGAAAACCACGGACCCTTGAAGCTGATCAAATAAATCGTCAATATGGGGTAGAGGATACTTATTCTTCACCGTAACCTGATTCAACTTTCTATAATCGATGCACAATCTCAAGGAACCGTCTTTATTCCGCACAAATAAAACCGGTGCTCCCCACGGGGAAACACTAGGGCGTATAAACCCGCGATCAAGCAACTCTTGCAATTGAACCTTTAATTCCTTCAACTCTGCGGGAGCCAACCTATAAGGTGCTTTCGAAATTGGAGCCGTACCCGGCAAAAGGTCTATACAAAACTCAATCTCACGATCGGGCGGCATATCATACTCGGTAGAGAAAACATCGGGAAATTCTCGAACTACCCGAACACTATCCAAACTAGGGGATTATTTCCTAGTATCAAGAACACTAGCCAAATACCCCTCACAACCACTATGCAATAATTTTCTCGCTTTCATATAAGAAATTAAGCGAACCTTTCTACTCAGAGGACTAGCCTCAAACACAAATTTAGGCACATCGGGAATAGAAAAAGTAACAATTTTCTTACGGCAATCAACGGAAGCATGAAACTTGCTCAACCAATCCATACCCAAAATGACATCAAAGTCTTGGATAGGAAGAACTACCAAATCCGCACAAAGGACACGACCACAAATAACCACATCACAAGCACGAAAGACTCGATCAGAAATCAAGCATTCTCCTATAGGGGTCGACACCTCTAGCACGTACGGTAAAGACTCGAATGCAGCATTTAACATGGAAGCAAATTGCACAGAAATGTATGAATGAGATGATCCTGGATGTACTAACGCTCGTGCGCTCACATTAGACACAGAAACCATACCTCCAATAACCGAAGGATCATCGGTCGCCTGTTGTTGATTCATGGCATATATCTTTCCTTGAACTTTGGGCTTCCCAGAGGCATCCCTTTTCTGACCCTGATTAGTACCAACCCCTGACCCGGATGACTGACCTCAGTGCCTCGTGCAATCTCTCGCAAAGTGCCCCATTTCACCACATTTGGTACACTTGCCTTGCTTTTTCCAACACCTATCCTCCGTATGGCCTACCCTCTGACAAAAGGCACAAGGCTTCCTATTCTGAATCCCCGGAGTAGCACCCAGATTCCTCGGTGTGGTTTGCCCCTTAAACTGAGATGATGCTCACGGGTTACCTCGGTTGTCGGAACGGTATTGAGGTTGAGATTTAGCATGGCTTCCCGGTTTACCCGTACCCACAACCTCGGTTTTCCTTTTGTGCTCCCCAATATCTTGCTCTATCAAGTAGGCTCGGTCTACCGCATCTTGGAAGGTCACAATCCGTTGGGCAATAAGTTGAGTACGGATGGAGGTCTTCAATCCCCGAATGAATCTCATAGCTTTTTGTTCCTCGGTCCTCACCAAATAGTCACAATACCGGGCTAATTTTGTGAACTTAGCCGAGTATTGCGCTATAGACAACAAACCTTGCTCTAGGTTGAGCAGCTCGATCTCCTTTCGGTTTTGATCAACAACCGGAATGAAATGTTCCTTGAATTTGCGCACAAACAACTCCCACGCATACACCGTGTGAGTATCATCCCAACTAGCTTTAACACCCTTCCACCAATGCTCGGCGGCTCCCACAAGTTTTTAAGCCGCGAACCGGACCTTGTCCTCATCCGTGTAACCAAATACCTCATAAATCTTCTCCATCGACTCAATCCACAACTCAGCTTTCCGAACATCGGGTTCCCCATTGAATTCAACCGGTTTCAGTTTGAGAAATTGCTCCAATCCATAGCAGGGTGGTGCTTGTTCTACCCTCGAACCTTGATCATGTATGGCCTTCATGGCCGCCTCGAACATGCCTTGAAACATAGCACGTGCTTCTTCCCTTGTGTCATTCTGATTCTGCGCTCCACTAGAGCCTTCACCTGTTTTCCTTCTAGCCATTGGAAACAATTACCTGCATAAAACATCAACCATTACTCACTCCGAACACAACTACCCTCCTAGGTCATACTAGTCCACCTAGACTTATACTTAGAGCTAAACCATGGCTCTGATACCAACTGTCGCGACCCCGAACCCCGCGGGCCCGAGACCGCGAACTGGACGTCGACTTAAAACCAAAACTGTGAAATACCGAAGTTAAAAATTCCATTTGATACCAAAAGGTGAGGATCCAAAGTTTTACAAATCCAAGTTTTATAATAACCAAATACAACTATCATAAACTTCCATAAGTTTATGCCCAACAGAATATAAATGTACAATTCTTAATGACGTCATTGTTTGGTACAACTATCCCAAAATGTTACACATTTATATAATGTAAACCAACCTATAACAACTTTCCCCAAAAGAATGTATCCACACTCGACGTCCTCTTTCTCGTGATCAGCGAGACTAATCCTTAGCACCTGGGGGGTTGAGGAAAAACAAAGATAAAAGAAAGGGGGTGAGATAAATCTCAATAAGTTACTAATGCAACTACATGACATGCTATGATGCAATATACAATAATAAATCATAGCTAGCACATAGAATTTATCACATAACAGCGGGAATAAACACATAACAAAGGATATTAGCCAAGGTTTCCAAACCGATACATCCAAATAAAGGATCGCTGCGCAGCTTCAATAGTCAACCAATCACATCTTCATAATAGCATGAAAGCTGAAGAGAAATCCCCGGTACCGGAACAATAACCATAAGAGTGTCACAAAGGACAAGAGCCATGCCACAAAGTCATGCTCGGTAGCTAGATACATTCACAAAGGAAGCTAACTTATCTCTTCCAAGGCCTATCTGGAAAAGGGGGTATAGTAAGGGCAAACAATGGTCAACATTATAATGGACTTGGCTTTGCCATTATAATCTCTCCCATCGCCCGATGTAACAAATATGCCAGCTGGGCTTCCAAATAAATGCTAAGTAATAATATATTAGCATGAATAAACATCTTACGATTCCAAAGTAGGGAATCATACCAAGAAGTCACCAGGAAAGTGAAATGTACCAACAACGCACAATTAAAGTGTTCCAATAATCTCAATTAACACTTAATTAATTTCCAACACAATCTTAATCACAAAGGACCCAATTCTATCACTAGAGTGTACTACAATGTTCACTAAGGTCAACTAGAAGGACACCCAAGATTTAGACCAAAACGCATTCGTCAATCACACAAATTAACAAATGAAAAGTTTCAGAGGTTCTGTGCGGCCGCCCACTAGAGTCTGTGCGGTCGCCCAAAAAGCCATCAAACAAGAACAAAACCTTTCATATAGATGTGCGGTCGCCCTACAATTTTTGGGCGGTCGCCCAATCCTCTGGTCTGTCGGAATTCGGGAGGGAAGAACTGGGTTCTTCCATTTTTCAACCCAAACCAAAACTCAACCAAAATCCAACACTCTTAACTAGCATATTAATGAACTAAAACAACTTATAGGTCAAAAGGACTCATATAACAACATTTAACAACCAAAATCAAGATTCAAACCCAACATTCATAAAATCACCATTTTTGACCAAAACTCAAATAAATTCCAAATAAATTCGAAACTCAACCAAACTTCAAATATAACAACTCAAGCATTATATAAGCATGATATGAACATTTTAGCATAAAAATGGGGGAAAAGCAACTTACTTGAGATTTCTCAAAGATGATGGATTTCAAATATTTTTGGCTTCCTACGATCCTATCGACGATCTAAACACATTTCGTATAGAGAGAAATGAGAGAAGATGAGAGGAAGATAGCTAAAATGAAGAGAGAAGGGAAAGATAAATTTACCTTTTTCAAGAAGAGAGAGAGAGAGTAACTGGGAAATGAATTTGTGAGGGAGAAGGAGAAGAAGGAAGGAGGTGAAGTTAAAATCGAAGTTACACTTAGGCCCCCTTCCCCATCTACTAACACAATACTTACACTCCCTGCTAACAATTAAGACCCAATAATACTGCACTAACACAAATGACCCAAATAAAATGCTAGGCATAATTATTATAACACATAAAATGCACACATAAATATTTAAATAAATAATAATTTAAATAAATAAATAAGAAAATAAATAAATAATAATTATTTACTACTAATAAAATAGAGCCTAGATTTCGGGTCGTGACATGGACGTGAAAAGTGTCTTCCTGAATGGAGAACTCCAAGAACTTGTGTATGTTGAACAACCACCTGGTTTCGAGGACTCTAAGAAGCCTAATCATGTCTACCGATTGAAGAAAGCTCTCTATGGCTTAAAGCAAGCTCCAAGGGCATGGTATGAAACCCTTTCTAAGTTCTTACTTAGTGATGGCTTAGGTTTCACTCGAGGAAAAATCGATACTACTTTATTTGTTGCCAAGCACAAGGGTCATTCATTGTTTGTTCAAATATATGTCGATGATATTATTTTCGGTTCTACTAATGAATCACTTTGCAAGAGATTTGAGAAGCTAATGCAGAGCAAGTTCGAGATGAGCATGATGGGTGAACTAACATATTTCCTTGGACTTCAAGTCAAGCAATCCAATGAGGGAATATTCATCAGTCAAGCCAAGTACGCAAAAGAATTAATCAAGAAGTTTGGCTTTGAAAATGCTCACTCTCAAAGCACACCTATGGGCACTAACATTCACTTAGATAAGGATGAGTCTAGTAAGAAAGTAGATATGACTGTCTACCGAGGAATGATCGGCTCACTCCTCTATCTTACTGCCAGTAGACCAGACATTATGTTTGCTGTATGTGTTTGTGCCAGGTTTCAAGCTGACCCTAGGGAATCTCATCTGTAAGCTTTTAAACGTATCATTAAACATCTATGTGGCACTTCTAACCTTGGATTATGGTATGCTAGAGATTCATCTTTTAATCTAATAGGTTATTCAGATGCAGACTTTGCAGCTTGCAGGGTAACAAGAAAGAGTACAAGTGGGACTTGCCAATTTCTTGGTGATAGATTGGTGTCTTGGTCCTGTAAGAAGCAAGCATCAATTTCCACTTCTACTACTGAAGCTGAGTACATAGCTGCCGGCAGTTGCTGTTCATAGATCCTTTGGATGAAGCAGCAGCTTGTTGACTATGAAGTTCCATCTCAAATTTGTCCCATCTATTGTGACAATCAATCTGCCATCTCAGTTTTAAACAACCCGGTCATGCATTTCAAAACCAAGCACATAGACATCAAGTATCACTTTTTGAAGGAACATGTTGAAAAGGGAAACGTGGTGCTGCTCAAAGTTCATACCGATTACCAAAGAGTAGACATACTGACAAAGCCCTTAGACCAGAAAAGATTTGAATTCCTAAGAGGTGAACTAGGTATGATTGATTTCTATGGTTAAAATTGTGCTAACTCTGCCGATTGTGCTGGTCTTGCCGATCTCATCAGCAAGTGTGAAAATCATGCCGACCAAATTATATTGCCAACAAAATATTGCTAACAACATCATGCCGATCATAATATCTTGCCGACCAAATTATCTTGCCGATTCAAACTATCTTGTCGATCTGTAAAAAGCATCAAATCAGCACGTCTCTGCAAAAAGATAAGATTCCTGACACATGACGTTAGCAATCAAATCAAAGGTACATCGGTCACACCAACTCCCTGACACGTGTGTGTACCTTTCTTACCCAAAATCGTGTCATGATGTATCCCATTTAATGCGATACATCAGCAAGGTAACTGGTCATCATCATTTTTTTTATTTTGACTAATTTACCCCTTCTCCCTCTTTCTTTTAACTGTTCATTTCTCACCGTTTTGTGTGCGCATTAAATTTTGTGTGCGCACGTTCTCCGAGATTATAGGTACAGTTACTTCTTATTATTCTTGCCTTCTCATATTCTCTCTCTCCCCAATAACATATATAACGCCCTTTCAAAATCTTTCAAGCTTTCTCCGCCATTTTTACTGCTCACTCTCTCTCTCACTCCTCTTACCAAATTACTTAGATTCAATTCCTATTTGCCTTTATCTTCATAATCTGGTAATTGTTAATGTTTATACTCTGCCCATTTCTAATCATCCCTGTTTTGATTTGTCTTTGTTTCTAACATTGTGAGATTTTTGAGTAACTTGCAGAAAATGTCCGGCGAAAAAGATATCTACGGAGGTTATGTTGACTCCGACTACTTCAATAACGAAGCCGATGGGGTTTTCTTGAAGAATCTGCTTATTGGGTCTTTACTTGACTCTTTCGTTACTCCTCATGGAGTTGATTTTGTGTCCTTGGATCTGGTTAAAGAGCTCTTCTCCAACTCCTCGGTCGTCCGTTCTCCGGTTAACTCTTCAATCATCATCTCCGTCAACTCTACAGTCTTGGTCGTGCAAATTTCTCTTACTCCCTCTTCTATTTCTGAAGTTTTTCCCTCTCTTGGGAATGAAGAGTTGAGTGCTCTTGTTGATGATGAGGAATTGGACAAGGCATGGAATCTTATGAGAGGAGCTGGTCCAAGACTCAGTGGCACCAGTCATCTGAAGATTCATTATCCTCCTCGATACTATGCTCTTGCTGAGATAGTGGATAGATGCCTCATTTGCCGATCTGGATCTCATAGCAATGTAACTGATGTGCAGTTTGAAGCCATGGCCGCCATTGTTCTGCAGATTGAGTTCAACTGGTGTGCTTACATATTCCGGATCATTGCTACTGCTACTGACAAATGGTCTTCTGATAGACTGAAGAACAAACCCAATCCTGGGAAAGGATGTCATTATCTCTTGATCAGTATGATTTTGAGAAGAAATTCCATCATAGTCAATGCAGACCGTTCTTCATCCAGCATTGCCTTCGGCAGATTAAAATCTTTTGATGCTAAAGATTGGAAGAGAATTGAAAAGAAGGCTTCTAGCGTTGTTGCATCTGCACCAGCACCTGCTGACGCTCCAAAGAAGAAAAGAGCTAAGACAATTCCTTTAGTTGCTTCCCAATCTGCAGTCTCTACTCCTGCTCCTTCAAAAGATAGAATTCTTACCGATTCTACTCCTAGTGCTCCAAAGAAAAGGAAATTGGTGAAGGCTGCTGATAAAGTGGTGTCAAAGAAGGCAAAGGTTGCCGACGAACCAGACTTACCGATGAAGAAGTCTACTCAAGTTGCTGATAAGATGGCCTTGCCGATGAAGAAGCAAAAGCCTGTTGCCGACGAAGTTCCTTCTGCTCCCATTGATTTTGCTGATCCTTGAGCAAAGTTGATTAGATTTTCTCCTTCTCATCTTGCCGGTGCTTCCCTCACTGCCGATCCTTCTGTCAAAGTTGAAATTCCTGATGATTAAGTTACCGATGACTTTGCTGATGGCAAAAGTATTGAAGATGTTATTGAAAAGCTCAAGTCTCAGACTTCAAGGAAATGTGCTCCCATCAGAAATCCCACCTTCCACACCTTCTACAGGAACCCTTGGTCCTTCACTAACAAGGTCTTGAACAAGAAATGGGTCTTTCCGATTGATCATCTGCCTCCTTTCATTCGTCGTCTTCTTCAGTTTCATGAAGAAATGAAGGACTCTGTGCCATTTGGGAAAACTTCTGATTATGTTGACTACTGGAGTTTGAACATTCGCACTGATATGTAGAATGAGAAGTTCTTCCCTCTCTCTATGTTCAAGCAGTTGAAAGAAGCTGAACTGAAACTGAATTTTGGTCGATATTTTGACTATCTGCCACTTCACTGGAACTAAGTTTATCTTTTTCAAGATCGAATTAGACAAGACTTGATGGTTCAAGATGTGTGGATCATTTATGCCAGAACTTTCAATCAGCTCACCCAATTCACTGAATTTGATCCTTATCAGATTGGCAGACTGGAAAATGATGAAGACTTGCTGACATACAATGATGATGAGGCTCCTGCTGATAGTCCTCTTAATGGTCATTTCCATAGATCAGTAAAGAAGGTCACTATGGACTTGATTAAAATGTCAAACGAATTTCTATTAAAGCAAGATACCGATCGTCGTGCTGCTGAAGATCTTGCCGATCAAGTTACTCATACTCCTTCGCCTAGCAGTAGCAGGACTCTGTCTGATGCTGATGGAGAAAATGTTGCCGATAAAAGTGTTGATGCTGATGCCGACAGTGATTCTGCTGATAGTGATGATGATGACAATGATGGTGCTGACTTACTTAGAGAATTGGTTTGTGCTCATAAAGTCGCCGATGTCTCTCCTTCAACTTCTCAAACAACCGACAGTGACAAGATGCCGATAAGATCTATCATGGCTAAAGCTCCCTCTTCTGCTGAAGTCTTTGCAGAATCTGTAGTGATGAGTGAAAGTAGTACTGAAGTTCATACCTATGAACCTGTTAAAGGGGTTATGGAATTTAAAGTTGAGAAAACTACTGACACTCGACCTCTGATTGAAGTATCTGCTGACCAACCTGCTCCTGTTGAGGAAACTATGGACACTCAACCATTGGAACCATTGGATGATGTAGTTGATGTATCTGTTTCAGGAGGAGCTTATTCTGAACAAGGGACTGATGAGAAAACTACCGACACTCATCTTGCTGAGAAAACTACAAACACTCAGTTAGTCACGGTAACTCCTAAATTGCAAATTGTTGAACCTACTGGAATCAAGGAGATTGTTGAGTTGGGAGGAGGTACTGATGAAAGGACTACTGATCTTGATGCTGATATAGCTGCAAGCTTGCAATTTGATGAAGTTTTTCTACAGCCATTGATTAGCTTGCCTATCACGACCCGAAATATAGGCTCTATTTTATTAGTAATTAAATGATTTTTATTTAATTATTTGCTTATTTATTCATTTAAATAATTATTTATCTAAATATTTATGTGTGCAATTTATGTATTATATTAATTGTGCCTAGCATTTTATTCGAGTTATTTGGGCTAGTGTGGAAGTGTTGAGTCTTAATTGTTAGTCGGGAGTGTAAGTAATTGTGTTAGTATGGGGAGGGGGTCTAGTTGTAACTTTTCAAAATAATTTACCCTTACTCCCTTGCCTCCCTCATCTCCTTCTCCCTCCTACACTCCACCCCCATTCCCATTTCCCAGCCACCTCTCTCCTTCTCTCTAGCAAAGGTGAGTTTTCCTTCCTTTACTTCTCTCTTCTTTTTCTTCATCTTCTTCTAGTCATTTCTCATTTCTTAAAACGTAAACATTGTTTAGATCGTCGATAGGATCGTAGGAAGCCAAAAAGAATCGAATTCCGTCAACTTTCATTATTTCCAAGTAAGTTGCTTTTCCCCCATTTTAATGCTAAAATGTTCATATCATGTTTAGATATCGTTTGATGTGTTACATTTGAAGTTTGGATGAGTTTTAAATTTGTTTGGGATTTATTTGGGTTTTTGGTCATAAATGGTGATTTTGGAATGTTGGGTTTGATTCTTGGTTTTGGGTTGTTAGATGGTGTTGTTTAGGTTCCCTAGATGTTTAGATGTAGTTTTGGTACCTTGGAAACTAGTTTGAAAGCTTTGATTTTGAGCATTTATGGAAGGTTTGTGTTTGGCCCGAAAATGGTGAACCCAGCTTAGATTTCTTCCCTGTTCGTAGACCAGGCGCCCGCCTGACCCTTCCCAGGCGCCCGCCTACATACCCCTTTTCTGAAGACCAGACTTACTGGACAAAAAAGCGCCCGCCTGCCCTATACCAGGCGCCCACCCGCCCCCTGTTCCAGGAATTTGACCTTTTGTTTGGTTTAAGACTTAAGGCTTAACTAGTTTAGGTTTAATCCTTCTAATTAATTTAAGATAACACCGTGGAACACTTTATTGTGTGGATTTGATTCTTTTGTGAATAAATATGATGTGAAATGTATTTAAGTACCATTTTGGTAATGTAGTTCATCTTTGAGGTGCTGATTGCATTGGTTGACCTTTGTGGTAATTTAATTTGATTGGTTCCCTACTTTGGAACCTTAAGTTGTTCATTCATGCTAAATTATTATTACTTAGCATTTATTTGAAAGTCCAGCTGGTATTTTGTGTGTGTTTGGGCGATGGGAAAGATTATAATGGCAAAGCCAAGTCCATTATAATGTTGACCATTGTTTTGCCCCCTTCTTTACCCCTTCTCCAGATTGGCCTTGGAAAGGATAAGTCAGCGTTCCTTTGTGAATGTATGTGGCTAGCGGGCATGACTTTGTGTCATGGTCCTTGTCCCTTGTGACACTTTTATGTTATTGGTTCCGGTACCGGGGTTTTCTCTTCGGCTTTCATGCTATTATGAAGATGATGATTGGTTGATTATTGAAGCTGCGCAGCGATCCTTTATTTGGATGTTCCGGTTTGGAAAACCTTGGCTATATCATTTGTTATGTGTTTATTTCCGCTGCTATCTGTTATGTGATAATTGCTATGTGCTAGGTGATATTTATTATTGCTTATTGCTTATTGCATCATAGCATGTCATGTAGTTGCATTAGTAACTTATTGAGATTTATCTCACCCCCTTTTCTTTTATCTTGTTTTTTTCCTTAACCCCCCCAGGTGCTAAGGATTAGTCTTGCTGATCACGAGAAAGAGGACGTCGATGGTGGATACATTCTTTTGGGGAAAGTTGTATAGGTTGGTTTACATTATATCAATGTGTAACCTTTTGGGGATATTTGTACCAAACATTGACGTCATTAGGATTTTGTATATTTGTACTGTGTTGGGCATAAACTTGTGGAAGTTTATGATAGTTGCAATTGGTTTTTATTAAACTTGATTTTGTAAAACTTTAGATCATCACCTTTTGGTGTCAAATGGAATTTTTAACTTCAGTATTTCATAAATTTGGTTTTAGAGTCGACGTCCAGCTCGCGGTCTCGGGCCCGCGGGGTCCGGGGTCGCGACAGTTGGTATCAGAGCTATGGCATTAGTTCTATGTATAAGTCTAGGTGGATTAGTATGACCTAGGTGGGTAGTAGTGTGCGGAGTGATTAACGGTTGATGTCTTATGCAGGTAATTACTCAAAATGTCTGGAAGAAGAAATAGAGGAGGTACTAGTGGGGCACAGAATCAGAATGATACAAGGGAAGAAGCACGTGCCATGTTTCAAGTCATGTTCGAGGCGGCCATGAAGGCCATACATGACCAAGGTCCGAGGGTAGATCAAGCACCACCCCGCTATGGATTGGAGCAATTTCTGAAGTTGAAACCGGTTGAATTCAATGGGGAGCCCGATGTAAGGAAGGCCGAGTTGTGGATTGAGTCGATGGAGAAGATTTATGATGTATTTGGGTGTTCGGATGAGGACAAGGTCCAGTTTGCGGCTTACAAGCTTGTGGGAGCCGCCGAGCATTGGTGGAAAGGTGTTAAAGCTACTTGGGATGATACTCACACGGTGTATGCGTGGGAGTTGTTTGTGCGCAAGTTCAAGGAGCATTTCATTCCGGTTGTTGATCAAAACCGAAAGGAGATCGAGCTACTCAACTTGGAGCAAGGTGTGTTGTCTATAGCACAATACTCGGCTAAGTTCATAGAATTAGCCCGATATGCGACTATTTGGTGAGGACCGAGGAACAAAAGGCTATGAGATTTATTCGGGGATTGAAGACCTCCATCCGTACTCAACTAATTGCTCAACGGATAGTGACTTTCCAAGATGCGGTGGACCGAGCCTATTTGATAGAGCAAGATATCGGGGAGCATAAAAGGAAGACCGAGGTAGCTAACCCGAGTAAGCAAGGAGCTCAAGGCAAGCCACAACACCGTTCCGATAACCGAGGTAACTTTGGGGGACAATCTCAGTTCCGAGGCCAACCGATCCCAAGGAACCCGGGTACCACTTCCGGGAACCAAGGGAGCCAAATTAGGAAGCCTTGTACCTTTTGTCAAAAGGTAGGCCATGCGGAGGATAGGTGTTGGAAAAAGCAAGGCAAGTGCACCAATTCTGGTGAAATGGGGCACTTTGCGAGAGAGTGAACAAGGTACCGAGGTCAAGCATCCGGGTCAGGAGTTGGTTATAATCAAGGGCAGAAAAGGGATGTCACCGGGAAGCCCAAAGTTCAAGGGAAGGTTTATGCCATGAATCAACAACAAGCTACCGATGATCCATCCGTCATTGGAGGTATTGTTTCTGTGTCTAATGTGAGCGCACGAGCGTTAGTAGATCCAGGATCATCTCATTCATACATTTCTGTGCAATTTGCTTCCATGTTAAATGCTGCATTCGAGTCTTTACCGTACGTGCTAGAGGTGTCGACCCCTATAGGAGAATGCTTGATTTCTGATCGAGTCTTTCGTGCTTGTGATGTGGTTATTTGTGGTCGAGTCCTTTGTGCGGATTTGGTAGTTCTTCCTATCCAAGACTTTGATGTCATTTTGGGTATGGATTGGTTGAGCAAGTTTCATGCTTCCGTTGATTGCCGTAAGAAAACTGTTTCTTTTTCTATTCCCGATGTGCCTAAATTCGTGTTTGAGGCTAGTCCTCTGAGTAGAAAGGTTCGCTTAATTTCTTTTATAAAAGCGAGAAAATTATTGCATAGCGGTTGTGAGGGGTATTTGGCTAGTGTTCTTGATACTAGGAAAGAATCCCTTAGTTTGGATAGTGTTCGGGTAGTTCGGGAATTTCCCGATGTTTTCTCTACCGAGTATGATATGCCTCCCGATCGTGAGATTGAGTTTTGTATAGACCTTTTGCCGGGTACGGCTCCGATTTCGAAAGCGCCTTATAGGTTAGCCCCCGCAGAGTTGAAAGAGTTAAAGGTTCAGTTGCAAGAGTTGCTTGATCGAGGATTTATCCGCCCTAGTGTTTCCCCGTGGGGAGCACCGGTTTTATTTGTGCGGAAGAAAGATGGTTCGTTGAGATTGTGCATCGATTATAGAAAGTTGAATCAGGTTACGGTGAAGAATAAGTATCCTCTACCGCACATTGATGATTTGTTTGATCAGCTTCAAGGGTCCGTGGTTTTCTCTAAACTTGATTTGAGGAGTGGGTACCATCAGTTGAAGGTTCGATCGGAGGATATTCCGAAGACTGCTTTTCGCACTCGTTATGGCCATTATGAGTTCTTGGTTATGCCGTTTGGGTTGACGAACGCGCCGGCCGTGTTTATGGATTTGATGAACCGAATTTTCCATCCCTATCTTGACTCGTTCGTGGTGGTTTTCATCGACGACATTCTTGTTTATTCGAAATCCCGAGAGGAGCACGAGCTGCACTTGAGGACAGTTTTATCCGTTCTTGCGAAGGAGAAATTATTTGCGAAGTTTAGTAAATGCGAATTTTGGCTCGAGAAGGTGTCATTTCTGGGCCATGTGATTTCTAAAGATGGGATTTCGGTGGATCCGTCAAAGATTGAAGCTATAGTGGATTGGAAGAGACCCGAATCAGTGACAGAGATTAGAAGCTTTCTTGGTTTAGCCGGGTATTACAGAAGATTTATTGAAGGGTTTTCGAGGATTGCTACTCCGATGACTCAGTTGACTCGGAAAAATGTTCCGTTTGTGTGGACCGAGAAATGTGACAAGAGTTTCGAGGAATTGAAGAAAAGGTTGACTACCGCACCGATCTTGACCTTGCCTAATGGGAGCGATGGGTTAGTGATTTATAGTGATGCTTCGAAAGAGGGTTTGGGTTGTGTGTTGATGCAGAATGGGAAAGTAATTGCGTATGCTTCGAGGAAGTTGACCCCTAGTGAGCAGAATTACCCGACTCATGATATGGAGTTAGCGGCTATTGTCTTCGCGTTGCACAAGTGGAAGCACTACCTTTATGGGGCGAAGTTTGAGATTTTTACGGATCACAAGAGTTTGAAGTACCTTTTCTCCCAGAAAGAGTTGAACAACCGACAGCGCCGATGGATGGAATTGTTGAAGGATTATGATTGCACGATTTCCTATCATCCGGGGAAGGCGAATGTGGTAGCCGATGCGATTAGTAGAAAATATTATGTGGCTTCGATGATGGTTCGTGAATGGAAAATGCTTGAGGATGTTCGAGATTGGTCTCCTCGTGAATCGAGACATGGGGCTATTTTTGCGAATATTAGGGTGTCTCCAACCCTAATTCAGAGGGTAAAGGAAGCTCAGAAAGAAGATCCCGAGTTAGTGAAGGTAATGGGTAAATTGAAGGAAAAGAACTTCGAGGATTTTTCATTGAGTTCGAGTGGAGTTTTGACTTTCCGTGGTCGTTTGTGTGTTCCGGATGTTGATGGAATTAAACAGAGAGTTCTTGATGAGGGTCACAAATCGAGGTATACTATTCATCCGGGTAGTACGAAGATGTATCAGGATTTGAAGCAACAGTTTTGGTGGATTAATATGAAAAGGGAAATAGCCGAGTATGTATCGAGGTGTTTAACGTGTCAGCAGGCCAAAGCCGAACATCAGAGACCCGCGGGATTGCTTCAGCCGTTAGAGATCCCCGAGTAGAAATGGGAGCATGTGACTATGGATTTCGTTACGGGACTGCCTCGTACCCGTAGGAAGTATGACAGTGTTTGGGTAATAGTGGATAGATTGACCAAGAGTGCCCATTTCTTGCCTATTGATATCAGATATTCGATGGAGAAGCTTGCGACCCTTTATATTGATGAGATTGTTAGATTGCATGGAGTTCCGGTTAGCATTGTGTCAGATCGAGACCCGAGGTTTACTTCTAGATTCTGGAAGGCGTTTCAGGAAGCTTTGGGTACAGATTTGCGATTCAGTACAGCTTTTCATCCTCAGACCGACGGTCAATCCGAGAGGACTATTCAGATTTTGGAGGATATGTTGCGAGCTTGTTCGATAGACTTCTCCGATTCTTGGGATTCGCACCTACCGTTAGTGGAATTCTCTTACAACAACAGTTATCAGGCTAGTATCGAGATGGCACCGTTTGAGGCCTTGTATGGAAGAAAGTGTAGATCGCCTATTTGTTGGGATGAGGTCGGTGAAGCGAGAGTTTTGGGTATTGATTTGCTTCGGGATTCGGTTGAGAAGGTTAGAGTTATCCGGGATCGATTGAAGACAGCCCAGAGTCGACATAAGAGCTACGCAGATAACCGAAGGCGAGATCTTAGTTTTCAGACCGGTGATTTGGTATTCTTGAAAGTGTCTCCGAAGGTGGGTATTCGTAGATTTGGGAAGAAAGCAAGTTGGCTCCGAGGTTTATTGGTCCGTTTGAGATTTTGGGAAAGGTTGGACTTCTAGCGTATCGTCTTGCGTTACCGCCATCTTTAGACCGGTTGCACAACGTGTTCCACGTTTCTATGCTTCGGAAGTATGTTCATGATCCATCGCACATGTTACCGAGGATACCGGAGGATATTGAGCCCGATATGTCTTATGAGGAACGACCGGTTCGGATCTTAGATTCTAAAGTTCAAGAGTTGAGGAGCAAAAGTATTTCTTTGGTTAGAGTCCTTTGGAGGAACCATCATATAGAGGAGTCGACGTGGGAGCTCCGAGATGAGATTGAGAGGAAATTTCCGTGGCTTTTTGTTTAAGGTGAGTCTCGTTAAAATTCGGGTCGAATTTTCTTTAAGGGGGAGTGAATGTCACGACCCGAAATATAGGCTCTATTTTATTAGTAATTAAATGATTTTTATTTAATTATTTGCTTATTTATTCATTTAAATAATTATTTATCTAAATATTTATGTGTGAAATTTATGTATTATATTAATTGTGCCTAGCATTTTATTCGAGTTATTTGGGCTAGTGTGGAAGTGTTGAGTCTTAATTGTTAGTCGGGAGTGTAAGTAATTGTGTTAGTATGGGGAGGGGGTCTAGTTGTAACTTTTCAAAATAATTTACCCCTACTCCCTTGCCTCCCTCATCTCCTTCTCCCTCCTACACTCCACCCCCATTCCCATTTCCCAGCCATCTCTCTCCTTCTCTCTAGCAAAGGTGAGTTTTCCTTCCTTTACTTCTCTCTTCTTTTTCTTCATCTTCTTCTAGTCATTTCTCATTTCTTAAAACGTAAACATTGTTTAGATCGTCGATAGGATCGTAGGAAGCCAAAAAGAATCGAATTCCGTCAACTTTCATTATTTCCAAGTAAGTTGCTTTTCCCCCATTTTAATGCTAAAATGTTCATATCATGTTTAGATATCGTTTGATGTGTTACATTTGAAGTTTGGATGAGTTTTAAATTTGTTTGGGATTTATTTGGGTTTTTGGTCATAAATGGTGATTTTGGAATGTTGGGTTTGATTCTTGGTTTTGGTTGTTAGATGGTGTTGTTTAGGTTCCCTAGATGTTTAGATGTAGTTTTGGTACCTTGGAAACTAGTTTGAAAGCTTTGATTTTGAGCATTTATGGAAGGTTTGTGTTTGGCCCGAAAATGGTGAACCCAGCTTAGATTTCTTCCCTGTTCGTAGACCAGGCGCCCGCCTGACCCTTCCCAGGCGCCCGCCTACATACCCCTTTTCTGAAGACCAGACTTACTGGACAAAAAAGCGCCCGCCTGCCCTATACCAGGCGCCCACCCGCCCCCTGTTCCAGGAATTTGACCTTTTGTTTGGTTTAAGACTTAATGCTTAACTAGTTTAGCTTTAATCCTTCTAATTAATTTTAGATAACACCGTGGAACACTTTATTGTGTGGATTTGATTCTTTTGTGAATAAATATGATGTGAAATGTATTTAAGTACCATTTTGGTAATGTAGTTCATCTTTGAGGTGCTGATTGAATTGGTTGACCTTTGTGGTAACTTAATTTGTTTGGTTCCCTACTTTGGAACCTTAAGTTGTTCATTCATGCTAAATTATTATTACTTAGCATTTATTTGAAAGTCCAGCTGGTATTTTGTGTGTGTTTGGGCGATGGGAAAGATTATAATGGCAAAGCCAAGTCCATTATAATGTTGACCATTGTTTTGCCCCCTTCTTTACCCCTTCTCCAGATTGGCCTTGGAAAGGATAAGTCAGCGTTCCTTTGTGAATGTATCTGGCTAGCGGGCATGACTTTGTGTCATGGTCCTTGTCCCTTGTGACACTTTTATGTTATTGGTTCCGGTACCGGGGTTTTCTCTTCGGCTTTCATGCTATTATGAAGATGATGATTGGTTGATTATTGAAGCTGCGCAGCGATCCTTTATTTGGATGTTCCGGTTTGGAAAACCTTGGCTATATCCTTTGTTATGTGTTTATTTCCGCTGCTATCTGTTATGTGATAATTGCTATGTGCTAGGTGATATTTATTATTCCTTATTGCATCATAGCATGTCATGTAGTTGCATTAGTAACTTATTGAGATTTATCTCACCCCCTTTTCTTTTATCTTGTTTTTTTCCTTAACCCCCCCAGGTGCTAAGGATTAGTCTCGCTGATCACGAGAAAGAGGACGTCGAGGGTGGATACATTCTTTTGGGGAAAGTTGTATAGGTTGGTTTACATTATATCAATGTGTAACCTTTTGGGGATATTTGTACCAAACATTGACGTCATTAGGATTTTGTATATTTGTACTGTGTTGGGCATAAACTTGTGGAAGTTTATGATAGTTGCAATTGGTTTTTATTAAACTTGATTTTGTAAAACTTTGGATCATCACCTTTTGGTGTCAAATGGAATTTTTAACTTCAGTATTTCATAAATTTGGTTTTTGAGTCGACGTCCAGCTCGCGGTCTCGGGCCCGCGGGGTCCGGGGTCGCGACATTGCCGACTACCGTTCCCCCTCCTCTACCTGCTTCAAATGCTGTTCGTGCCAATGGAAATCATGTCGATGAGACTGATCCTGCTGATTATATAGAGGTGGGAGAACAAGTTTTCGTGAATGCTGATGTTGTTGATACTTCTCCACCTGCCAACTATGATTTCTTTCAGAATGGGAAAGATATGATGTGCTCTAACTGGTACACTACCAATGCTTCTATCCCTTCCAACAGCTTTGGACAGCTTCTCTTTAATGTTCATCCGAGGCTATCATTCAAATATACCCTCCAAAGGTGTCCACTTCCATTTGGCAAAGACCACCCTCATTTCACCAAGCATCCATTCTCTTCTGGCGCATCAACCAGTGACAGACCCATCTTCCTTCCATGGATCAAAGATGACCGTATTCGTACAAAGGGAAAGACTCCTCGGATTTCTAGACTGAAGCAGAAAATCATCTATGAACCTCGATGACTACTACCTGGTAAACTGAAGATAGGTGGTAAGATCGTTCTCCGTAGTCTATCTCCAAAAGAAGTTTGCATCACTTCAAATGGTTAGATGAGGAAATGCTCTATGATCAACGATGAGCTTAGAGAAGTTCTGGAGTATCGGCTTATCAACGCTCGTGGCCTTGTGCACTAGTCAATTCTGCTGCACTTGCCATTACTCTGCCAATGTTTCTTCCTCGTCAGCGTGCCGATCACCTGGTTTACACATCTAGGATGATGAATGCCAGATTGGTGATTATGATATTGGAAGGCATTGCTTGTATGGTGTTTCAGCTAGCTCTGTTGCTATCTATGGAAGACAACGGCATATTTCATCTGCCAATAGATAGGGATATCATTGTCCATCCCAGATATCTTCTGGAGATTGTTTATCCTAGACCTGCCGATATTGTCTCAACCTTTGTCCCTGCTGATCTTTTTGTTGCCGATGCTATCTCTTCCGATGCTATTGTTGTTGCCGATGAGGATCCTGTACTCCATCAAGTTCTTTCTTTACCTCCACCTCCAGCTCCTCTTCCATCTTCTCCATTGCCGATAGTTATTTCTGATGATGAGATGCCGATCGTTGTTGATAATGTACAGATCGAGGATGCTGACTTAGAGAATGTGGATTTTGACTCTTCCCTATTTCTCAAAAATCCCAAAGTCTTTGCTGCACCAATTTACGTTGATAAGCCTATCATCTTCAACAGCATTTATGACTTCCATCTGTTTGAAGAAGGATCAGACTATAATCAGAAAGAAGCTGCTAGTCGTTGTGATTTGGTTGATTTCTCTCATTCCATTATGGATTTATTCAAACAATCCACCAAGGAGCTTACCAGGCAGATACATAAGTCCAATCAGGAGGAGGATGTTATCAGGCTCAAGACATCTATATACAATGATATGAAAAATATGCTGCAAGATAGAACTGAACGTGTACTCAATCTGTCAGAGATAAATGGCTCTCTTGTCTCTCAGCAGAAGACTCTACTTGCCGAGCACAATGATACCCGCAGCAAACTTGAAGCCTCAATAGAGAAACTTGCTGATCAAAGGAATGAACTTGTTCAAGCCAAGTTAAAGATTGCTGAACTCGAGGCGAACAACAAGATGTTATCTGAAAGATTGGAGAGTGCCCAAAGAAGACATAGCAAGGCAAAAACGAAAGCAGAAAAGAAGGAGGAAAGAGCAACGAAGAAAAGGAAAAAGACTGAGTCTACTCCAAAGGAATCGACTCCAGCAGAAGATCCCAAGACTTCAGATCCAGCTGCTGATTCTTGAGTTGACATAGCCTATGATGTAGATATCTTATGAAGAGCTCCAGAGACAAATTTCTTTATTTTGATTGTGCTAATATGTTATTTCTTATAATTGTGTTATCTGCATTAAACTACTAACTACTGTAGTGGAAAATGAGCTTGAGGTTTGGACCCCTCATTCTTCAACACGAGGCCGATTCCAGTGCCTATTATTTGTAGAGTGCCTTGGTCGATAAGATCTTGGATCTTATCCCTTAAGTTGTTGTATTTGTCGGTGTGGTGACCGCGGCACTGATGGTTGTAGCAATATAAGTGCAAGGCCCTTCCGGCCCCTTCATACTTGGGCTTGTATCCTTGCATCGGTGCTAGCTTGCCTTCCCTCTCAAGCTCACGGAACACTCTCCCAAGTCAGATTTGACTTAAATCTGTGAAGACTCTCGGTGGCTTAGGTTGGAGGCTTTGCATGATGCTTTCGTAATGGTCCCTCATGACATTAAGGTGATGATTATGTTCCTCCTCCATTTGGTTCTTTACGTCTTGACAAAGCAGGCTGATGCAGTTACCTACCTCATCATTGATGACCTTTTCTTGGTTGTCTTCCAAATTCTGAGCCCTCTCGATGGTGGCATTGTACCATTTACTCATTTCATTGTATTCAACTTGTAACATCTCAAGCTTACTGCCGTCGATCATCTTCTCGATCTCAGCCCAGTCTTTTTTGCTTTGCTCGTTACGCTCTTTGACTTGGTCATGAGCATAATAAGAGGCGTGGTCGAGCCTTCTGAAGCGAAATTCTTGTATGATATTGATTTCTGGGGCCTCTTCGTTGGGAAGGCCTTCCTTCCAACCTCCGGTGGCTTCCATCTTGAAGCATAGACTTTGTGATATTTCTCTGAGAGACATTTCCGTGCGGGCGGGCATTTTGTCAGGAGCGTGGAGCTACTTTGCTGATCAGACGGACCTAGAGTGCAGAAACAGTGTCGAATCCAGGCTGGGGTCACAACAAGTCAGCTTTTATGAAATAGGGTTGACCAACATGGCAGACTCACAGAAAATGAGAGATGTCTCGTACGAGAAAATGGATGTCTCGTACGAGACATCTAACCAGACAGTCAGATTTGCAGATTTTAATCCTATTGGTCGGACGTAATTTAATCCATTTCGAGAGGTTACTACTCTAGTTCGTCCTAGAACATTGGATTCTGTCACCCTAGAATATGAGCCCCTCGTTTTTCACCTGTATTGCACTCTCCCATACGGACAATTTGGGCAAAGGTCCCATATTCTCATCGGAATCCACCATTCAATTAACCAAACCTAAGTGATTCCGTAGTTGTTTTGCACTTTGTTAAACAACGCATTAATGCAATCAAGCCTTGTGAATTTTAAGGGACAACCGAAAGGGACATGTTGAACGGTGCGGTCGAAACTAAGCCAAAATGGTATCCACAATCCCGCACAGAATAGTGAAAGTAGGAAAACACAAGCTCGGATTTCCATAGAGAGGTTCTCCATTCTTTCAAAATCCTTTATTCAACATTTTATCGAAGGGACATTCGTCATATTCACAAGGGAGGATTATAGATTTTAAAGATGCGTTATCTTGGGCAAAGATTAAAACAACCCTAAGAATCAAACCGACCGGTCTCAAGGAGTGTCTTATTAGCTAGTATGTATACATGAGGCTGATGCAAGGCTTACGGCTAAGGCTCCCCATTAACACAGTCTAGGAGCGTGTCACGGAGTGGGTACACCATCTTTGGAGAGACCGGCGAGGGCCATTCGTTAGAATGGGGGTGCTGACTGACATCCATCCTCTGATTGGGACCCGGGTTTATAGGTTATGTAGTGCAATTAATCTACATGCGTGCACGTGTGTGAGAGTCAAGATCTAGGTGTCAAAGATAAAATAGAGAGTTTTTTTTTAAAGTAAAACAAAAACAAGAAATGGCCGGGCCAAGTGGCTGCCTACGTTTCCCTCTTGTGGAGGAACTCAGGCCGTCGTATTTCACACATAAAGCAAACGCATGTAAAGAAAGGAATGAAACAATTAGCAAGTACTCCTATAAAACAAAGGTTAGCCTTATGATACATGGGGAGAGCGGATCTGAAACCCTGTGTACGTGTTTGAACTGAACGAAAATCCTTTTTCAAACCAGAGAGTCAGACCAGCCGGGCACAGCTGACATATCTCGTACGATACAAGTGTTCCCTCGTACGAGACTTCTCAGTCGGGGAACAGATTACAGAAAGCAGAAAGCAGAATTTTGAAACAACGATGATTTCTTTCGACGCAAATCTAACCCACTTACTGTGATCATCCCCAACGGAGTCGCCACTGTTTGCGCACGGGTTTTTGTTTGACTTCGAGGTGCCTTTTCGTCCTTCGATTTACCTCTTTTTGATTGGTTGAGAGTCGCCACCATGTTATTGTCGGAACATGGACCGAGATATCTGGATTCGGGGGTTAAGTTATGAATTGGGAAGGTCAAGGAGCACCTAATTCACCCAATCTAGGATTGGTCTTGCTAAGAAATCATCATCATTGTTTCAAAATCATGCAAAGCGTATGTAAAAAGAAAGCAAACAAATAAATAATTGCTTATTTATTTGGGATGTTGGATCATGTGCTTCGAGACCATCTCCATGGATTGGAGAGGCTCTAGGATGATCCTTTAATGGAATCACACTACTTCAAAGACAAAGAAGGAGATGAAATGAGAAGATAGAAAACAAAGAGTTTTACCTAAGCGTTCTTCAAGAATCCTATGGATGGCCTTGACTAAAGGCCTTGATGATCCAATGAACTTGGCTTGAATGGTGTTGTGGAGGCTTTAATTTTGTGGGTGAGGAAGAGGGACTGATTATGGGGACCTTTTGATAAGATTTGGAGTGGTTTTTGGGTGAAAGAGGATTCTGACCTTTTTCTGGTTCAAGAAGCTCTATTTTTATAGGGGTTCTGGACCTAGGGTTTTGGCCAAGAGGGTAAGTTGTGATGGGAATCCAAGACTTGATTTTCACAGAGGTATTTTTGGACTCTAGGATCGTCCATTAGGTTTTCCCCGGATTGCTTAAGTGTTTGCCAAGAAAAGGGGTTAAGATCAACAAGGAAACTGACCAAAAACCCGACTGTCAAGGGGGATGGCTCGTACGAGACATCAATGTCTTGTACGAGGCATCTCAGTGCTGGAATTCACTCTTTGCCCTCTGCAGTAGTTTAATGTTCATTTTGGCCCCTGACTAACGGAGTCAATCAGAAACTTAACGAAACATGTCTAACTTAACGAGTTTCGACCCAAATCAAAGGCGAGACACAGAAGTAGTGTGATTATGAATGAATGTCCAAAATGGGGTGTCTACAAGATGCCATAGAAGTTGGACCGGAGACGTTCTTTGGTGTCCTTTAGAGCCTTGTACATCTCTTTCTAAATGCGGTCTGCGTGCTTGAGGAGGACAGTCTCAAAGTAGGCTTCTTTCTCATTGAGAGCGGTCCGGAAGAGGGTTGCTTGCTCGTTGAGGATGGTCTCGAAGTGGGCTGCTTGCTCAGTTGAAACTTCGATGTTCCTTCCGGCAAACATGATGCGGGATTCTATAATAGTTGTGGAGGAACTACGTCTTTGAATTGAATTAAACTTATAATTAATGACAAGGCATCGTTATAAAATCATTTTTTGGAAAAGAGTCGGTCTCTGTATTTTCGAAATTCCTTTTGAGAAAAATTTGAAAGTTTGACCGGGACGAAGTTGCCTACGTTCCCGTTACCATGAGGGAGAGGTCCCATACAATAAGAGGTTCAGTTCACCGTAGTTCGAGTCAAGTTAAACTTAAAAAGAGGTGAGAAATGACCTCAGGGATAAATTTGGTAGAGTACAGATATTTCTGAGATAAAGAGCGACCTTTGGGTATCAAAGAGAGGGAGATGACTTGTTCCTTGGTCAAGCATAGGTGAGGAATACCTATAGGAGTTGGTTTTAACTTAATCGGATTGGGGAGGTTTTGACCTAAGGTTTGACCTAAATAGGCCGAGAGGTGGTTCAAACTAGAACGTGTCGATAATGGTGGGTTGACCTAGATGCGTGAAGGATAGGTCGACCTAAATGAGAAGGGGGATTAACCTATATGGTGAATGGATCAAGGTAGCGGATTGTAGCGGGTTGCGTATGGGATAATTTAAGCGGGACATACATGGTTTGACCTAGGCGGGTCAAATGCATGGTTGGTTGGTCTAGATGGTTGACCTAGACGGGTCAAATGCGAGTAGGCTGACCAATTCGGGTTGGTTGACCAACGGAGGTTAGAGATTGACCTAGATGAGCCAAGAGGTAAGTCGACCTAAGCGGGTCAAGGATTGACCTAGATGGGTCAAAGGTAATAAGGTTGACCTAGGGGGTCAAAGGTTGGCCTAGGAGGTCGAAGGTAATAAGGTTGACCTAGGGGGTCAAAGGTTGACCTAAGAGGCCAAAGGAGGAAAGGTTGACCTAGGGTGTCAAAGGCGGAGAGGTTTACCTAGGGGGTCAAAGGTTGACCTAAGAGACTAAAGGCGGAGAGGTTGACTTAGGGGGTCAAAGGTTGACTAGAGGGGTCAAAGGTAATAAGGTTGACCTAGGGGGTCAAGGGTTGACCTAAGAGGTCAAGGGTGATAAGGTTGACCTAGGGGGTCAAAGGTTTACCTAAGCGGTCAAAAGGGTGATAAGGTTTTGACCACAGCAGGTCGAGATGAAGGGTAGACTGTAGATACCCCTGGAGAGCCCACTACTTGGCTAGAGCGGTGAATTATCCTAGGATGTCTATTTGATTTTATTTGTTAGAGTCGCCACCTATGTTATTAAGGGAACATCATAAAAACCTAAATAAATAGCCTATTTTATATACAAAACCAGATATTCGGGAAGAGAAGGGTTCGGGGGTTAGGTGACGGAGTGGGAAGTACTTAAACACCCACTCCTCCCCGCTTACGCGAGTCTTGCTACTAAAGGTGTTCTAATGTAAAAATTCCTTCAATGAATTAATAGTGCTAACAATTAAAATGTAAAGAAAATGGAAATTGCAAAGGGAAATTAAAAGAGAATTATTTTATTTATAAATTTATGCTACATATCAAACAATTACATTAAGAAATAATTGATAAATTAAAATGGAGTTTAGAATGTTGGAATGTAACCTTGACCAAACATCAATAGTGAAGTGGCCTTTTGGTTGTACTCCTTTTTATGGGGATTTCATACACATTAGAAGAGATGAAAGATGAAGAAAGTAAATAAAGAGTTTTGATAAAGAGAAGTAAAAGAGTTTAGAAGGAGAAAGTGGGCATTGTACCTTGTTCTTGAATGGGGAAGAACCAATTTGTCTATAGTAACCACTCTTTGAAAATGAATTTTTGAGTTTTAGAGAGTTTTTGAATCAAGAATTCTTCCTCCTTTTCCATGGTGGAATGAAGAGGTATTTATAGGTGTAGGGAGAGTGTTTGTGGTCACAAATATGGCCTCTCCCCGGATCAAGCCAAGGCATAATGGTTTTGGGGGTTACAAATCAAAAAATGAGGGGAAATTTGCAAAATATGGGATTCTGGAGGTGGGAAGCGTGCACGTCCCACCCCCCCTATGGGAGGCGCACACCTCTCACAAAGGATGGCAAAGGCGCGTACGTCCCGCCTTTAGAAAATCCATATTTTAGCCCAAAAGTTTACCCCGTTATGCAGTTAAATCCTGAAACTAACGAAATCAGCCAGGAACTTAACAAACACTACCAAAGTCAACAAAAACAACGTAAAAAAAAAGACTCAATGTTTACTTTGTCACTTAGTCAATTCCAAGACTATCGGAGTAAGTCAAGAACTTAACGGAAAGTAACGAAAGTTAATGAAAAGTAACAAAACTTAACAGAAAAGAGGAAGACAAAGAATGTCTATGCAATCGGGACATGAGAGGTCCAAGGCGGGGTGTCTACAGAGCCCCTCGGCGACGTGGATTGCAAATCAAAACGCATCGACGAAAGAAAGACAACCGCCGAGGACATCGACAAGGGAAAATAAAGACTCGATAGAAAAAAAAGCAAGAACTATTGAAATTACAAGGGATAGAAATGCGCTCCCTGTGTGAGCGAATTTTGCTGATGGAAGAGGGGGTATGGTAGTATGAAAACGGCCCACCGTGGTCGAGATTTAAACTTCGTATAGAGGACTAGCGGGATCCGAGAATCCGTCTGCTGATAGCGGGATCCGAGAATCCGTCTGCTGATAGCGGGATCCGAGAATCCGTCTGCTGATTTTAAGTCTGTATAGGGGACTGGCGGAATTCGAGAATACGTCTGCTGATTTGGTGTGTACTTGTACCTGTTATGTGTAGGCTTTGCAGATAAATGTTCTTGTGTGAGATGTCAAATAGAAATTGTGATTGTGGTGTGATGTGATTTACAGAAAGCTTGAATGATGTTCATACCTTCACTTACCATGGCCGCTTGATTCGGGATGGATTTTTGATGCCGTGGCTTTGATGAAGGATGTCGACACTTTTGATGAACATGAGTCTCTTGTACTTTGATGGAGTATCAGTGAGATGACGTTCTAGATAATGGGTTGGTCGTGCCAAAAGGCTGCCTACGTATCCCTTGAGGAGAATCAGACCAGTGTAGTTCAAGGATGGTGGAGAACGCTGGGGAAGAAGCTAGGAGCAAAGAAAAATGAAGCACATACTTTTTTAGTAAGAAGAAAACAAATTTTATTTACAAGAAAAAGAAAAATAAAAATCTTTTTGTCGTTTTTTTTTTCTCTTTTTTTTTTTCCTTTTTTTTTTTAGTTCGTGGGTGAACCATTTTAACCATTGTGTGTTTGTAAAGCCAACCCAAGATCAAATCATGTTCGGTCGAAGTCCGGATTGCCTCGCTTGAATTCTGTTGTCGCTGTTGTGCCCAACGAATATTGATGTCTAGCCCCAAGAGATTTATCGATTATGGGGCTCCAAAAGACTTTTAATGCCGAGATACCAGGGGTTGTTGATTGTAAAGACCCTATGATGCCTTTGATGACAAACTTTGAGTAACTGGCATAGCCCCAAGATAAATCAGCTCTTGGCCCATTCAAATACATTGCCTTTTGTTGTTGACGTGAGTAAGCCCCATGAGGAGATTATTGATATCAAGCTTCGAGAGATTGCCAAGCCCCAAATGTCATGTACTTGTTGTTTGTGAGCTTAGAGATGGTCGGTTGTGAAGACCTGTCGATGTAAAGCCCCAAATTATCTTGGAATCGGCTCAGCATTGAGAGCAGATGCACCATCGGGTAGGATTCTTGATAGAGATCTCCTTCTTACTCTTACTGGGGAGATGAATAGCCTCATTGTGGTCGGTACTCAAATGGTGGAAAGCTTATGTCAAAAGATGCAGTAGTGTCTTGTGGTGTCGTCGAGGTCGCAGATGATAAGGTCTTGGCGTGATAAGTTCCCCAAATGGGTATGCTTGCTTGAGTCTTCTTGAGTTGAACTAAAGACGGATCTTCGGATGCAACTAGTGCTTGAGGCGAAAGAGCCACACTTTTTACTTTTGATCTTGGAGAAGGGGGTGCTAAATTGCAGAAACATTGGGATTGGCCAAGGCATTTCCCGTTATAACCCTAGAGTTTAGCATATTGAATCTTTTTCCTTTTCTCTAAGACTTCCTTCATAATCTCGTTGTAAGTTCTAACAAGAATCATCAAATTCATTCATAACTTCAGATCCCTCCTTTCAAACCAAAAGACCTTTTGATGTGAAGTACTACGAGACCCTTTAAGCTTGGACCACTCCCCATATTGCATTGTTCGAGTACCATTGCCCAAAAGATTGTCAATTGCGAAGCCCCAATATTGCCCTTTGCTTGGATTACTGTAATGCCATACCCCAAAGATTGTAGATTACGAAGCCCCTTGAGGAATTTGGTGCCAAACTAATTGAGAAAGCTTCCAATGTTGCATATTTCTTTACTAGGGCCACCATTGGGGGAGGTAAAGTGAATTGCTTCTTGTTGAGGGAGCCCTTCAAACTTGATTGTAGCCCCTAGGGTGCCACCATTGATTGCAAGTAGAACGAGAAGGATTTTCATCGATTGGGGGAGCAGGCACGAGCACACATGACAAGAAGGCTTCTCAACATTCCCTTTGAGAGACTTTGAGGATAGTCCCACACATCTTTCTTGAGCATAGCCCCTAGGGATGATTAACTGTCAAATAAAGCAAAAGAAGCTCTCATTTTTGAGTCACATAGCCCCTAGGGCGTCATCATTTGTCGAGCAAAGCAAGAGACTCGTCCTCGTGTAGGGGAACAAACATAAGAGGACATAGAAAGAGCTACTCCATTACTCGGGAAGCCTTTTGACATACTGTAGGTATGGATGGCCAAAACCGGTTCCGGGCCCGGTTCTGGTTCGGAACCGCCGATTCCGGTTCGGCAAAAGGGTGACCCTGAACCGGCCCGCGCTTACCCCAGTTCCAGTTCCGGTTTGGCACAATCCGGTTCCGGTACGGTTCCGGTCCCCCCCTTTAAAATTATTGAAAAACAAGAGATTTTCGGTCCGGTTCGGCATATATGTGACCCTGAACCGACCCGGATGCCTTGCGGTTCCGGTTCGTCCGGTTCCGATTTCCTCCCCAGATTGCTCCGGTTCCGGGCTTTTCCGGTCTGGTTCCGGTCCGGTTTTCCGGTTCCGTTCCGGTCCGGTTTGGCCATCCCTAACTGTAGGGGCATATGCTTGAAGAAGCTTGAAAACTGAATTACATGTTGTTGCTATTCGCTGCCCAAACCAATCGACTCACTGGGGACTATTTATGCAACCTCGTACCCCATATCAATCATGAGCTCAATCTCGGACGGGCCTTCTTTCACATGAGCCCAAAATTTCACATTGCAAGAACAATCTCTCTTTTGCCAACAACCCAAAACGACCTTTAATTGTGCCGTATCTTGTCGAGCTTTTTGCAATTCCGAAGTTGACTCGGTGGTGAATTGACTTGCTGAGGAGATTCGATGTATAACTTGTCTTCTTTAGAGGCCGGGGATCTCCATTTCTCTTTCCCTTCTCTCTCTCACTCTCTTTTTTTTTTATATATGACGCACCCTGTTTTTTGCCTAGACCACCCTTTCCGGTTTTCAATCTAGCGGGCATCTCGTTTGCGTCTTATTTTTTACTCGATTAATGAGGAAGTGTGCATTGACTCTAGCTGAGGATGAGAGACATGTGATTTTGCGGTGGAGACCTTGTGTCACTAATGATGAGTGACATTGACTCGCCTAGCTAGGGAAGTAGCCCCTAGTATTGACTCTGTTTATTTATATATTTTTTGAACGACTCGCGAAGGCAAGTAAGTCATTAAGAGAGAAGAGAAGGAAAGCCCCAATTTGATTGCAAGAAACTGGGAGTGTCGCTGAAAGATAAGAAGCCCCTAGACTCGACAAGGAATGTGAAATGATTTCAAATCTAGGAAAGTTGTTCAATCTTGAGGTGATTAATTCATTGGCAAATGACTCGTACAAAGATGTCTTGACAAGTTCGAGATGAAGGCCGATCACCATAACGTACTAGGGCTACACATATCTTCTTTCTTGCATGAGACCGGACCCGAAGGTTACCTACGTTCCTCCAGTGTAGAGGCTCAGGTCACCGTAGTTCCTGTGTGTCACGACCCGAAAACCCGTCTCTATTTTCTTGATAAATAATTAATTATTTATTTATTTATTTAATTAAATATTTATGTGCGCATTTTATATCTCATAATATTAAATTATGCCTAGCATTATTTGGTTGATATTGTGTTAATTGGGTAGAAGGGTGATATGGGTTTATTTGTACTAGGTGGTGAGGAGGGGGCCTATGTGTAAGTTTTCAAATCATTTCTCCTACTCCCTCCATACTTCCCTCTTCTCCCTCACTCTTCCTCCCATTCCCTGCATTCTCTCTCTCTCTTCCATTGAAAGGTAAAAATCTCCCTCTCCTTCTTTCTTCATTTGAGTCATCTTCCTCTCATCTTTTCTTATTTCTCATTTTACGAAATGTGTTTAGATCGTCGATAGGATCGCGTAGAATCAAAAATATTTGAATTCCGTCATCTTTGAGAAAGTTCAAGTAAGTTGCTTTTCCCCCATTTTTATGCTAAATTGTTCATATCATGTTTATATAATGCTTGAGTTGTTATACTTGATGTTTTATTGAGTTTGGAATTTATTTGGAATTTATTTGGGTTTTTGATAAAAATGGTGAAGGTTATGAATGTCATGATTCAATCTTGGTTTTGGGTTGAAAAATGGTGTTAGTTAGGTCCCCTTAAGCTTAAATATTGTTTGGGTACCTTGGGGATCATGTTGGAAGTATTGATTTTGAGTGTTGTGAAAATGGGTAAGAAAAATGAAGAACCCAGCTCTGTTTTCCCGGCCAAGAACCAGGCCGAGCGCCCGCCCGGGTTGGACCAGGCGCCCGCCCGCCTACCTTTTTCCAGCGGCCAGACCTTCTGTTGAAATAAGCGCCCGCCTGCCCTTGCCCGCGCGCCCGCCTGATCTGGAGTGTTGCCCTTTGCTTGTTTAAACTTGATTGCTTCCCTAGTTTTAATTTATCTACTCAAATTAACTTAAGTTAACATCGTGGAACACGTTATTAATTGGAATTTGGTTCCTTTGTGAATAAATGTGTTATGAAATTTATTTAAGTATCGTTTCGAGAATGTGGGCCATCTTTGATGCGTTGTTTGGATTGGTTTACCTTTGTGGTGATTTATTTGGAATGGTTCCCTACTTTGGAATCATTAGTTGTTTATTTAAGCTAGTATTTATTACTTAGCCTTTATTTGAAAGTCCAGCTGGTATTTGTGTGTGTTTCGGGCGATGCGAAACATTATGATGGCACAAGCCAAGTCCATTATGATGTTGACCATTGTTTTGCCCAATTATTTCCCTCCTCCAGATTGGCCTTGGATGTGAGATGAGATAGCCCCTTTGTGAGCACTTTAGCTATTGGTTTCGGGCTTTGACTGTGTGTCACTGTCCCCTCATTATCATTGGTTCCGGTACCCGGGGTTTTCTCTTCAAGTTTTCATGCTACTATGAAGATGTTGATTGGTGATTATTGAAGCTGCGCAGCGACCTTTATTTGGTTCTTTCAGTTGGAAAACCTTGGCTAATATCCTTGGTTAATTGTTTATTTCCGCTGCTATCTGTTAAATGATAATTGCTATGTGCTATGTGATTTATTATTGATTATTGCTTCATAGCATGTCATGTAGTTGCATTAGTAACTTATTGAGATTTATCTCAGCCCCCTTTTCTTTTGTCTTTGTTTTTCCTTAACCCCCCCCCAGGTGGAAAGGATTAGACTCGCTGATCACGAGACAGGACGTCGCGAGGGTTGATCTTTTGGGGCAAGTTGTTATCGGTGGGTTTACATTATATAAATGTGTAACCTTTTGGGAATAGTTGTACCAAACTTGAAGTCATTAGAATTTGTATATTTTATTATTTTGGGCGTAAGCTTATGGAGCTTACACCAGTTTATATTTTGCTGTTCAAGTTGGATTTCAAAACCTTGTGTTATCATCTTTTGGTATAAAAGGAAAATTTTTATCTTCATTATTTTAGAGTTTATTGTTTAAGTCGACGTCCAGCTCGCGCACTCCGGGCCCGCGGGGTCGGGGTCACGACAGTTGGTATCAGAGCCCGCTTTAGCTCTAAGTATAAGTCTAGGTGGACTAGTATGACCTAGGAGGGTAGTTGTGTTCGGAGTGAGTAACGGTTGATGTTTTATGCAGGTAATTGTTCTCAATGGCTAGAAGAAGAACAGGTGAAGGTTCTAGTGGGGCTCAGAATCAGAATGATCTTCGGGAAGAGAACCGTGCTATGTTCCAAGGCATGTTTGAGGCGGCCATAAAGGCAATTCATGACCAAGGACCAAGAGTAGAGCAAGCACCACCACTCCGATATGGTTTGGAGCAATTCTTGAAACTGAAGCCGGCAGAGTTCGATGGTGAGCCCGGTGTGAAGAAGGCCGAACTATGGGTTGAGTCTATGGAGAAAATCTATGATGTCTTTGGGTGCACGGACGAGGATAGGGTCCGATTTGCGGCTTATAAATTGGTTGGGGCTGCCGAGCATTGGTGGAAAGGAGTTAAAGCGAGTTGGGATGACACTCACACAGTGTATGCGTGGGAATTGTTTGTGCGGAAGTTCAAAGAGCATTTCATTCCGGTAGTGGATCAGAACCGAAAGGAGATCGAGCTTCTTAACTTGGAGCAAGGTTTGTTGTCTATAGCTCAGTACTCGGCTAAGTTCACAGAATTAGCCCGGTATTGTGACTATCTTGTGAGGACCGAAGAACAGAAGGCTATGAGATTCATCCGGGGTTTGAAGACTTCTATCCGTACTCAGCTTATAGCCCAGAGGATTGTACATTCTAGGATGCGGTAGACCGTGCCTATCTTATAGAGAAAGATATTGAGGAACATAAGAGGAGGACCGAGGTAGCTAACCCGAGTAAGCAAGGAGCGCAGAGCAAGTCGCAACCAAGGATTGATAACCGAGGTAACTTTGGGGGGCAATCTCAATCCCGAGGGCAACCGATCCCAAGGAACCCGGGTATTACTTCCGGGAACCAAGGGAACCAAATTAGGAGACTTTGTTCCTATTGCCAAAAGGAAGGCCATTCAGAGGACCGGTATTGGAAGAAACAGGGCAGGTGTACCAATTGTGGTCAAATGGGTCATTTCGCAAGGGATTGTACTAGAGGCAAAGGCCAACCATCCGGGTTAGGAGTTAGTACTACTCAGGGTCAGAAAAGGGATGCTACGGGGAAGCCCAAGGTCCAAGGAAGGGTATTTTCCATGAATCAACAACAAGCTACCGATGATCCATCCGTTATTGGAGGTATTGTTTCTGTGTTTAATGTGAGCGCACGTGCGTTAGTAGATCCAGGATCATCTCATTCATACATCTCTGTGCAATTTGCTTCTTTACTAAATGTTGCATCTGAGTCTTTGCCCTATGTGTTAGAGATGTCAACTCCTATGGGAGAGTGTTTGGTGACTGATAAAGTCTTTCGTGCTTGTGACGTGCTTATATGTGGTCGTGTCTTGTGTGCGGACTTGGTAGTCCTTCCTATTCAGGACTTTGATGTTATTTTGGGTATGGATTGGTTGAGCAAGTTTCATGCTTCTGTTGACTGTCGTAGAAAAGTTGTTACTTTTTCTATCCCTGATGTGCCTAAGTTTACTTTTGAGGCTATGCCTTTGGGTAAAAAATTTCGTATCATTTCTTATGTGAAAGCGAGAAAATTATTGCACCGTGGTTGTGAGGGGTACTTGGCTAGTGTGCTTGATACTAGGAAAGAATCCCCTAGTTTGGAGAGTGTTCAGGTAGTTAGAGAATTTCCCGATGTTTTCTCTTCTGAATATAATATGCCTCCCGATCGTGAAATAGAGTTTTGTATAGACCTTTTGCCGGGTACGGCTCCGATTTCAAAGGCACCGTATAGGTTGGTTCCCGCAGAGTTGAAGGAACTAAAGGTTCAGTTGCAAGAGTTGCTTGATCGAGGGTTTATCCGCCCTAGTGTTTCCCCGTGGGGAGCACCGGTTTTGTTTGTGCGAAAGAAAGACGGTTCTTTGAGATTGTGTATCGATTACCGAAAGTTGAATCAGGTTACAGTGAAGAACAAGTATTCTCTACCTCACATTGATGATTTGTTTGATCAGCTTCAAGGGTCCGTGGTGTTTTCTAAACTTGATTTGAGGAGTGGGTACCATCAGTTGAAGATTCGATCGGAGGATATTCCGAAGACTGCGTTTCGCACTCGCTATGGTCATTACGAGTTCTTGGTTATGCCGTTTGGGTTGACTAACGCGCATGCCGTATTTATGGATTTGATGAACCGGGTTTTCCATCCTTATCTTGATTCGTTCGTGGTGGTCTTCATCGATGACATTCTTGTCTACTCTAAATCCCAAGAGGAGCACGAGCAACATTTGAGGACAGTTTTATCCATTCTTGCGAGGGAGCAGTTGTTTGCGAAGTTTAGTAAATGCGAATTTTGGCTCGAGAAGGTTTCATTTCTGGGTCATGTTATTTCTAAAGATGGGATTTCTGTGGATCCTTCAAAAATAGAAGCCATAGTGGATTGGAAGAGACCCGAGTCTGTGACCGAGATCAGAAGTTTTCTGGGTTTAGCCGGGTATTACAGAAGGTTTATAGAAGGGTTTTCGAGGATTGCTACTCCGATGACCCAGTTGACCCGGAAGGATGTACCGTTTGTGTGGAGTGAGAAATGTCAAAGTAGCTTTGATGAATTAAAGAAGAGATTAACTACGGCTCCTATTCTTGCGTTACCGAATGGAAATGACGATTTAGTAATTTACAGTGATGCTTCGAAAGAGGGTTTGGGTTGTGTTTTGATGCAGAATGGGAAAGTGATTGCGTATGCTTCGAGGAAGTTGAGCCCGAGTGAACAGAATTATCCTACTCAAGACATGGAGTTAGCGGCTATTGTATTTGCGTTGCATAAGTGGAAGCATTACCTTTATGGAGCGAAGTTCGAGATTTTCACGGATCACAAGAGTTTGAAATACCTCTTCTCCCAAAAGGAATTGAACAACCGACAGCGTCGATAGATGGAACTCTTAACGGACTGTGATTGTACGATTTCTTATCATCCGGGGAAGGCGAATGTGGTAGCCGATGCGATTAGTAGAAAGTCTTATGTGGCCTCGATGATGGCTCGAGAGTGGAAAATGCTTGAGGATGTTCGAGATTGGTGTCCTCGTGAATCGAGACATGGGGATATTTTTGCGAATATTAGGGTATCTCCGACCCTAATTCAGAGGATAAAAGAAGCTCAAAAAGAAGATCCCGAGTTAGTGAAAGTAATGGGTAAAATGAAGGAAAAAAATTTCAAGGATTTTTCTATGAGTTCGAATGGGGTGTTAACTTTCCGTGGTCGCTTGTACGTACCCGATGTTGGTGGAATAAAGAGGCGAGTTTTAGATGAGGCTCACAAATCGAGATATACTATTCATCCCGGGAGTACGAAGATGTATCAAGATTTGAAACAACGCTTTTGGTGGAACAACATGAAGAGGGAAATAGCCGAGTATGTATCGAGGTGTTTAACTTGTCAGCAGGTCAAAGCCGAGCATCAGAGACCCGCAGGACTACTTCAGCCGTTAGAGATTCCGGAATGGAAATGGGAGCATGTGACTATGGATTTCGTTACGGGACTACCTCATACCCGTAGGAAGTATGACAGTGTTTGGGTGATCGTGGATAGATTGACCAAGAGTGCTCATTTCCTACCGATTGATATTAGATACTCGATGGAAAAGCTTGCGACCCTTTACATTGATGAGATTGTGAGATTGCATGGGGTTCCGGTTAGCATTGTGTCAGATCGAGACCCGAGGTTTACTTCTAGATTTTGGAAGGCGTTTCAGGAAGCTTTGGGTACAGATTTGCGATTCAGCACAGCTTTTCACCCTCAGACCGACGGTCAATCCGAGAGGACCATTCAGATTTTGGAGGATATGTTGCGAGCCTGTTCGATAGACTTCTCCGATTCTTGGGATAGACATTTACCATTAGTGGAATTTTCTTACAACAACAGTTATCAGGCTAGTATCGAGATGGCACCTTACGAGGCCTTGTATGGGAGAAAATGTAGATCGCCTATCTGTTGGGATGAGGTCGGTGAAGCGAAGATCGTGGGTATTGATTTGCTTCAGGATTCAGTTGAGAAAGTTAGAGTTATCCGGGATCGATTGAAAACAGCCCAGAGTCGACAGAAGAGCTATGCACATAACCGAAGGCAAGATCTTAGTTTTCAGACCGGTGATTTTGTGTTCTTGAAAGTATCTCTGAAGGTGGGTATCCGAAGGTTCGGGAAGAAAGGCAAATTGGCTCCGAGATTTATAGGTCCGTTTGAGATTTTGGGGAAAGTGGGACCTCTAGCTTACCGTCTGGCGTTACCATCTTCTTTAGACCGGCTGCATAATGTTTTTCACGTTTCTATGCTTCGGAAGTATGTTCATGATCCATCTCACATGTTACCGAGAGTACCGGAGGATATAGAGCCAGATATGACTTACGAGGAACAACAGGTTCGGATTCTTGATGCCAAAGTCCAAGAGTTGAGGAACAAAAGCATTCCGTTGGTTAGAGTTCTCTGGAGGAATCATAATGTGGAAGAATCGACGTGGGAGCTCCGTGATGAGATAGAGAGGAAATTTCCGTGGCTTTTTAATTCGGGTAAGTCTCGTTAAAATTCGGGTCGAAATTTCTTTAAGGGGGAGTGAATGTCACGACCCGAAAACCCGTCTCTATTTTCTTGATAAATAATTAATTATTTATTTATTTAATTAATTAAATATTTATGTGCGCATTTTATATCTCATAATATTAAATTGTGCCTAGCATTATTTGGTTGATATTGTGTTAATTGGGTAGAAGGGTGATATGGGTTTATTTGTACTAGGTGGTGAGGAGGGGGCCTATGTGTAAGTTTTCAAATCATTTCTCCTACTCCCTCCCTACTCCCCTCTTCTCCCTCACTCTTCCTCCCATTCCCTGCATTCTCTCTCTCTCTTCCATTGAAAGGTAAAAATCTCCCTCTCCTTCTTTCTTCATTTGAGTCATCTTCCTCTCATCTTTTCTTATTTCTCATTTTACGAAATATGTTTAGATCGTCGATAGGATCGCGTAGAATCAAAAATATTTGAATTCCGTCATCTTTGAGAAAGTTCAAGTAAGTTGCTTTTCCCCCATTTTTATGCTAAATTGTTCATATCATGTTTATATAATGCTTGAGTTGTTATACTTGATGTTTTATTGAGTTTGGAATTTATTTGGAATTTATTTGGGTTTTTGATAAAAATGGTGAAGGTTATGAATGTCATGATTCAATCTTCGTTTTGGGTTGAAAAATGGTGTTAGTTAGGTCCCCTTAAGCTTAAATATTGTTTGGGTACCTTGGGGATCATGTTGGAAGTATTGATTTTGAGTGTTGTGAAAATGCGTAAGAAAAATGAAGAACCCAGCTCTGTTTTCCCGGCCAAGAACCAGGCCGAGCGCCCGCCCGGGTTGGACCAGGCGCCCGCCCGCCTACCTTTTTCCAGCGGCCAGACCTTCTGTTGAAATAAGCGCCCACCTGCCCTTGCCCGCGCGCCCGCCCGCCCGCCTGATCTGGAGTGTTGCCCTTTGCTTGTTTAAACTTGATTGCTTCCCTAGTTTTAATTTATCTACTCAAATTAACTTAAGTTAACATCGTGGAACACGTTATTAATTGGAATTTGGTTCCTTTGTGAATAAATGTGTTATGAAATTTATTTAAGTATCGTTTCGAGAATGTGGCCATCTTTGATGCGTTGTTTGGATTGGTTTACCTTTGTGGTGATTTATTTGGAATGGTTCCCTACTTTGGAATCATTAGTTGTTTATTTAAGCTAGTATTTATTACTTAGCCTTTATTTGAAAGTCCAGCTGGTATTTGTGTGTGTTTCGGGCGATGCGAAACATTATGATGGCACAAGCCAAGTCCATTATGATGTTGACCATTGTTTTGCCCAATTATTTTCCTCCTCCAGATTGGCCTTGGATGTGAGATGAGCTAGCCCCTTTGTGAGCACTTTAGCTATTGGTTTCGGGCTTTGACTGTGTGTCACTGTCCCCTCATTATCATTGGTTCCGGTACCGGGGGTTTTCTCTTCAAGCTTTCATGCTACTATGAAGATGTTGATTGGTGATTATTGAAGCTGCGCAGCGACCTTTATTTGGTTCTTTCAGTTGGAAAACCTTGGCTAATATCCTTGGTTAATTGTTTATTTCCGCTGCTATCTGTTAAATGATAATTGCTATGTGCTATGTGATTTATTATTGATTATTGCTTCATAGCATGTCATGTAGTTGCATTAGTAATTATTGAGATTTATCTCACCCCCCTTTTCTTTTGTCTTTGTTTTTCCTTAACCCCCCCAGGTGGAAAGGATTAGACTCGCTGATCACGAGACAGGACGTCGCGAGGGTTGAGCTTTTGGGGCAAGTTGTTATCGGTGGGTTTACATTATATAAATGTGTAACCTTTTGGGAATAGTTGTACCAAACTTGACGTCATTAGAATTTTTATATTTTATTATTTTGGGCGTAAGCTTATGGAGCCTACACCAGTTTATATTTTGCTGTTCAAGTTGGATTTCAAAACCTTGTGTTATCATCTTTTGGTATAAAAGGAAAATTTTTATCTTCATTATTTTAGAGTTTATTGTTTTAGTCGACGTCCAGCTCGCGCACTCCGGGCCCGCGGGGTCGGGGTCGCGACATTGTGTGATGCTCCTTTCGTTGTCAGGATTTGTTGCTTCGTCGTGATTTGTTGTTGATGTCGTTTCGTCCTTCATTGGTGGAATGATGTTGATTTTGTAGTTCTTTGATTGGGGGGGGTTTGTGCTCTAACTTTTGCCTAGGTTGTTTTGAAGAGTCAACCTAGCGAGTTTTTTTTTTTTTTTTTTAATCCCCCTTTGAAAACTTTGCTTGATTTCTCCATGGTTGTTGCTCCATCTTTCTTTGGCGCTTGATGTCTTGGATTTGTCGTTGATGTTGTCACCTTCGTCACGATGTTTAGCCCCTAGTGTAGATACCCCGGGGAACTACGGTTTGGCTAGAGCGGTGAATTAACCTAGGATGTCTACTTGCTTTTAAGAGTCGCCACCCGCGTTTTTAGAAGAATGCGAGAAAACCTAAAGAAAGCCAATTTTTGTACGAAAACCAGAGATTCGGGAGAGAAGGGTTCGGGGGTTAGGTGATGGAGTGGGAAGTACTTAAACACCCACTCCGCCCCTCTTACGCGGGTCTTGCTACTTTTGGTGTTCTAATGTTAAATGTCCTTCAATAAAAAGTGCTAACAATTAAAGTGAAAAGAAAGGGGGAAATAAAAGAGAAATAAAAGAGAATTGTTTTATTTATTAATTTATGCTAAAGATTACATGTAACAATTATACTAAACAATTACATTAAGAAATGGATAGGAAATTAAAGTAGAGATTGAAATGTAGGGAGATGACCTTGACCAACTTTAATGTAATAAAGTGGTCATTTGGTCATGTCCCATTTGGTGGGGATTGCATACATCTAAAAAGATATAAATAAAATAGAAGAAGAAGAAGTGTACCTTTAAAAAAAAGAGGACTTCAAACTTTGACTTTGAGTTGTTGTAGAGAAATTGTTGTGTAGAAATTTGTGAAGAGTTTAGTTGCTAGAACTCTTGTTGGGGAAATTTGTGTAGGGAGAATGGTGTAGAGTTTGTGTAGGGAGAAAGTTCAAGGTCCCTTTCTAAGGTAAAAATGAGGGTTTTAAATAGGTAGAAGAGAGAGGAAAATGTGGTCTTTCAACCAATAGAAAATAAAGAGAAATAAAATAAATAAAAGAAAATCAAATAATAAATAAAAGAAATATTTAGTTTTTGAGAAAAAGCTAAGAATATGGGATTGGGAGGTTACAAAATAAAAAGTGGTTAATGCTAGATTAAGACATGTGATAAAAAGATGTTTTTGATTCTAAAAATGGAGGGAAAATGCTGCAATCCGTAACAATCAAAGTGGGAGGCGCGCGAGTCCGGCCTTTGGGGCGAGAAGCGCGCGCGGCCCGTTGACAGTGTCGGAGGAGCCCGCGGGTTAAAAAGACAGAATTACAGAATGACTCTAAAAGTTAACTTTGTTATGTAGTTTAGTCCAAAACTAACGAAATCAGTTAGGAATTTAACGAAAGTAACAGAAATTAACAAAAACAAGTTAAATAAAAACACTATGTATGCAATCGGGGTGAAAGGTCCAAGGCTGGGTGTCTATAGAGCCCCTCGGCGACGTGGATTGCGAAGCATAACGCGTCGACGAAAGAAAGACAACCGTCGAGGACATCGACAAGAGAAAACAAAGACTCGATAAATTTGAAATTTGCAAGAGATAGAGGTGCGCTCACTGTGTGAGCGGCTTTGCTGAAATTATGAGAGATAAAGGTGCGCTCCCTGTGTGAGCGGCTTTGCCAATAGCGGGATCCGTTTACTGAAAGCGGGATCCATTTGCTGGAAGCGGGATCCGTTTGCTGATGCGGGATCCGTTTGCTGATGAGGGATCCGTTTGCTGAATGCGGGATCCGTTTGCTGAAGGCGGGATCCGTTTGCTGATGCGGGATCCGTTTGCTGAGGCGGGATCCGTTTGCTGGTGCGGGATCCGTTTGCTAACGCGGGATCCGTTTGCTGACGTTGGATCCGTTTGCTGATGCGGGATCCGTTTGCTAATGCGGGATCCGTTTGCTGAAGGCGGGATCCGTTTGCTGATGCGGGATCCATTTGCTGAAGCGGGATCCGTTTGCTGAAGACGGGATCCGTTTGCTGGTGCGGTATCCGTTTGCTGAAGCGAGATCCGTTTGCTGGAGGCGGGATCCGTTTGCTGAAGCGGGATCCGTTTTCTAATTGCGGGATCCGTTTGTTGATGGCGGGATCTGTTTGCTAATTGCGGGATCCGTTTGCTGATTGCGGGATGCGTTTGCTGATAACGGGATCCGTTTGCTGATTGCGGGATCACCGTGGACCAGATTGCTGTCTAGAGCTGCAGTTGCTGTTGACTTTATCGTGGGGATACGGGCATGGTTGACTTTGGACCATTTCCTACTGGGGATGAAGTTCCTTGAGTAGCGGACGCTGTTGACTTTGTGGTGGTACCTGTTATGTGTGTGCTTGGCAGGTATACGTGTTTGTGCAAGAAGATGCATGAAGTGTGAAATGAAGAGAGAAATTGTGCTCGTGGTGCAATGTGATTTGAAAGCAGCTTTGCATGAGAGAGAGTTTTTGTAAGAATGGAGAAAGTGATTTTGTGTGCGGTGCGATTTGAGGAAAGCCTCGGATGTATTCATACCTTCACTTACCATTACCTCTTGATTGGAGATGGATTGCTGAAGGATGTTGATGCTTTTGATGAAGAATGTCCATGCTTTGGATGGAGAATGATGATGTTGGTGATGATGAATTGTTCTTGCCTCTGTGTGATGGGTTGGTCGTGCCAAAAGGCTGCCTACGTATCCCTTGAAGAGAATCAGACCAGCGTAGTTCAAGGATGCTGGGGAGGAATGCTAGGAGCAAAGCAAAGTAAAGCACATACTTTTGCACATAGAAGGAGAGAAAGAAAAAGAAAAATCTTCTTTTTTTTTTTTTTTTTTTTTGTAGGAATAGAATATGTACGCATGTGGGAAAGAGAATATTTTTTTTTTTTTAGTTCGTGGTGAACCATTTTAACCATTGTGCGTTTGTAAAGCCAACCCAAGATCAAGTCGTGTTCAATCGAAGTCCAGATTGCCTTGTTGAATTATGTCGTTGTTGCCGTGGTGTCCAACGAAATTTATGTCTAGCCCCAAAAAAATTGTTGATTATGGGGCTTCAAAAGGGACTATTGATGCCGAGATGCCAATGGGTTGCTGATTGTAAAGCCCCTCGAATGCTGAACTTTGAGTGGCTTATGAAGCCCAAAGATGAATCAACTCTTAGCCCATTCAAATAGACTGTCTTTTGTTGTCGACGTGGGCAAGCCCCAAGAGAAGATCATTGATACCAAGCTTTGAGAGATTGTTAAGCCCCAAATGTCATGGGCTTATCAAATTTGTAGATGGCGGGATGTGAAGAACTTTCGGTGTGAAGCTCCAACTTATCTTGGCATTGTATTGAGAGCAGATGCACCATTGGGTAGAACTCATGAAGTGATCTCCCTCTTTCTCTTGCTTGGAGGTGCATGGCCCTTTTTGTGGTTGATACCCAAATGGCGGAAGGCCTATGTTGGAAGTGTAGTACGGCCTTCGGGAGACGTCTTGTGGGAGATGGTGATGTTGTTGCAGATGATAAGGTCTTGGTGTGATAAAGTCTCGAACGGTATGTTTGCTTGAGTCTTTTTGAGTTGAGCCGACGGCGGATCTTCGGATGCAGCTTGTGCTTTTGATCTTGGAGAAGGGGGTGCAGTACTTGCAGAAACATTGGGATTGGCCGTAACTCTGCTTATAGAGTTAACATATTGGCATTGCCCGCTATAAATCAGCCGGGTGAGTCTAGCATATTGAATCTTTTTCCTTTTCTCTAAGACTTCCTTCAGAATCTCGCTGTGAGTTCTAACAAGAATCATCAAATTCATTCATATCATCGGAGCCTTCATTTAAAACCAAGAGGCCTTTTGACTGGAAGTGTTGAGGGACCATTGAAGCTTGATCCCTTTCATGGAGCCATAAGACTACTCCCAAATTGCGTTGTTCGAGTATTGTTGCCCAAAAGAGTGTCGGTCGCGAAGCCCCAATATTGCCCTTTGCTTGAATTACTGTAAAGCCGTGGCCCAGAAGATTTGTAGATTGCGAAGCCCCTTGAGACCTTTCGGTATGAAGCTTCAAATGTTGCTGGGGATATTGAAGTGAATTGCTTCTTGCCGATGGAGCCTTTAAGACTTGACCGTAGCCCTTAGAGTGCCATCATTGATTGCGAGAAAGGTCCATCCTTGATTGGGGGAACGAGTACGGGCACACATGACAAGATGTCTTTTTGACATCCCTTTTGAGAGACTTTGAGGATAGTCTCACACATATTTCTTTAGCATAGCCCCTAGGGCTTATTGATTGTTAAATGAAGCAAAAGAAGCCCTTATTTTTGAGTCACATAGCAAGAGCTACTCCATTTCTCGGGAGCCTTTCGGCGTACTTTAGAAGCACATACTTGCAGAAGCTTTGAAAACTGAGACACATGTTGTTGCTATTTACTGCCCAAGCCAATTGACTAGCTAGGGGTTATTTGTGCAACCTCGTGCCTTTTTATGATGGGCTCGTTCTCGGATGGGTCTTGGTTACCACGGGCCTTCTTTTCATGAACCCAAAAATGCACACTGCTGGAGAATGATGCCAATAACCCAAGACCACCTTTGATGGTGCCATATCTTGTCGAGCCTTTTGCAATCCCAAAGTTGACTCGGTGGGGAATTGACTTGCTGAGGAGACCCAATGTAGAACTTGTGCAGTTGTCTTCCTTAAAGGCCGGAGATCTCCATTTCTGTTTCCATTCTCTCTCTCTCACTCTCTCATTTTTTTTATGATGCACCTTGTTTTTTCCCTAGACCGCCCTTTCGGGTTTTCAATCTAGCGGGCATCTCTTTTGCGTCTTTTTTTTTGACTCGATTAATGAGGAAGTGTGCATTGACTCTGGCTGAGGAGATAAGACATGTGATTTTGCGGTGAAGACCTCTTATCGCTAAAGATGAGTGACATTGACTCGACTAGGGAAGTGTCCCTAGTATTGACTTCATGTATGTATATTTTTTGAATGACTCACGAAGGCAAGTAAGTCATTAAGAGAGAAGAGAAAGAAAGCCCCAGTTTGATTGCAAGAAATTGGGAGTATGCAGAAAGAATAGAAGCCCTAGACTCGACAAGGAACGGAAAGTGATTCCAAATCTAGGAAAGTTGTTCAATCTTGAGGTGATTAATTCATTGGCAAATGAATCGTACAAAGATGTCTTGACAAGTTCGAGATGAAGGCCGATCACCATAACGCGCTAGGGCTAAACATATCTTCTTTCTTCCGTGAGACCAGACCCGAAGGTTGCCTACGTTCCTCCAGTGAAGAGGCTCAGGTCACCGTAGTTCTTGCGGATCCTTCATTCGTCGAGATGGAATGGTTTCGTCGTGATTGTTGTCAATGTTGCTTCATCCTTCGTTTGGTGGAATGATGTTGTTCTTTTGTACTTCTTTGATTGAGGGGGGATTTTTTTATTTTTTTTATGTGCTCTAACTTTTGCCTAGGTTGATTTGAAGAGTTCAACCTAGCGAGCTTTTTTTTTTTTTTTTTTTTTTTTTTTTTGAATCCCCCTTTGAAACATTGCTTGATTTTTCTCCATGGTTGTTGCTTCACCTTTCTTTGGCTTGATTTTGCCGTCATTGTTTTGATGTCTTCGTTGTTGATGCCGTCGTCGATGTTTAGCCCCTAGGCGTTCAAGCGATGGCCTTCGTTCTAAAACTTGTTTAGACATCTTTTTATCATTTTGCCAAGAATTAAATTGAACAACTTGGAGGAGTGTATGAGGACAAGAACGATTTTTATTTGATAATAAGACTCGACATTGAACATGGGACGAGAGAAAACTTTAATGCACACTAAAGAGGACTTTGACTCTTTTTTTTGTTTTTATTCCTATTACTAGGTAGAGAAAGAGAAACGGAGATTGTTGCTGTAGTCCCCATTGTCGTTGTAGCCTTCCTTGCGGCATGATCTCTTGTTGAGACCCTATTTAAAATCTGAGCTCCTTCCTTGATGAGTTCTTGCATGTTCTCACTCTCTAACTGTTGTTCTTCAACCACGGTAAACTCACCATTGTCAATCAAGTCTTGGATGATGTTGCGGATGGAGAAGCAATCCTCGGTGAGGTGACCGCTGCATAGGTGATAGTCACACCACTTGTGGTGGGCATGGTTGCGACGCAATGGTTGTGGATGCTTGTACCCTTGGAGAGGAGAAATTTGTCCCTTTGCTTTGAGATCTTCATAGGCCTTGGTGACGGTCATTCCTTGGAGGGGAGTGTATACACGGTCGTTGGTAGAACCTTTGTGACTTTTGAGAGGCGAGCCACTTGAACATGCCTTACCGTTGACCTTTGCCTTATTGTCGGTGAACTCCCGTAAACGGGTCTTAAGTTCGGACACTTCTTCCTTATGAATTCTCCTCTCGAGATCAAGACGGGCTTGCCATAAATCATCCTTGCGGCGGGCGTCCTCGACAAGTCTATCCATTTGTTCCCCCATGGCCCTTATTATGTTGAAGAGCCTTTCGTTGGACACGGATATGTTCTCACCCTTGTTGTTGTTGCCGTTGGAAGCCATTGGACCTATTGAGAGAACACGATCGATCTTAGGTTGGCCCCACAAACATATTTTCAGTAAAATAATTAGCCCACAAACAAAGGAAAAAGACTCAACCACATAAGAGAAATGACTCTTTTTTTTATTTATTTACAAAAATCGGAAGGACGTGGTCCTTTTTGGGGTTTCTAGAAAGAATAGTGGAATCGTCACACTAGTATATAGACCTTCTCGCGGTCCCATATACTCATCGGATTCCACCACGTTTGTGAATCCTACATGTGTCGGGATTAAACTAAATTAATGTAGTAAATCATACATGCGGGGACGGATTTTTATTTTCGTCCATAATAACCACTTGGGAACGGAGTTTTATTTCGTCCATAACAACGAGTGGCATGTATAATTTGAAGACATTAATTTAGGGAAATCTCGGCACATGGAAACCGACTTGAGTCACGGAGTGTTAGACCCTAACTAGAGTTGTGTGTTTGGTGCTTGGCTAAAGAGAGGCTTAAAGGTCACCCCCGGCATGTAGTCTTGAACTACGCCACGGGCTGAGGTTGACCGCTTCGAAAGAGTCAAGGTCGGGTGGAGCTTGAAACTTTATAGGACGGGCCTCGACGGGTTTGGGGTTGGACTTGTGCGACTCGCTAGTGAGCAGTTGATAAGAATTGTGCGCGTAGTGTGAGGTCTAACAAGTGACAAAATATTTATTTTTGAAAGGAAATAAAAAAATCAAATAAGCACGTAATTTACAACTTTTGAATCACCCGTGTGACCGATAAAAATGAATAAACAAAAGTAAAAGGGGGTGTATGCAGGCCCGGTGCCCACACACTGTCAAAACTGCCCATTCTGTTCACTGTTCTGTTTACTATTCTGTTCTGAAAAATGGCCCAGAAGCGCGCGACTCAGGGAAGTTACGTGGGAAGCGCGCGCATTGCGCCATGAATGTGAGAGGCGCGCGCATCTGGGGTACCTGTCAGAATGTCAGAAGAAACCGCGAACTCAGGGGATTGCCCTGGTCCCAAATTATGTAACTTTCCCCTGCAGAAACTTGTTAGCATAGAAATATGAAATTTGAATGACAAGATGGAAGATGGGCGATTCTGGTAATAAGGGTCGGACGCGCGCGCTTTAGGCCAAGAAGGCCGGAGGCGCGCGCTTCCTACCCTTTTTACCAGAATGCCCAGAAAACAGATATAAGAACACCAAAAGCAGAAAATGCAAGTTTAACCCTCTATGTCCCTAGAAGAGTCGCCACTGTCGATACCCCGGGGAACCACGGCTTGGCTAGAGCGGTGAATTAACCTAGGATGTCTACTTGATTTTAAGAGTCGCCACCCGCGTTTTTAGAGGAACGCGAGAAAAGCTAAAGAAAGCCAATTTTTGTACGAAAACCAGAGATTCGGGAGAGAAGGGTTCGGGGGTTAGGTGACGGAGTGGAAAGTACTTAAACACCCAGTCCGCCCCGCTTACGCGGGTCATGCTACTTTTGGTGTTCTAATGTTAAATGTCCTTCAACAAAAAGTGCTAACAATTAAAGTGAAAAGAAAGGGGAAAATAAAAGAGAAATAAAAGAGAATTGTTTTATTTATTAATTTATGCTAAAGATTACATGTAACAATTATACTAAACAATTACATTAAGAAATGGATAGGAAATTAAAGTAGAGATTGAAATGTAGGGAGATGACCTTGACCAACTTTACTGTAATAAAGTGGTCATTTGGTCATGTCCCATTTGGTGGGGATTGCATACATCTAAAAAGATATAAATAAAATAGAAGAAGAAGAAGTGTGCCTTTAAAAAAAAAAGAGGACTTCAAACTTTGACTTTGAGTTGTTGTAGAGAAATTGTTGTGTAGAAATTTGTGAAGAGTTTAGTTGCTAGAACTCTTGTTGGGGAAATTTGTGTAGGGAGAATGGTGTAGAGTTTGTGTAGGGAGAAAGTTCAAAGTTCAAGGTCCCTTTCTAAGGTAAAAATGAGGGGTTTAAATAGGTAGAAAAGAGAGGAAAATGTGGTCTTTCAACCAATAGAAAAATAAAGAGAAATAAAATAAATAAAAGAAAATCAAATAATAAATAAAAGAAATATTTAGTTTTTAGGAAAAAGCAAAAACTATGGGATTGGGAGGTTACAAAATAAAAAGGGGTTAATGCTAGATTAAGACATGTGATAAAAAGATGTTTTTGATTCTAAAAATGGAGGGAAAAAATGGAGGGAAAAGGCTGCAATCCGTAACAGTCAAAGTGGGAGGCGCGCGAGTCCGACCTTTGGGGCGAGAAGCGCGCGCGGCCCGTTGACAGTGTCGGAGGCGCCCGCGGGTTAAAAAGACAGAATGACTTTAAAAGTTAACTCTGTTATGCAGTTTAGTCCAAAACTAACGAAATCAGTTAGGAACTTAACGGAAGTAACAGAAATTAACAAAAACAAGTTAAATAAAAACACTATGTATGCAATTGTGGTGAGAGGTCCAAGGCGGGGTGTCTACACCTAGGCGTTCAAGTGATGGCCTTCGTTCTAATACTTGTTTAGACATATTTTCATCATTTTGCCAAGAATTAGATTGAACAACTTGGAAGAGTGTATGAGGACAAGAACGACTTTTATTTGATGACTCAAAATTTAACATGGGACAAGAGAAAACATTAATGCAAACTTAAGAGGACAGTTTGACTATTTTTTTTAATCTTATTTCTAGGTAGAGAAAGAGAAACGGAGATTGTTGTCGTCATCTTCGCTGTTGTAGTCCTTCTTGTTGAAGCCCCTAAGTCATTCCTTGTTTCATGGTTTCTCTTCACCCACGGTAAATTCCCCATTGTCGATCAAATCTTGGATGATGGTTTGGAGAGCGAAGCACCCTTCGGTAGTGTGGCTGCTATGCTTGTGGTAATTGCACCATTTATCATGTGCATGATTTTTATGTATCCCCTTTGGCTTGTATCCATCTAAAGGCTTAACCTTTCCATTTGCTACCAAGGCTTCAAATGCTTCAGCTTGGGTTACTCCTAGGAGATGAGTGAAAATTCGGTTGTTGGCGGCACCTTTTTGACTTTTGAGGGACGAGCCACTTGAGCATGTTTTACCATAGACCTTTGCCTTGTTGTCGGTGAATTCTTGCAAACGGGCCTTGAGTTTGGACACTTCTTCCTCGTGAATTCTCCTCTCGAGATCAAAACGGGCTTGCCACAAATCGTCTTTGTGTCGGGCATCCTCGACAAGTCTATCCATTTGTTCCCCCATGGCTCTTATTATGTTGAAAATCCCTTCGTTGGACACGGAAATGTTCTCGCCCTTGATGTTGTTGCCGTTGGAAGCCATTGGACCTATTGAAAGAGCACGGTTGATCTTAGATTGGCCCACAAACACCTTTTGAATAAAATAATTTTCCCACAAACAAGAAAATGACTCAACCACATAGAGAAAAAGTTTTTTTTATTTATTTATTTACAAAAGTCGGAAGGACGGAGTCCTTTTTGGGGTTTCTAGAAATATAGTGGAATCGTCACACTAGTATATAGACCTTCTCGCGGTCCCATATACTCATCGGATTGCACCACGCTTGTGATCCCTACATGTGACAGGATTAAACTAAATTAATGTCATAAAGCATACATGCGGGTACGGAGTTTTATTTCGTCCATAATAACACATGGGGACAGAGTTTTATTTCTTCCATAATAACCACTTGTTTCATTTGAAAACGGCATGTATGATTTGATGACATTAGTTTAGGGAAATCTCGACACACGTAAACCGACTTGGTCACGGAGTGTTAGAACCTAGACTAAGAATTGTGTTGGCTTGTGCTCGGCTAAAGAGAGGCTAAAGGTCACCCCCCGGCATGTAGTCATGAACTATGCCACGGGCTGAGGTTTACCGCTTAGAAAGAGTCAAGGTCGGGTGGAGCTTGAAACTCTCTAGGATGGGCCTCGACGGGTTTGGGGTTATGAACTTGTGCGACTCGATAGTAAGCAATTGATAAGAATTAGTGCACGTAGTGTGAGGTCCAACAAGTGACATTATTTTTTTTAAAAGCAAAAGTAAAGCAAATAATCACATATTTACAACTTTCGAATCACCCGTGTGACCGATAAAATAAATAGAAAGTAAAATCATTCATGTGCAAGCCCGGTGCCCACTGTGAATACTCCTTTCCGAATGCGGGCGACGCACGGGAAGTCTTTCTTTTATTTATCTTTTCTATGGGATTAGGATATTCAAATTGGCATTTAACTTTATTAAGAGTCGCCATGTTGTTTTTATTGAGAAAAAACATTGAGAAACAGCTAACAGAGAGGGTTCGGTGGTCAAGTTACGACAAGAGAAGAATATCAAGTTATCACTCCTATCGCCCGATAGATCGGACTTTCTATCATGATGAATGTGTTAGTAGTGTGTTAGTGATTGAGACCGGATCTGAAGATTGCCTACGTTTCTCTCTTGATGAGAAGCTCAGGTCAGCGTAGTTCGCACATAATCGGAATAGAGAGAAGAAGTGGGATCATGCATAATGAAGGGGGAGGATAAAGAATCATGCGAGATGATCACATCTTAGAATAGTGATTATACCATTGATAAGATCAACGTGTAGTCATCATATTCATCCTTGGAGAGTTACTGATCATGGGAGTAATTACCTAAAGTTTAGGGTTTAGAAGTAGCTCCTAGATCTCATGGATCATCATCGGCTATACAATATAAACAGGGATTAAAACATTAGATCTAGCATGTTATGCATGGGATAAGACGTAGATCTAGCATAATAATAGGAATATCATGAACATGTATGAATGAACACATAAACATGAAGATCGCTACCCTAGCCATAGAGCATATTATGAATTCTAGCAAGAACATGAAGAACACGTTATCAATCATGTGAATATAGGCGTATAAACATAATGAAACTAGCATAAATCAGATCTAAACTAAGAAAACATGACAAATTCTCACCAATCTTGACAAGAACGAAATCAAATCTCTTGCGCGGATTCGCCGGACCTTCGGGGTTACTAGAAAGGCTTAGAGAGAGAGTTATGTCTGCAGTTTTGAATGTAGAACTCGGGGGAGAGAATTATGTGTCGAAATTATGAACTGAGGTCACCTATTTATAAGGTTTCTAACCCGAAAGGAGTGGCCGCCCGGCCCCTCTTAGACTGGCCGCCCGGCTGGTACAAGTGGTTGGCTCGGTTCCCAATGCTTTGATCAGCTTGGACTCTGGAGGATGATGAGATAACGTCTATCTTTACAGCTTCATCCGATCAGGTCGTCAATATCTCCTTATCTGGGGTTTTCGGGAAATCCTAGATAAGTCCTGCGCAGTTCGTAAATACCTGGGAGGTCCCTGTGTCACGACCCGAAAACCCGTCTCTATTTTCTTAGTAATAAATGACGATTTATTTATTTAATTGCTTAATTATTTATTTAATTATTTATTTATTTAAATATTTATGTGTGCATTTTATGTTTCATAATATTTCCGTGCCTAGCATTTAAATTGTTATTTGTGCTAGTGTAGTGTTTGGGTCTTAGTTGTTAGTAGGGAGTATAATAGTTGAGTTAGTAAGTGGGGGAAGGGGCCTAAGTGTAACATTTCAAAATAATTCATCAACTCCCTCTCTTCTCCCTCACCTCCCCCTCACCTCACACTCCATTCCCAGCATACTCTCTCTCTCTCCATTGTTGTGAAAAAAGGGTAAGTTTTTCCTCTCCCTTCTCTCTTCATTTTCATCCTCTTCCTCTCATCTTTTCTCATTTCTCATTTTATGAAATGTGTTTAGATCGTCGATAGGATCGTGTAGAGCTAAAAATATTCGAATTCCGTCATCTTTCATAAATTCAAGTAAGTTGCTTTTCCCCCATTTTTATGCTTAAGTGTTCATTTCATGTTTATATAATGCTTTAGTTGATACCTTTGATGTTTGATTGAGTTTGGGATTTATTTGGAATTTATTTTGGTTTTTGGTTTAAAATGGTGATTGTTATGAATGTTGGTTTGAATCTTGGTTTGGGGATTATAGATGATGTTATTTTAGTCCCTCTTAAGCTTAAATGTTGTTTGGGTACCTTATTAAACTTGTTGGAAGTGTTGATTTTGGGTGTTGTGGAAATGGTATGAAAATGGCTTGAGAAATTGAAGAACCTAGCTGAGAATCCCTCCCAGCCCGTCGACCAGGCGCCCGCCCGTGCTGAGCCAGGCGCCCGCCCACCTAGCTTTTTCCTGCGGCCAGACCTTCTGGTCAAATAAGCGCCCGCCTGCCCCCTTGCAAGCGCCCGCCCGCCCCCCTGTTCTGGATATTTACCTTTTTGCTTGATTAAAACTAAGTGGCTTCCCTAGTTTAAGTTTATCTACTCAAATTAACTTAAGTTAACATCGTGGAACATTTTATTAATGGAAAGTGATACTTTTGTGAATAAATATGTTATGAAATTTGATTAAGTATCGTTTTGGTAATGTTAGACATCTTTGATGTGTTGTTTGGATTTGGTTTACCTTTGTGGTGATTTATTTGGAATGGTTCCCTACTTCGGAATCATGAGTTGTTTAATTAAGCTAATATTTATTACTTAGCTTTCATTTGAAAGTCCAGCTGGTTATTTGTGTATCGAGTCAGGCAATGGATAATACTATAATGGCACAAGCCAAGTCCAGTATAGCATCGCCCATTGGTCCTTCTTTCCCCATCCAGATTGGCCTTGGATGGGATGAGCTAGCTCCTTTTGTGAGTATTCTATCTAGACGTTTTGGAGCATGACTTTGTGGCATGGCTCCCGCCCTTTGTGGCACGTTACTTTGTTATTGGTTCCGGTACCGGGGGTTTTCTCTTCTAGCTTTCATGCTACTATGAAGATGTTGATTGTTGATTGTTGAAGCTGCGCAGCGACCTTTATTTGGTTCTATCAGTTGGGAAACCTTGGCTAATATCCTTTGTTACTTGTTTATTTCCGCTGCTATCTGTTAAATGATAAATGCTATGTGCTAAGTGATAATTATTATTGTTTATTGCTTATTGCATCTTAGCATGTCATGTAGTTGCATTAGTAAGTTATTGAGATTTATCTCACCCCTTTCTTTTATCTTTGTTTTTCCTTAACCCCCCCAGGAGGAAAGGATTAGACTCGCTGATCACGAGGAGGACGTCGCGAGGGTTGAGCTTTTTGGGCAAGTTGTTATTGGTGGGTTTACATTACATAAATGTGTAACCTTTTTGGGAATAGTTGTACCAAACTTGACGTCATTAGAACTTGTATATCTTATTATTTTGGGTTTAAGCTTATGGAGCTCACACTAGTTTGTATTTTGTTGTTCAAGTTGGATTTCAAAACTTTGGTTATCATCTTTTGGTATAAAAAGGAAATGTTTATCTTCATTATTTTAGAGTTTATTGTTTAAGTCGACGTCCAGCTCGTGTACTCCGGGCCCGCGGGTTCGGGGTCGCGACAGTTGGTATCAGAGCTATGGTCTAGCTCTAAGTATAATTCTAGGTGGGCTAGTATGACCTAGGAGGGTAGTTGTGTTCGGAGTGAGTAACGGTTGATGTTTTATGCAGGTAATTGTTCACAATGGCTAGAAGAAGAGCGGGTGAAAGTTCTAGTGGGACTCAGAATCAGAATGATCTTCGGGAAGAGAACCGTGCTATGTTCCAAGGCATGTTTGAGGCGGCCATGAAGGCAATTCATGACCAAGGACCAAGAGAGGAGCATGTGGCACCTCCGCGATACGGGTTGGAACAATTTCTGAAATTAAAACCAAGGGAGTTCGATGGTGAGCCCGATGTGAAGAAAGCCGAACTATGGATTGAGTCTATGGAGAAAATTTATGATGTGTTTGGGTGCACGGACGAGGATAGGGTCCGGTTTGCGGCTTATAAATTGGTTGGGGCTGCCAAGCATTGGTGGAAAGGAGTTAAGGCGAGTTGGGATGATACCCATACAGTGTATGCATGGGAATTGTTTGTGCGGAAGTTCAAAGAGCATTTTATTCTGGTAGTGGATCAAAACCGAAAAGAGATCGAGCTTCTCAACTTGGAGCAAGGTTTGTTGTCTATAGCTCAGTACTCGGCTAAGTTAACAGAATTAGCCCGGTATTGTGACTATCTTGTGAGAACTGAGGAGCAGAAAGCCATAAGGTTCATCCGCGGTTTGAAGACATCCATCCGTACTCAGCTTATAGCCCAGAGGATTGTGACATTCCAGGATCCGGTAGACCGTGCATACTTAATCGAGCAAGATATAGAGGATCATAAGAAGAAGGTCGAGGTGACTAACACTAGCAAGCAGGGAGGGCAGAGCAAGCCACAACCCCGTTCTGATAACCGAGGTAATTTTGGGGGACAATCTCAGTCCCGAGGGCAACCAATCCCAAGGAACCCGGGCACTACTGCCGGGAACCAAGGGAACCAAAATAGGAGACTCTGTTCATATTACCAAAGGGAAGGACACTCGGAGGACCGGTGTTGGAAGAAATAAGGGAAATGTATTAACTGTGGGCAGTTGGGGCATTTTGTGAAAGATTGCCCGAGATTCAGTGGTCAACCGACTGGGGTAGGAGCTGGTGCTCCACAGGGTCAGAGAAGAGATGCTACGGGGAAGCCCAAGGTCCAAGGAAGGGTATTTTCCATGAATCAACAACAAGCTACCGATGATCCTTCTGTTATTGGAGGTATTGTTTCTGTGTCTAATGTGAGCGCTCGTGCGTTAGTAGATCCAGGATCATCGCATTCTTACATATCTGTGCAATTTGCTTCTTTGCTAAATGCTGCATTTGAGTCTTTACCTTATGTGATAGAGGTGTCGACCCCTATAGGAGAATGTTTGGTGACTGATAGGGTATTTCGTGCTTGTGATGTGCTTATATGTGGTCGTGTCTTGTGTGCGGACTTGGTAGTCCTTCCGATTCAAGACTTTGAGGTTATTTTGGGTATGGATTGGTTGAGCAAGTTTCATGCTTCTGTTGATAGTCGTAAGAAAGTTGTTACTTTTTCTATTCCCAATATGCCTAAATTTGTTTTTGAGGCTATGCCTTTGGGTAGGAATATTCGTATCATTTCTTATGTGAAAGCTAGGAGATTGTTGCATCGTGGTTATGAGGGGTACTTGGCTAGTATGCTTGATACTAGGAAAGAATCCCCTATTTTGGAGAGTGTACGGGTAGTTAGAGAATTTCTCGATGTTTTATCTTCTGAATATAATATGCCTCCCGATCGTAAGATAGAGTTTTGTATAGACCTTTTGCCGGGTACGACTCCGATTTCAAAGGCACCGTATAGGTTGGCTCCCGCAGAGTTGAAGGAACTAAAGGTTCAGTTGCAAGAGTTGCTTGATCGAGGGTTTATCCGCCCTAGTGTTTCCCCGTGGGGAGCACCGGTTTTGTTTGTGCGGAAGAAAGACGGTTCTTTGAGATTGTATATTGATTACCGAAAGTTGAATCAGGTTACAGTGAAGAACAAGTATCCTCTACCTCACATTGATGATTTATTTGATCAGCTTCAAGGGTCCGTGGTGTTTACTAAACTTGATTTGAGGAGTGGGTACCATCAGTTGAAGATTCGATCGGAGGATATTCCGAAGACTGACTTTCGCACTCGTTATGGCCATTACGAGTTTTTGGTTATGCCGTTTGGGTTGACTAATGCGCCTGCCGTATTTATGGATTTGATGAACCGGGTTTTCCATCCTTATCTTGACTCATTTGTGGTGGTCTTCATCGACGACATTCTTGTCTACTCTAAATCCCGAGAGGAGCACGAGCAACACTTGAGGACAGTTTTATCCATTCTTGCGAGGGAGCAATTGTTTGCAAAGTTTAGTAAATGCAAATTTTGGCTCGAGAAGGTGTCATTTCTGGGTCATGTTATTTCTAAAGATGGGATTTCTGTGGATCCTTCAAAGATAGAAGCCATAGTGGATTGGAAGAGACCCGAGACAGTGACCGAGATCAGAAGTTTTCTGGGTTTAGCCGGGTATTACAGAAGGTTTATAGAAGGGTTTTCGAGGATTGCTACTCCTATGACTCAGTTGACCCGGAAGGATGTACCGTTTGTGTGGAGCGAAAAATGTCAAAGTAGCTTTAATGAATTAAAGAAGAGATTAACTACGGCTCCTATTCTAGCGTTACCAAATGGAAATGACGATTTAGTGATTTACAGTGATGCTTCGAAAGAGGGTTTGGGTTGTGTTTTGATGCAGAATGGGAAAGTAATTGCTTATGCTTCGAGGAAGTTGACCCCTAGTGAACAGAATTACCCTACTCATGATATGGAGTTGGCTGCGATAGTCTTTGCGTTGCATAAGTGGAAGCATTACCTATATGGAGCGAAGTTTGAGATTTTTACCGATCACAAGAGTTTGAAATACCTCTTCTCTCAAAAGGAATTGAACAACCGGCAGCGTAGGTGGATGGAACTTTTAAAAGATTATGATTGCACCATTTCGTACCATCCGGGAAAAGCAAATGTGGTAGCTGATGCGATCAGTCGGAAGTCTTATGTGGCATCAATGATGATTCGTGAATGGAAAATGCTTGAGAATGTTCGAGATTGGTATCCTCGCGAATCGAGACGTGGGGCGATTTTTGCCAATATTAGGTTATCTCCGACCCTAATTCAACAAATAAAGGATACTCAGAAGGATGACCCAGAGTTGAAGAAGATTATGGATAATGCTCGAGATAGACAGTATGTGGACTTCCAGCTTGACTCCGAGGGAGTGTTGACTTACCGTAGCAGGTTGTGTGTGCCGAATATCGGTGGGATTAAACAGCGAGTTCTTGATGAGGGTCACAAATACCGGTATACCATTCATCCCGGGAGTACGAAGATGTATCAGGATTTAAAACAACAATTTTGGTGGATTAACATGAAGAGGGAGATTGCAGATTATGTATCGAAGTGTTTGACCTGTCAACAAGTTAAAGCAGAGAATCAGAGACCCGCAGGTCTACTTCAGCCTCTTGAGATACCCGAGTGGAAGTGGGAACACATTACGATGGATTTTGTAACCGGACTACCCAGGACTCGAAGGAGGTTCAATGCAGTTTGGGTGATTGTGGACAGGTTGACTAAATCTTCTCATTTCTTACCCATTGACATTTCCTATTCGATGGAAAAACTTGCGAATTTGTATATTCATGAGATTGTCAGATTGCATGGTGTTCCAGTTAGTATTGTGTCAGACAGAGATCCCAGGTTTACATCCCGATTTTGGCAAGCGTTACAGAAGGCTTTGGGTACCGATTTGAGGTTTAGCACCGCATTTCATCCTCAGACTGACGGTCAGTCTGAAAGAACCATTCATATTCTCGAGGATATGTTACGGGCTTGCACAGTTGACTTTCCAGATTCATGGGATACACATCTACCGCTTGCAGAGTTCGCCTACAATAATAGTTATCAGTCGAGTATACAGATGGCACCGTATGAGGCTTTGTATGGGAGGAAGTGTCGGTCACCTATTTGTTGGGACGAAGTTGGGGAAGCAAAACTTTGGGGTGTTGACATGGTTCAGGACTCGTTGGAAAAGGTTAAAATTATTCGGGATCGATTGAAGACGGCCCAGAGTCGACAGAAGAGCTATGCTGATCATCGAAGGCGAGATCTTAGTTTTCAGACTGGAGACTTCGTGTTCCTAAAGGTATCTCCGAAAGTGGGCATTCGAAGGTTTGGGAAGAAGGGTAAATTAGCTCCGAGGTTTGTTGGACCGTTTGAGATTTTGGGAAAAGTGGGACTTCTAGCATATCGGCTTGCGTTACCATCTTCTTTGGACCGGTTACATAATTTTTTTCACGTTTCTATGCTTAGGAAGTATGTTCATGATCCTTCTCACGTTTTACCGAGGGTACCGGAGGATATAGAGCCCGACATGACTTACGAAGAACGACCGGTTCGAATCCTTGATTCTAAAGTCCAAGAGTTGAGAAGCAAAAGCATTCTGTTGGTTAGAGTTCTTTAGAGGAATCATAATGTTGAGGAATCGACTTGGGAGCTTCGAGAGGAGATGGAGCGTAAATATCCGTGGCTTTTTAATTCGGGTAAGTCTCGTTAAAATTCGGGTCGAATTTTCTTTAAGGGGGAGTGAATGTCACGACCCGAAAACCCGTATCTATTTTCTTAGTAATAAATGACGCTTTATTTATTTAATTGCTTAATTATTTAATTAATTATTTATTTATTTAAATATTTATGTGTGCATTTTATGTTTCATAATATTTCCGTGCCTAGCATTTAAATTGTTATTTGTGCTAGTGTAGTCGTAGACACCCCGCCTTGGACCGCTCACCCCGATTGCACATTTGATCTTGTGTTTCTCCCTATTTTAAGTGTTTCTCATTAGTTTCTGTCACTTCCGTTAAGTTCCTGACTGACTTCGTTAAGTCTAAGGACTAAACTGAATGACAGGGCTGACTTTCTAGTCCATTCTGTCAAAATTGCCATCTCTGAGTCGCGCGCCTCCGACAGGAGGAGCCAGGCGCGCGCGCCGCCTCCCAAAGCAGGAAGCGCGCGCCTCTGGGCGTCAGTTACAGATTTTTGGCCAGGATTCTCTCCCTTGCTCAATTTACAGGATTTTGCCCGGGAAGGATTTCTTGGTGACTGAGTTTTGGCACCAAAAACACCCCTCTTTCACATATAAAAACCTCTCTTTACCTCCATTTTCAGGGATCGAAAACTTAGACCGAAGATTGAACTTACAAAAACTATACAAAAATCACTTTCTAAAGGTTCTCCAAGGATCTCATCAAGCAACATTTGAAGTTCTTCAAATTGTAGGTAAAAGTCCATCTTTTCCTTTCTTTTCTACTTCATCTCCTCTCTCTCTTTTACTTTAATCAAATGTGCAATCACCCAAATCATTTTGGGACATGACTCTAATGATCACCTCATCTCATTGAGGTTGGTTAAGGGGTTATCTCCTACATTCCAAATCATATTTTAAACCCCCCTTTTTATGACTTAAAGAAGAAGAAGAAGAACATTTTCATTCATGTAGATTTTGATCAAGCAAGACCAACTTAAGTTGGGCGAGATGGGTGTTTCGGTACTTCCCATCTCGTAATCTAACCCCCGAACCTCAAAACAAAGAATCTCTGTTTTCGTAATCAAACTTAGGCTATAATCAATAGGTTTTTCTTATGTTCCTCAAAACATAGGTGGCGACTCTAAAACAAGTTAGACATCCTAGGGTAACTCACGCGCTCGAGCCTAAAGCCGTGGTTCCCCCGGGGTATCTACAGTGGCGACTCCGCTGGGGAGTTTTGAGGGTTAAACTTGCATTCTGATCGAAATCTACATATTTTCTGGGCATTCTGATTCCTGATGGGGGAGGCGCGCGCGTCTGGCCTTTTAAGCCTAAGGCGCGCGCATCCCGCATCAAGAACCAGAATCGCCCACTTCTTCATGTTCTTCATCTTCTTCTTCTGCTATTCTGCACTAATCACTTCTGCAGGGGTTACAATATGAACATAGGACCAGGGCAATCCCCTGAGTCCAAAGTCTGACATTCTGACAGGTGTGACCAGAAGCGCGCGCCTCCCATAAGCATTTCGCCATGCGCGCGCGTCCCACATCAACATTCAAAGGCGCACGCTTCTGGGTTGGTTTCCAGAACAGAAACTGGTTTCAGTGACTGAGCAGAACAGTGGGGTGTGGGCACAGTTGCCTGCATCAGAACATAATTGAACCCTCGGACTGTTTTAATTTTGTGTTTTATTTACCGGTCACACGGGTGATTCGGGAGTTGTAATTTATGTGCTTATGTGTTTGTTTTCTTTCTTTTCAAAAAAAAAAATAATAAATTTTTTTTTTTGTCACTTGTTAGACCTCACACTACATGCACATATTCCTATGAACTGCTCACTATTGAGTCGCACAAGTCCAACCCCAAACCCGTCGAGGCCCGTCCTAGAAAGTTTCAAGCTCCACCAGACCTTGGCTCTTTCGAAGCGGTAAACCTCAGCCCGTGGCGTAGTTCAAGACTACATGCCGGGGGTGACCTTTGAGCCTCATATTCAAGCCGAGCACAAACCACACAATTCTAGTTAGGGTCTAACACTCCATGACTCAAGTCGGTTTCCATGTAACGAGATTTCCCTAAACTACATGCCAACTTGTTGAAATGGATGCAATAAAAATCCATCCCCAAAAGTGGTTATTTTGGACGAAAATAAAAATCCGTCCCCGCATGTATGCTTTACTACATTAATTTAGTTTAATCCCGATACATGTAGGATTCACAAGCGCGATGGAATCCGATGAGTATATGGGACCGCGAGATGGTCTATATACTAGTGTGACGATTCCATTATTTTCTTAGAAACCCCAAAAGGGATTCATTCCCTCCGACTTATAAAAAAAAAAAAAAAAAAGAGTCTTTTCTTATGTGGTTCGAGTCGTGTGCCCAACTGTGTGTTCTAAGCCTCTTCATGGACCGCAAGTGTTACTCAAGACTGACAAGGGCCTCTTCTGCAATATAGGTTCAATTGGTACTTACAGAGTCTACCGGGATTCAGCAAATCGGTTAGTCCGTGAAGAGATCACTCCAACAGCTCCAACATCAACCATGACCGGCAGCAGCAACACCATGTCTCTCGAACAGCTCTTAACTATGGTCCAACTCCTCCAAGAGCAAGTCTCCACCCTTAACAAGGAGGCACAAAGCAAGACGACATTTGGAAATCCCACCTCGACAGCCAAAGGGAGGCCCACGAGGCCGAGATTGAGCTAATGAAAGAAAAGCTCACTAACCTTGCCAAGGGGAAGAACAAGAACAATGATGATGAATCCGATTGGACCGAGCGTTTGTTCAAAAGTCCGTATGTCAACACCCGCACCAAGAAAATGGGGGAACCAAGTTCCGAGAACAATGAGCCCAAAATGGTGGATTCTATCATGGCCTACATCGACCAAAAATTCAATGGGCTCAACATGGGGAAAGGCTCTGACACAAGCCTTTATCAATCATCCATCCTCATGAGTACTATGGCCGCTCTTCCCGATAAGTTCAAGATGCGCGACATAAGCAAATTCAAGGGAAACTCTTGTCCCATGGCTCACATTGAGACTTATATTTGGGAAATGGTTCCGAAGAAGGTCTCTCCCAAGGTGATGGCTCAATGCTTCCCTCTCACTCTCGAGGGGGCGGCAAAAGATTGGTATGCTACTCTCCCGCTCACTGTCCGTCTTGATTGGGACTCCGCCATGCTTGCCTTCAAGAACTAATACCAAGGCAACACCACTCACCGGCCCACAAGGAAAGAGCTAGAGCACACTACTCAACGAGACAATGAGTCCTTCATCGACTTCACAAGGAGATGGAATGATAAACTCTCTGAAATTGTTGAGAGGCCAAACACAAAAGAGCAAATGGACATCTTTCTCAAGTGTCTCAAGATTGATCTCCGCACCCACCTAAGTGGGGCTTGCTACTCCGAATTCTCCCAAATGTATGAGGCGGGGGTACGCATGGATGACTTGCTCAAGGAGATTAAGAAGGCTACTCCTACTTACCGCTACAAGGCTGCTTCCAACTCCACAAAAGAGGCCTCGGTCAACGCCGTCACTATTGACAAGGGGAATTACAAAAAGGTTCCTCCACCTCAAGGGAAGAAGTCCCGAAGTGACCGTGTCTACACGCCTCTCCAAGGCATGACTCAAACTGAAGTGTTCGAGGTCCTCAAGGCAAAGGGTCAAGTTACACCCGTGTAAGGGTACCAACCCAAGACGATCCACCCCAATCATGCTCACCACAAATATTGTGGCTACCACCAATATAGTGGCCACACCACCGAGGATTGCTTCGTTCTCCGCAATGTCATTCAAGATCTCATAGATAAGAAAGAATTTGTAGTGACTAATGATGAGCATGTCAATGTAATAGAGATAGGAGAACTCGAGGGGACCACCCATTCAATCCCAATTGTGAATGGGGGCCCCAATGTTATGAATAAACTTGACAATTCTTGTTATGTAGTGACTTACGATGAGGTAATGAGGGAAGTACTAGAGAATAGGAAAAAGAAGCAAGATGGGAACGTCAACATGCTAACTCGATCCTGTCGAGTCATAGCAAGCAACCCTTCCACTTCCGCACCAAGCTCCTCTTCTCAAAGGCCACAAGCTCGCAACACTCCCGAAGATCCTCTACTTGTCCAACTCAAGAAAACTCAAGCCAACATCTCTATTTGGGACCTCATCGCATCCTCAAAGAAACACCGAGATCTTGTCATTCGCAATCTCGATGATACATCAGTTTCTCCCGATACTACTCCCGAGGACCTCACGGCAATGATTGGTCACATTCATTTTGGCAACGTCATCACCTTTGCCGATATGGACCTTCCACCATTTGGTTCCGACCACAACGAAGCTATTCACCTCAAGGTACGAGCAAGGGGGAGGCCCGTCTCAAGAGTCTTAGTGGACGGTGGTTCCGCACTCAATCTCATGCCTGGCAGAATCATAGGCATACTGGGGCTTAAGGATTCCGATTTGAAGCCTTCTACTCAAGTAATCCGAGGTTATGACAGCACCGCCCGTACAGTTATGGGTATGATCGAAATAGACATCGAGTTTGGAAGCATGGTCATGTCCGTTCCATTCCAAGTGCTTGATATCCCGGCCTCGTTCAACTTACTTTTGGGACGACCATGGATTCACAGTGCTAATGCCGTACCATTAACTCTCCACCAATGTGTCAAGATCCGAAATGGTGATGAAATAGTGACCGTCATGGCTGAAAACGTCACTATCCACAGAAAAGGTGAGCCCGTCCACCAAGTTCAGCATGGTTTACCAGACTCCACTCTCTCCGGCGTCTCAATCAACGCCATTGACAAAGAAGGGGGATGTTAGGCCCAATTGGTAGGAAAATAGGCTAGAGGTGGGGGTGAATAGCCTAATTAAAACTTTTTCAAAGAAACACTTTTATAAATGCAAAGTCACTTATCAGATTGCAAACTATTATCAGTAAGCGCAGCGGAGAAGATATGACTTGTTTTAACTCACACAAAATCAGTTTATAAAAAGGTTTTGAGAGCTTGGTTTAAACACAAAGTAGTTTCTTAAAGTTCAATGCAGTTTCAAGAGATTGGTCAATGGAAATGATGATGAGTCAGCAAGAACAGTGATGATTTGCCGGTGATAGAGTTCCAACCGGCAAGGACAGTAAGTAACAGAGGACACAGAGATTTGGAGAGGTTCACAGTGTAAATACTGCTACGTCCTCTACCAAGTTTGGTCAGAACTTGGATTTGGGTTAAGAGCACTATTAAATATCCCTAGTCTATTACAAGAGCGGCTTTGCCGGATACAAAGACTAAATTCTAGAGAAAGTTTAATGAATCGTAAAGCAAATATCTGACCAAGTGTATTTGAGCGGCAAGTTCAAAAGAACTTATCTCACTCAGGTGGGTGTGTGAAAACTCAGACAACGTATTCCTTAAAATAATCTAGTTCGGGAATACTAACAGTGTTGTAGAGTTTGTGCACAAGTGTATGTCCTATTAAATGATCTAATGATTATCTGGACAAGGAATGTTTGAGCTTCAATGAATGCTGCAAACAACCAACTCTCTTCAATGCACTAAAATCACCAACCTTCTTCAATGCACTGAGTCCTCTATATATAGGAGGAGTTAGTGTCTTAGCTTGTTGAAGAAGGATAACATTTGAATTTCCAGCTGGGTAGGTGAGGAGCATTTAATGCAGTATCCTTGGCATTAATGGCGAAGATACGCGTGCCTTAAAAGTCTGATGGGTAAAGACCCCTCTGTCTCAACCGGTTACCTGCAAAAGCAAGTAGAGACAGAGTATAGCTAAAAGTAGCTATGTGTCAGACGGCGTAGAAATCATTACAGAGTAGGTAAACTACTTTATAATAAAACAGTATAGAGACAATCAGCAAGGTTGACTTTAATGAAATGATGTCACCTGACTGACAGTGCAGACTGTCTATTATATCGGCATGTTGTTGATCGGCAACTTGTGTATCAAGTTGATCGGCATGGAGTTGATCGGCAACTTTGTTAACTGATCTGCTGATTTGCTTCCTCTTGCTGGTTTGTCTTGTTGAAGAGTTGAAATACACCTGTGCCGGTCACAAAGGATCCTAAGGGCACCTTAAAAAGGTTCTAATAAAATTGGGGGACCCTAAGTGTAGACATGATTGGGATTAAGTAATTCTAGGACCTAGGTATCTATTTGAACAACAATCTCCTCCTAATTACTTAAGTCCAATCACCCTTAAAGCTAAAGACATCACTTATCTTAGGGAAAAGATTTCTAAGGATATCTAGGTATAACCAAATCCTAAGGTAAGTCACACTAGATGTCTAATGCAAAAGGTGGATTCACCAAAATAAATGGTGAAGCCGGTTCAAGGAATCGGCAAGAGTGATGATCTGCAAAAGGAAATAGCACAGAATAATGCAGATAACAACACAAATATAAGAAAAACATATTAGCACAATAAAAATTTTATAAGCAAAGAAATTTGTCTGCGAAGGTCTTCAATAAGATATCTACATCATAGGCTATGTGACTCAAGGATCAGAAATCTTGGGATATGCTGCTGGAGTTGAGTCCTTTGTAGATTCAGTCTTCCTAGCCTTCTTCCTTGCTCTTTCTTCTTTTCTTTCAGCTTTCCTCTTTGCTTTGCTCTGTCTTCTCTGCGCACTTTCCAATCTTTCAGACAGCATCTTGTTGTTGGCTTCAAGAGCAGCTATCTTCAGATTAGCTTCGGCAAGGGCAGCTTTGGTCTTAGACAATTCTGCTTCAAGTCTTCCCATATCTCTTATCTGCAGCCTCTGATTATCAACAAGATTCTGTTGAATGTTATGAGATGTCCCCAAGGATTCAGAAAGAGCCATAATACGCTCTTCTCTATCAGCAAGGAGAGCTTTCAATTCTTTAACCAGAGTATTCTCCTCCTCCTGATTGGACTTACGTAGACGCTTAACCAGGTCTTTATGAACATCCTTAACCAGGTCACCAACAGAAAGAGCCATATCACCAACATCAGCACGAGTGGCAGGCACTTGCTGATTTGTGAAATCGCCTTCACTAAACTTCAAATACTCATACAGACTGTTGACGATGGTCGGCTGGAAAATACTGGCAGACGACGGGAGCACTATTGAAGGGATAAAATCTTCATTATTCAGATCAGCATCTTCAATAAGCACATCATCAGTCATCATCTCATCATCAGAGGAGATCAAGATCGGTTGAGATGGAGAGGGAGGAACAGGAGCAGCCGGAATAAGTAAGAACCATTGAAGGGCAGCATCATCAGCAGAAGAGAAGAAATCGGCAGGGACAAAAGTTGAGACAATGAGATCATCAGAATCATCGGCACGACAGATCGGCAAAGGAAAAGCAGGATGAACTATAACGGCACGATCAGTCGGCAGCAGAAACATACCACTGTCTTCAAGTGAAAGGAAGGTAGCCAAGATTAAGTTCAAGTAAGCACGACCTTCAAGAATCATAGTCATTAACCCGGCATTCATCAGCCTTGAGGTATAGACTAGATGATCGGCACGCTGACGAGGATGGAATAATGGCAGAGTCATAGCCAAAGCGGCAGACTTGATTAAATAAAGAAGGCCACGAGGATTGGTATGCCTAACTTCAATGATGTCAGTCAGCAGATCATTGATCATCAAGCAGCTTCTCATCCATCCATTTGTAGTAATGCACACTTCAGTTGGAGAAGGACCGGGAAGGGTAGATTCACCTCTAATCTTTATCTGTCCTGGTCTAGATCGAATTGGGTCATAGACCACTTTCTTCTTAAGTCTAGAAATCCGAGGAGTCTTTCCCTTTGTACGAACAATGTCATCATCATTGAGAATCCAGGGAAGATAGATTGGACTATCACTGGTAGAACCTCCTGGAGAGAATTTATGCTTGGTTACATGAGGGTGGTCTTTGCCGAATGGGAGTGGACATTTGCCTAAGGTATACTTGAAGGATAACCTTGGATGAACAGTGAAGAGAGGCTGTCCAAATTTGTTGGAGGGGATAGATGCATTGGAAGTGTACCAGTTGGAGCACATCATATCCTTCCAATTGAGAAAATAATCATAGCTGGGTGGTGGAGAAGTATCAACAGCATCAGGATCAACAAAGGCTTGTTCTCCAACCACCATGTAATCAGCAGGATCTATCTCATCGGCATGATTTACATCGGCACGAGCAGCAACAGGATCAGCTTCATCAGCATGATCTACATCGGCATGAGCAGCAGCAGGAGCCGGTAAGAGAGGGATGATAACGGACGGCAAGCTGAACAAAGGCTGATGAAGAATCTCTTCAAACTGTAGACTAGCAGCAATGTCATCATCCATATTAGGAGTACTATCATCAGCACCTCCTCCCAACTCCACAACCTCCTTGATTCCAGTAGGAGGAACAATCTGTATTTCAGGGGTTACTGATATTAACTGAGTGTCTGTAGTTTTCTCAGTAAGATGAGTGTCAGCAGTTGTCTCATTAGTCACTTTTTCAGCAAGTTCTCCTCCTGAAACAGATACATCCAACTGTTGAGTGTCCATAGTTGTCTCAACTGGAGCAGTAAGGTCGGCAGATAGACCAATCAGAGGTTGAGTGTCTGAAGTTTGCTCAACATGAAATTCCACTATATCTTTGATAGAGTCATCAGAATGCCTTCCTTCAACATAAAGGGAGGCAGATGGTCAATCGGAAAGACCCATTTCTTGATCAAGACCTTGTTGGTAAAGGACCAAGGATTCTTGTAGAAGGTGTGGAAGGTTGGGTTTCTGATTGGAGCGCATTTCCTAGGAGTCTGAGACTTGAGCTTCTCAATGACATCCTCAATACTTTTGCCATCGGCAAAGTCATCAGTGAATTCTTCATCAGGAATTTCAACCTTGACAGCAGGATCGGTAGATAGGGAAGCACCGACAAGATGAGCAGGGGCAAACCTAATTAGCTTAGCTCTGGGATCAGCAGGAGGAATAGTGGAAGAAGGAACTTCATCGGCAAGCTTCACCTTCTTTGTCACCACTTGATCGGCAACCTTTATCAGTTTCCTTTTCTTTGGAGCACCAGGAGTAGAATCGGCAAGAATCCTATCTGTTGAAGTAGCAGGAGTAGAGACAGCTGCTGATTGAGAAGCAACTGAAGGAATGGTCTTTGCCTTTTTCTTCCTTTTAGAAACAACAGGTGCAGGAGCAATAGAAGGGGCATCGGCACTGGAAGCATTCTTTGAAATCCTTTTCCAATCCTTAGCATCAAAGAACTTCAACCTATTGAAAGGCAAGCTGGATGGAAAGCGATCGGCAGCCACTACATTGGCATTTCTCCTCAGAATCATACTTATCAACAGATAATGGCATCCTTTTCCAGGATTGGCCTTGTTCTTCAATCTGTCAGAAGCCCACTTATCAGCAGCCGTAGCGATAATCCTGAATATGTAGGCACACCAGTTGAACTCAATCTGCAGAACAATGGCGGCCATAGCTTCAAATTGCACATCAGTAATATTACTGTGGGATCCAGATCGGCAAATGAGACATCTATCAACTATCTCAGCCAAAGCATAGTATCTTCGGGGATAGTGAATCTTCAGATGATTAGTGCCACTAAGCCTTGTGCCAGCACCTCTCATGATAATCCAAGCCCTATCCAGTTCCTGCTCATCAACTAGAGCACTCAACCCTTCATTCCCAAGATTAGGAAAAACTTCAGAGATAGAAGAGGGAGAAATAGAGATCTCCACGCCCAAAACAGTAGAATTGATGGAGACGATAACGGAGGAATCAGCACGAGCGCGGACAACTGAAGAGTTGGTGAAGAATTCTTTGACAAGATCCACAAATACTGAACTAACTCCTGATGGGGTGATGAACGAATCAAGCAAGGACCCAATAAGAAGATTCTTCAAGAAAACCCCGTCGGCTTCATCGTTGAAGTAGTCGGAGTCAACATAGCCTCCGTAGATATCTTTTTCGCCGGACATTGTCTGCAAAATTACTCAAACAACTCTCAATGTTAGAAATAAAGACAAATCAAACCATAGATGATTAGAAATGAGCAGAGAATAAACATTAACACTTACCAGATTATGAATAGATGAACAAATAAAACGATGAACTGATAATCTGGAAAGAGGAGAGATAGAGAGAATAGAGAGCAGAGAGAAAAAATGGCGGAGAAAGAGCTTAATGGAATTTTGAAAGGCGTTATATATGTTATGGGGGAGAGAGAGAATATGAAAGGGCAAGGGAGAGAAATAACTGTACCTATTGTCTCGGAGACCGTGCGCACGCAAAAATTAATGCGCAAACAAATCGGTAAGATGAACAGTTAAAAGTAAGAGGGAGAAAGGGTAAATTAGTCAAAAATAAAATAGAAGTGATGATGACCTGTTTACCTGCTGATGTATCGCATTAAATGGAATACATCTTGACACGATTTTGGATAAGAAAGGTACACACACGTGTCAGGGAGATGGTGTGACCGATGTACCTTTGATTTGATTGCTTACGTCATGTGTCAGGAATCTTAACTTTTGCAGAGACGTGCTGATTTGATTTCATTAATCGGCAAGATATATAGATAGAATCGGCAAAATGATTGAATCGGCAAGATATTGAATCGGCAAAATGATTGAATCGGCAAGATATTAAATCGGCAAAATGATTGAATCGGCAAGATATTGTCGGCATGTTCGTAGTCGGTAAGATAATTGATGCTCTGCTGATTTGATCGGCAGACTAACACAAAGTAGCAAAGTTAGCACAATTTTAACCATAAAAGTCAATCATACCTAATTCACCTCTGAGGAATTCAAATCTTTTCTGATCCAAGGGCTTTGTTAGTATGTCTGCTCTTTGGAAATCGGTATGGACTTTGAGCAGCACAACATTCCCTTTTTCAACATGTTCCTTCAGGAAGTGGTATTTGATGTCTATGTGCTTGGTTTTGGAATGCATGACCGGATTGTTTGATACTGAAATTGCTGATTGGTTGTCACAATATATGGGACAAATTTGAGATGGAACTTCATAGTCAACCAGCTGCTGCTTCATCCATAGAATCTGTGAACAGCAACTGCCTGCAGCTATGTACTCAGCTTCAGTAGTGGAAGTGGAAATTGATGCTTGCTTCTTACAGGACCAAGACACCAATCTATCACCAAGAAATTGGCAAGTTCCACTTGTACTCTTTCTGGTCACCCTACAAGCTGCAAAGTCTGCATCTGAATAACCTATAAGATTGAAAGATGAATCTCTTGCATACCATAATCCAAGGTTAGCAGTGCCACATAAATATTTAATAATACGTTTTACAGCCTGCAAATGGGATTCCCTAGGGTCAGCTTGAAACCTGGCACAAACACAAACAGCAAACATAATATCTGGTCTACTGGCAGTAAGATAGAGGAGTGAGCCTATCATACCTCGGTAGACAGTCATGTCTACTTTCTTACCAGACTCATCCTTATCTAAATGAATGTTAGTGCCCATCGGTGTGCTTTGAGAGTGAGCATTGTCAAAGCCAAACTTCTTGATACGTTCTTTGGCATACTTGGCTTGACTGATGAATATTCCTTCATGGGTTTGTTTGACTTGCAGTCCAAGGAAATATGTTAGTTCACCCATCATGCTCATCTCGAACTTGCTCTGCATCAGTTTCTCAAATCTCTTGCAAAGTGATTCGTTAGTGGAACCAAAAATAATATCATCGACATAAATTTGAACAAACAATGAATGACCCTTATGCTTGGCAACAAATAAAGTAGTATCGATTTTACCTCGAGTGAAGCCTAAGCCATCGCTAAGTAAGAACTTAGAAAGGGTTTCATACCATGCTCTTGGAGCTTGCTTTAAGCCATAGAGTGCTTTCTTCAATCGGTAGACATGATCAGGCTTCTTGGAGTCCTCAAAACCTGGTGGTTGTTCAACATAGACTAGTTCTTGGAGTTCTCCATTCAGGAAGGCACTTTTCACGTCCATTTGATATAGCTTGAATTCCTTGAAGGCAGCATAGGCTAAGAAAAGTCTTATAGCTTCCAATCTTGCAACAGGAGCAAATGTCTCATCGTAGTCGATTCCTTCCTCTTGACGGTAGCCTTTAGCAACTAACCTTGCTTTGTTTCTAATGATTTTCCCAGCTTCATCCAATTTGTTCCTGTAAACCCACTTAGTACCAATAACTTGCTGAGAAGTTGGTCTTGGCACAAGTTCCCATACTTTGCATCTTTCAAACTGATTCAGTTCCTCTTGCATGGCTTCAACCCAACCAGGATCGGCAAGAGCTTCTTCAGTCTTCTTTGGTTCTATATCGGAGACCATAGCAGATGAGAAAAGGCTTTCAGCAAATGCTCTACTAAGGTTCCTAGTTAATCTGGGACCAAAGACATCACCAATCACATTTTCTAATGGATGATCACGAACAGTTCTGACTTCTCTCGGCACATCTTGTCTTACTGATTCTTGTTGTAAGGATTCTAGAGGAGGATCAAGATCAGCAGAAGGTGTAGGAGAAGAACTTTGAGTGAGAGGTGGATGAAAGCTTGGAGGATTAGGTCTTATAACAGAAATTGGTTGAGGGCTTGATCTGTCTTCAGGATGATCAGCAGAGTTTGCATCGGCAAACGGATTATGAAATTCATCAGCAGGTTCTGGTTCTGCTGATGAAGGAAAATACGGAGCATCTGCTGATTCTTCTGCTGAAATGACTGGATCAGCAGCTGGTACTTGATCTGCAGGATTAGTATTACTGGATTCACCTGTCTCATGAGCACTAGACACATTAGTACTATTTGGAGCCTTGTCAGACTCTAACAAATCAAATTCATCAAAGGTTACATGAACAGATTCAACAATTTTCAAAAGTTTCTTATTGAAAACTCGAAAGGCCTTACTGTGTTTAGCGTATCCAATAAAGATTCCTTCATCAGCTTTCTCATCAAATTTACCTCTGTGCTCTTTTCCATTGTATAGCACGTAACATTTGCAGCCGAATATTTTGAAGAATCCAATGTTGGGAATTCTGCCTCTCCAGAGTTCATAAGGAGTCTTGTTATGGAATTTGTTGATTAGAGATCTGTTCTGGGTAAAGCAGGCTGTATTGATCGCTTCAGCCCAAAAGTACTTCGGCAGCCTGGCTTCGGCAATCATGGTCTTACCAGCTTCAATGAGAGTTCTGTTCTTCCTCTCAACAACACCATTTTGTTGTGGTGTACCGGCAGCTGAGAAGTTGTGGTCTATACCATGATCATTACAGTACTGAGCAATACCATTGTTCTTGAATTCAGTGCCGTTGTCTGATCTCATACTGATGATATCGCTTTCTTTCTGAGTTTAGTAGTAGTCTGAATAACTTGGTGGCAACAGCATAGGTGTCATCTTTGTGACTGAAAGTTTCCACCCAAGTATATCTAGAGAAATCATCTACTACAACCAAGGTGTATCTACTTCCCCGATACTTGCTGTAGTTGTGGGGCCAAATAGATCCATATGTAGCATTTGGAGGCACTTAGAAGTTGACATGCAGGGCTTGCTTCGAAAAGATGACTTATGTTGTTTTCCAAGCTGGCAGGCCTTGCATTTCTTTGCTTGATCAGCAGACACTTGAGGCAGACCGGTAACAACATTTGAACCGGCAAGCTTGGATAGATATTTGAAGTTCAAGTGACTGAGTCTCTTGTGCCATAGCCATGAGTTCTCACTGATGTTCTTAGCTACAAAACAAACATTAGCAACACCAGTAATAGCACTTAAGTCTACTGCATAAATGTTACCTTTACGTTTGGCAGTGAGAAGAGTCTCATTGGAAGCAATGTCTTTCACATAGCAACTGGAAGTAGTAAATACGCATTGCATTCCTTTATCACAGAATTGTGATATTGATAGAAGGTTGTGTTTCAGACCATCCACTAGAGAGACCTTCTGTACAGTAACTGCACCTCTCTTGATGGTACCTATACCGATGATTTTTCCTCTGGCATTATCACCAAACACTACTGGGGGACCTGATGCTTCGATAATGTCGGCAAGAAGATCTGCAAATCCTGTCATATGTCTTGAGCAGCCACTATCTAGAATCCACAAATCCTTTCTTGCACCGTTTGAGGCCATGAAGCATTCCTGAAATAAAACGGTATGCTTATGGTCCCCCTTATTCAAGGGTCCGAGGGTTAGTTCCTCTTTGGCAACCACATCTGGCCACCACTTGAGGATGAAACCTCAGTGGGTCCAGATAGGTGCTTCAAGAGGCATTCATGAGCCTTGTGACCATAATCAAAACAATTAGAACATCTCACTTGACTGATAGGCTGTGGAGTCGGTAGAATATCATTCTGTTTAGTCGGTGCATCGGCAGAACTAGGGAATTGAGCAGGCACAAACTTAGTAGGTTTAAAGGTGCCAGTGTTGCCTTTCTTTCCATTCTGTTTACCTTTGGCAGTTACCTTTTTAGGCACTTGTCCATCGGCGGCAGAGGAGGTCAGATCGGCAGCACTTGCTCTGCTGATGTATTCACCAAGAATACCGTTATCGGCAGACTCAGTATCAGCAACCTTAACATATCTTTGTTTGTGCTTATCATTCCTTTTGTTCTGGTTCTTAGGATACTTCATTGCCACAGCACTGTATATTGGCTTAGCATCCTTATGCACTGAGTTAACAGGACTACATTCAACTTTCTCATCCTTTTTCTCGGTAGCACAAGTTTCAGTAGAGCTACTGCTGCTGGAATCAAATCCTAACCCAGATTGGTCCTTATATGACATTTGGGTCTGTAGGATAGTTTCAACAGCAACTCTAGATTTTGTGTAAGAATCAACAATCCTTGAGAGATGATTGTTTCTTTTCACAAGATCTTCGATCTGAGCTATCAATACTGCTACTTGGCATTTGAGATCCAGGTTTTCTTTCTTTAAAGAAGTAGACTCAAGCTCGTGTCTTTTGAGAACTGAAAGTTCAGACATAAGCGAGCTATTCTCGTTAGAAATTCTTTTGAAATCAGCAGCCATCACTTTATGAACGCTACTCAGCTTCTCATGATCGATAAAAAGTTCATCCATTGTCTCTATCATTTCAGCTTTGGATATTTCAAGACAAGGATCAGCTAAAATTTTAGGAGCAGAGGCAATGGGTCCAGGAGAGAAGTCAGGTAGGGAAGAGATGGGTTTTGATATGTTTTTGGCAATGCTAGATTGTTCATTGAATAATAGTTTTCTGGTCATCGGTAAGGATTTTGATTTGATTGTGGTGAATTGAGAAGAGTTACACTGGCCATAGAGTGAGGTTCCCACTTGGTGTACTTTGTATCCATATGGGTTTTCAGCTTTGACACTTATTTCTTTGAAGTGTGGTTGAGGTCTTCCAGCAGATTCTTCTTTGACTTGAGTTCTTGGTGGAGATGGATCTCGGTAGACTGGAGTCGGCAAGGATGATACATCGGCATCTTCCAAATCTAGGGCGACAAAACTTACATCGGCATCTTCATCTTCATTGGCATCTTCATCGGAATCAGTTTCACACCAAACCGGCAAGGCCTTTTCTGTGCTTTCATCGGCAACAAAGCTTCTAGACTTAGGATGTCTCTGGTTGAATGACTTCCTCATGTATTCATATTTTGGTTGAGGACATTTAGAAGCAAAGTGACCAGGTTTTCTGCAGTTGAAGCAGACCAGATCACCTTTGTTGTTCTTTCCATCGGTAGCACTAGTAGAGGGTTTATTGTAGTTTGCTGGTTTCTGAAATGGTGGTGTGAAGGATTTTGGTTGCTGGTAGTTTCCTTTCTGCATCCTTTTGAAGTCTTTGAACCTTTTGTAGTTCCTAGCGAAGGCGGCAAATTCGTCTTCTTCCATAGGTTTTTCTGAGGTTATTTCATGGGTATTGGAACTGCAGGATGTTTGAGGTGGATCTATAGGAGGGAATTTGTTTGAAGGAAAGGATATCTGTGACTGAGCTGATAGAGACAAGTTTTTGAAATTTTGTCGAGAACGTTAAGTTTTTGCAGTTCTCTCTCATACAAGAACAGACTGGACACAAGATTCTGAATAGAGGTCTTGTTTAAGTCTCTAACTTCTCTAATAGCAGTGACCTTAGTATGATACTCATTTCCTAAAGAACTTAGAAAACGAATATTAAGATCTTTCATAGTATACACTTTACCTAATGAAGCACATAAATTACTTACCTCGCAAAATCTGTCGTAGGCACTCCTTAGTGATTCACCATCTTGTTTCTTGAAGGATTCAAACTCAGTAATGCAGTCGTAGAGTCTGTTGTCCTTCACCTGCTCGTCACCTTCAAAGTATGCAAGGAGCTTGTTCCAGCATTCTTGAGCCGTGGAGCACAAGTCAATAAGTTTGTATTGCTTGTCATCCAATCCACGTGAGATAATGTGGCATGCTTTTCCATCTAGGGCAGCAGAAAGTTTGTCGTCGTCGGTCCATTCCTCTCTGGGTTTCTCAATCAAAGTTTCATCAATCTGAACATGGGTTTCCTGTTCAGTTTCTCGATCAGCATGTTGTGTCAGCGGAGTGGAGGGAATAGGTCTGTAGGTGGTTGAAACTTTTAACGGAATGATTGGACCACCTTCTATGACCTTCATCAACCGGTCATCGATTGAGTTCATATACTTTATCATACGAGATTTCCAGACACCAAACTCGTTGACATTCAACAACGGAATGGTGGTGATGTTGAATGACTGCATGATTTTTCCTGCCATGGTATCGGCAAACAAGCTGCAAAGCTTGGAAATTTCTTTCAAAATTCCAAGCTCTGATACCAATTGTTAGGCCCAATTGGTAGGAAAATAGGCTAGAGGGGGGGGGGGTGAATAGCCTAATTAAAACTTTTTCAAATAAACACTTTTATAAATGCAAAGTCACTTATCAGATTGCAAACTATTATCAGTAAGCGCAGCGGAGAAGATATGACTTGTTTTAACTCACACAAAATCAGTTTATAAAAAGGTTTTGAGAGCTTGGTTTAAACACAAAGTAGTTTCTAAAAGTTCAATGCAGTTTCAAGAGATTGGTCAATGGAAATGATGATGAGTCAGCAAGAACAGTGATGATTTTCCGGTGATAGAGTTCCAACCGGCAAGGACAGTAAGTAACAGAGGACACAGAGATTTGGAGAGGTTCACAGTGTAAATACTGCTACGTCCTCTACCAAGTTTGGTCAGAACTTGGATTTGGGTTAAGAGCACTATTAAATATCCCTAGCCTATTACAAGAGCGGCTTTGCCGGATACAAAGACTAAATTCTAGAGAAAGTTTAATGAATCGTAAAGCAAATATCTGACCAAGTGTATTTGAGCGGCAAGTTCAAAAGAACTTATCTCACTCAGGTGGGTGTGTGAAAACTCAGACAACGTATTCCTTAAAATAATCTAGTTCGGGAATACTAACAGTGTTGTAGAGTTTGTGCACAAGTGTATGTCCTATTAAATGATCTAATGATTATCTGGACAAGGAATGTTTGAGCTTCAATGAATGCTGCAAACAACCAAACTCTCTTCAATGCACTAAAATCACCAACCTTCTTCAATGCACTGAGTCCTCTATATATAGGAGGAGTTAATGTCTTAGCTTTTTGAAGAAGGATAACATTTGAATTTCCAGCTGGGTAGGTGAGGAGCATTTAATGCAGTATCCTTGGCATTAATGGCGAAGATACGCGTGCCTTAAAAGTCTGATGGGTAAAGACCCCTTTGTCTCAACCGGTTACCTGCAAAAGCAAGTAGAGACAGAGTATAGCTAAAAGTAGCTATGTGTCAGACGGCATAGAAATCATTACAGAGTAGGTAAACTACTTTATAATAAAACAGTATAGAGACAATCAGCAAGGTTGACTTTAATGAAATGATGTCACCTGACTGACAGTGCAGACTGTCTATTATATCGGCATGTTGTTGATCGGCAACTTGTGTATCAAGTTGATCGGCATGGAGTTGATTGGCAAGTTTGTTAACTGATCTGCTGATTTGCTTCCTCTTGCTGGTTTGTCTTGTTGAAGAGTTGAAATACACCTGTGCGATCACAAAGGATCCTAAGGGCACCTTAAAAAGGTTCTAATAAAATTGGGGGACCCTAAGTGTAGACATGATTGGGATTAAGTAATTCTAGGACCTAGGTATCTATTTGAACAACAGGGGAAACGGATCATGGACCCCCAGCAATCACAAAGTCCTCCGCATGATGAGGAATATGGACTACTTCCCTGGTTTAGGCTTAGGGAGATATCAACAAGGAATCCTACATCCCGTGCAAGTCCCATTTGTTAAGAACACATTCGGTTTGGGGTATGAGCCTTCCAAGGAAGACTTGAACAAGAGCAAGCAATCAAGAACGAAAAGGCCCGAGCTCGTAAAGAGGCCGTCGTTACGAAGTCCCAATCTAAGGCCTTACCGCAAGACGTTGAATGGTTATTTTGTCCGCCAAGGGAAGACGTTCCTACATGATATTTCCCGAGCCATGGGTTAACAATAAGGGTGTCAAAAAGCCGGCCTCGAAATCTTCTCCGATTGTGAGATCCAGAAATCCGAAAGGGAACCAACTCCCATATCGCCCCGTGAATGGTGGGGAAGGAAGATGACTATAGAATCCGAGACAGAAATCACCGTAGGGGAAGAACTGACAGATTTAGCCTCCATGTTCGAAGAGCTTGCCATGATGAATGAATGCCAAGTTAACGCCATCCATGACACCGTCATCATAAACAAGACTCTCAGTGAGATCCTGCCAAGCTCCGAGCCGATCAACAATTGGTATTCAACGAAAGGGCCCATGGTATCCGAGGAATTCTTAGTCCAAGAAATGGGTTGCATACCCCGCACAGCAACAAAGGAAGAGCAGCTCACACTTACTTTCGAGTCCGAGAGTGTCTCTAATACCCTCACCCAAGGGGATTTGGAGGCCATAGCCGAGCGTGTGTTTCCTTTCTTTGCTAATGAAAAATTTGATATTTCTGAGTACCCTGAGATTGCAAACATCATAAATGATGAATTAACTAATAATGAACTTAATGAACAAGTTAATAACGATTCAAATTATGATGAAAAGACCACGAAACATAACATACTTAATGAACTTGCTCAACAAGTCCGTAGTCGTGGTGAGAATGGTCCAAGGGCTGACGAAGAATTGCATGTTGTTAATCTGGGTACCGAAGAAGAGCCAAAGAAACTAAGATTGGAAGCTTCTTCAAGGGGGACGACAGAGACAGGTTGACTGCACTACTACGGGAGTTCGTGGATGTGTTCGCATGGTCATACAAAGACATGCCGGGTTTGGATAGAAAGGTAGCAGAGCACAGGATTCCGATCAGAGAATATGCCAGGCCAGTAAAGCAGAAGCTCAGAAAAATCAAGCCAGAATGGTCTCTGCAGGTCAAAGAAAAGATTGAGAAGCTCCTCAGTGTGGGTTTCATCAAGGTTATCGAGTATCCGACATGGTTAGCCAACATTGTGACAGTCAGGAAGGCAAACGGCAAGGTTCGAGTTTGTGTAGACTTCCGGGATTTAAACAAAGCTTCCCCAAAGGATGATTTTCCACTCCCTATATCGACATGCTGGTCGACTCCACTGCTGCCTATGAGGTTCGCTCATTCATGGATGGGTTCGCTGGTACAATCAGATTCTCATGGCCGAAGAAGATCAACATAAGACAGCCTTCACAACACCGTGGGGTACCTTTTGCTACACAGTCATGCCATTTGGGTTAAGAAACGCTGGGGCTTCCTACCAAAGAGCCGTGACAGACTTGTTCCACGATATGATTCACAAAGAAATCGAGGTCTATGTGGACGACATGATCATTCACTCCAAAGGGACCGATGGTCAACATTTAATCATCTCCGCAAGTTCTTCGAAAGGCTTCGTCAACACAAGATGAGGCTCAACCCTACAAAGTGCACGTTCGGGGTTATCCGAGGCAAAGTTCTTGGTTATATGGTCACTGAAAGGGGAATTGAAGTAGACCCCTCCAAAATCAAGGCAATCATTGACGTGCCTCCTCCAAAGACGCAGAAGAGATTAAAGGTTTCATGGCAGACTACAATACATCAGTCGGTTTGTGCACCAACTCACTTCCATGTGCGAGCCAATCTTCAAGCTACTCAAGAAGAATGTGGCTCTAGAATGGACCGACGCGTGCCAAGAAGCCTTCGACCAAGTGAAGCATTACATCACGTGCCCTCCTGTTCTAGTTCCGCCGCATAAGGAGAAACCTCTGTTTTGTCAGTCGCAGATTCCAAGGACGCGAAAAGAATTACTCTGTCTTAGAGAAGTCATGCGCAGCATGTTGGTAGTGTGCCCTAGGCACGTTTAATAAACGTTGTAATTGTTATCATTTATTTCATATCAATAAAGAGATGTTTTGATTATTATTATTGTTCATGTTTACTTATAATAATCTCCGTCCCTAGTACTTGTTAAGCACTAGTATAAAGGCTAAATGATCATGGGATGTTCATGTTAGATTTATGGGTACTTGTTTGGAACAAGGTACTGGACATGACCCGCTATATGAGATTTATGTCATGGTCCATGTCAAACAATATCTCATATTAGTTATGTCATTTGAATCCTTAGACATGAAGTTATTATAGTCTTCCACTTGATGAACATTATGTTTGACATATTCAAACGCTACCTTTAACCGGGAAGTTATAAAGGGTATGATTGGCATAATCGGATTCACGTAGGGAAGAATAATAAGCTAAATGAATTTGTCCCTCCTCGGAGAGATGTCAAGCTTGGGCCACTCGTAGGAATGATGTTGATGAAATGTTCGGCCGGACTCAAATGGATTGATTGGATCAATAGCATTTGAATTATCAACATATTCGGAATCGAGAAAGTATTGAACAAAACAAGTTGACTGTTTGACCATGACTTGTGTTCAATGACATCGTGGACAAAGGGATTGTGACATATTCTAAAGGAATGCGAACTTGTATCTAGTTATACTATTTGGGTAGGTATGACGGTTTGCTAGAACCTAATCATATCTTATGGGATCATGTTTGAGCTCATTGCCAACTTAGTATAACCCTAGAGGGTCACACACAATAGAACGAATCTTTAAAAAGGACTACATTAGAATTTGGAAATTCTGGATTTTCTGGGAAGTGGGCGACCTCACATTCTGGACTGGGCGGCCGCACACTTAGCCAAATTTTGTACCAGTTTTGTTTCAGATAGTTGTGCGACCGCACAGAGGTTTTGGTTTTGGGCGGCCGCACAGTACTGTCGGGTGGCAGATTCCTAATTTGATTAGGAAACGAATTTTGGACCGATTTTGACACAAGTTTCCTATTTGGAATAGGTCATACTTGTGTATAAAAGATCAAATTCGGCCAGCACTCAATACGATTGATTTTGTGAGTCTCAAAGAGTTTGAGAGAGGGTTTATTTGTTCCAAGACATTCTTGGTTGAGGAACAAAATAATACACAAAATAAATTCCATATAGTTCTTTTGATTGTGAAAAAGTGTTTCACAATTTGGTCTAGCAACCAAGATCAAAGAAGCTCCTTTGATATTCATTCGAAGTGTGGATACCGCTAGAGGGTGAAAATCATCATCTTCAAAGTTCGTGTTCAAGCTTTGTGATCGTGATCAAGTCTTCAAACCTCCACCAAAGACCAAGAGAATTTGATAGCCATCAAGGGTTAGTTTATTCCTTTATTCTTATGTTGTATTTGATTTAATCATATGAACGGATCCATGGCTTTGGGTTTCAAAATTTTAAATGCTAAATTCCGCTGCGCATGTTTGATCAAAACCCAACAGTGGTATCAGAGCCCCGTTCATGTTGATTATTTCAATACCTAGATCATGTTATGTGTATATAAATTGTTTATGTGCCTTGCATGATATGAATATTGGAATATGTGATGTTTATGTGTTATGTGATTTTATGTGGTTTATTGTTTTACAACTTTAATCGCACGATTCAATCGCAATAAATAAATTATGGTGGATTCAGAATTGTTGGTTATTAATTTTTGATTGGATCAAAGTTTTAATAATCGGGGAAAAACAATTTTGAGACAAAATTTTTGAACTTAAAAATTCTGCACATTCTGATGGCACTGGGCGACCGCACAAAATGCCTTGGGCGGCCGCACAGTTTTGGGCGACCGACAAAGGGTTTTTGGGCGGCCGCACAAGGGGATCAGAAGGTCTGATTTTGGTGAAAACCAGAATCTGGAATTTTTTGAAAGATTCAACAGAACCAGTAACAGAACCAGTCCAGACTTGCTGATCTGGAATGGGTTTTGGGTAGTTGGTTTGTGTGTGGATTTTGGGGTTTGATTTCCCTATTTGTTTTAGTCTTGTGATTCTAAGATTGGTTCAAGGTTTGGATGGCTAATCTGCGTTCATCGAGATTGTGTTTCGCAAACTTGATCGCAATTAAAGTTTCAAAGATAAAACGAAGTTAGAATTATGAAGAGTTCATAATTGCTAAAATTGAGAAACAAAGTTCTTGATTCAATGATTGGAGATCCATGTGGAATTGTGAATGCAATTGGCCTACGTTCATCGAGACCATCTATTGCTTAGTTTCGGCCACATGGACTACTTTCTTGGTTTCTTGAATTAGTACGGGATTGTGGTTGCCTAATGGCTTAGTTCGACCGCACTTCTTGTTGTCTTGATTTGGAGATAATAACCCAAGTTGAAATAGTCTCATCATCTCATAATTATAGAGAAACTAATGACACATAAATACCATGCTTAAATTAATGGAGATTAATTTAGTGGCTAAACTTGATGTGTAACATGTTTATATTATGTGCTCATAAATGTGTTATATGCTACATGTGAGGAACCTTCAAGAAAGTTTTAAGTCTTTTATTGCCATGCCATGATTAAAACACACTTGTGAGTACATGAGTGATTTTAATGTAGATTCGCCCTAGCGAGATGCATTAAATTTGTTTATGTATGAGCAAGATAGATAGTGTGGGCACGCCCTAGCGGGACACATTAACTATGCGTTTAAAATGGTTAGACTTAATTGGGCGTCAAAACAGTTTTGGCCTAGGCAAAGATGAGGTTTAACATGCTTTTTGAAATTGGATTTCTTAAAGAATCTCATAAAGGAACTAAGAGTCATATGAAATATGATTGACAAGAGTTGTCTACCTAATTAATTTGATTTTGTGTAATCCGCCTTAGCGGACTTGAAATTAATTAAATTAAAGTTGGATCTTAACCCATTTAAATTATATTATACATTGGATGTATATGAAGGTTATATAATTTAGTGGGAGTATTTTCTTTGAAAATACATTATTTATCTCTTTAATGAAAATCGTGTACTTATTAAATTTTGGAAATTTTTGCCATATTTGTAGATAATGACTAATAACACTCAATCAATGTCGTTGCGATCGATCCTTGAGAAGGATAAGCTCGAAGAGAATGGTACCAACTTTATGGATTGGATCC